>JAPXFQ010000658.1:0-429105 GCA_028564705.1 Apricaphanius iberus | reverse complement strand
ACCCCTGTGAATAAACTGGACAGGGTTTACTATCCAGCATTCTGAATTGGGAGTTTTAATTTTGTTTTAAGCTGTTATTTTATTCATTCTGGTTAAAAAGAGCCTGTTGTTGACCTTTGGTCAGCAGGAAACACCACGATTCAATTAATTAATTCAATTAATGGTTTATGCAGGAATAATCCTATTTTTATTCATGTCACTTGGAAAAACTGAGTTTACTGAATGTATCGTTGGTGTTTGGAATGTCAGAGTTTGTTTGAACACACCACCTGCAGGCTGCGGGGTGTGTGATTGAGAAGGCGTGGGAAAGAGGGAGGAAGACGCCATGCTGCTACGAAGCACGCGGGCTGAGTTTTTCCTGACATTTAGACTTTATGTAGAGGTGCTGTCGCAGTGAACTTCAAGCAAGCATCCACCCTGCGGAACGAATTGCTGGAAGAACTTTGTCGGAGTTTTTTTTTTTTCAAAAACTTTTGAGCTATTCTGACTGGTTTTTTTTTTTGGGAGACAACGATTTGGTGTCATCTGAAGAGCTGCTTGACGGGATCACAGGACTTTGTTGCTGTTGGAGACACTGTTGCGGGCCAAGACTCAAACAGCTGACCTGGTTGCTGTTCCAGGAGGGCGGTAGGCAAAGACTGGAGGAAACCCACTCTGAAACCAATTCATTTCTTCTTTAATTTTTTTGCTACTTTTTTTGTGCCTTTGGCGTACATTTTTGTTCTTGGGCCCAAGGTAAAAAAACTGAAAAAAGATACTGATATACTAAACGGCCGAAATTTGAAGTGGTACCACATAAAAAAAGGGGGTATAAAAGATTTATTTATTCTTTTTTTTCTTTTTTTTGTCCCCGTGTTTTGCTTATAGGGAAAGACACTAAAAAAAGTTATTTTATTTGTTTTTTTTGTGGAAAAACGGTTGTATTGAACTGAAGTTAGCATTCTGTGCAAAAGCGTATTCCGCTGTGCAGCATTTCTTGTTTATTTTTATTTTATTTTTTTTCCTAAAAAAAAAAAAATATCTGAAACGAATTAAACATGGACCTGTATTGTAAGTTGTTGTCTTGTGTGTTGTGTGGGTTGGAGGTCGTGTCTGCTCTGTTCTAGAGTTGCTACTACCAGCCTCTTATCAAGCCCAAAGCCCTTAGTTGAGATCAAAACTGCTATAATTGCTCTGTTCTGGGTCTGAGCCCTGTAGTCAGGGATTGGTGACATTTCACCCAGAGTGGCAGTGTAGGTCTGCTTCAAGGAAGCAGAAGGAAAGGTTACATAAAAGGCGCCCAACGTGGGGCCTGGCTGAAGTAGCTTTTCGATCTTCCATCCCACAATACACACCTTGAAGTTTGCCATTCTTCCTATCGGATCAAATATGGATATTTGCAATAAGTTTGAAGTTAATGGTCAGAATTCCCTTTATGTCACAGGCATAGGAAAGGACTGCACTGATGAAGAGATCATTACAGTTTTTAAGGCTAATGGAGAGGTTTCTAGGATAGTCAGGATCCCTGATGAGTCAGGACAGCCAGAGGGCAGAACCCTGATTGAGTACGTTTCTGATAAGTCTATCTCTAAAATTGATCCAATTACTCTGGGTACAATCCCAAGTCTCAAAGATCCTGATGTTTTGTGGTCTGTAAGGACCATTCGAGATGTTTGTCAGGAGGAGATAGGCATGGAGATGGCTCGTAAGTACCTAGGTGAGCTAGAGGTGGTTGCAGGTAGTAGTAGGGTAGGCTTTTTAAATGTACTTCAGAGGGAGTTGCAGAGACACCAGGACACTTCGGTTGACATGCATCACAGTCCTCCATTAGTAACTCAGGATTGTGGTATACCTAATTATGATCAGAATGAACCTGCACAAGCGAAACACATGCATGGGACACATTATAGTGCACCAGTGAGCCCAGTTCATGTTAATGAGAATATTTTCAACCCCCCTCAGATTCAGAAAATGATTGTGGAGCATGTCATCCGAAGTGAATCGTCCACCTCATCATTTCCACAAATGAGGATGCGTTCCTTCTCTGGTCGGGTGCCAAGGCCAAATGGGGAAGTGGACTATGACACTTGGCGCACCCAAGTTGATCTTCTCCTCAGTGATTCTTCACTGAGCAGTGTTCACAAGGTGAGAAGGATTCTCGAGAGCTTGTTGAGCCCCGCAGTGGATGTTGTAAAGCCTCTTGGTATATCCTCAGCACCAGTTGAGTATGTCAAACAGCTGGATTCTGCTTTCGGTGTTGTAGAGGATGGCGAGGAGCTATTTGCTACATTTTTAAGCTCAAACCAAAATAGTGGGGAAAAGCCATCAGCTTATTTGAACAGGCTCCACAGCCTCCTCACAAGGGCAATTTCTAGAGGGGGAGCCTCTGCTAAAAATGCCAATGATCACTTACTAAGACAATTCTGTAGGGGTTGTTGGGATCAAGGAATAATCATAAGTTTACAGTTAGAGTGCAAAAAGAACAATCCTCCCACATTTCCTGAATTCCTCCTGATGTTGAGAACTGAGGAAGACCGTCGTTCACAAGAAGAGTGTAACAAATATATTCAGAAGCAGTCAAAACAAAAAGAAAAGAATCAGAGAGAAGTAAAGCAATCAAGAAGCAAAGGAAAGTAGTGAAAGTTTAGGGGCAAGGCAGAGGAGAGAGTCATTCAGTAGGAAGACAACAGCAAACCTGGCAGGAAGCATGGGAGGGAAATGAGGGAAGGATAAGGAGAAAATAGGGGAGAGGGCAGAGCAGGTGAGAGGGGGAGCATAACCCCAACCAGAGCCTGGGTCTGTGTATGGCCAGTCCATTCACATTGGGTCTCAGTCACTGCTGAGGGAGGGGATTGATCAGCAGGGGGGGAGTGTAGGAAGCAAGAGACAGATGAGCGAAAGGAGGAAGGAAGGAGGGCAGAGAGTAGGAGAGTAGGGAGCGGGAGGGGGGGGGAGGGGAGAGATGCAGTTCTTGGTGATTTGTGGAAGGAGAAGCAGGTAAAGTCAGACCAAGGTGGCAGCAGCTAAGATGAATAGGATGAAGAAGCATTTAGGTACTTCAAAACCTACCATGTATGCTCACAATGTTTTAGATATGCCCTCCTTTGGCTGTGAACCTGTTCCATTGCTGAACATAAAACAAAATGAGACATCAAAACTGGAGGGGAGGGTTAATGAGCTAACTAAACGGTTAGAAAACCTTGACAAAAAATGTAAGGAATGCACTCACAATAAAGACCCATCCCCTGTGTTAAAATCTAAGCAAGATGAAGCCTCTAGCGTAGAGAACCAGATAGCTGAGCTAACAAAACAGGTCGAAAGACTGGCACAAAGTCAAAAAGACAAGGGGGGCATTCAAAAGAAAGATTGCCTGGCCATCAGTAATAATGTGGGGAAGCCCTTTAAGGTGCCTGGAATGCCAAGGCCCGGGTTTTGTTTTAGATGCGGTGAGGATAATCATATCGCTGCTCATTGCACAAACGAACCTAATCCTACATTAGTTCGGAAAAAAAATGCAGAACTCAGAGAAAGGCAAGACAAATTTTTGGCCCGGCAGGCGGCCACACCTTTTGCTTTAAACTAACAGCAGCTCCTGTTATGGGACATCCAGGAGCTGTAGTTAAAGATAACAACCGTCCCAACATATCAGTGAGTGGTACTGAAAACCAAGAAACACTTATAACACAATCGCTGAGTGAAACTTATGATAGCTCAGAACAGTCTTTACCCTCAGGACTTGTAGGTCGTCGTTGTACAGTTTCCGTTTCCCTTGAGGGTGTACATTGCGAGTCTATTTTGGATACTGGGTCACAGGTTACGACATTATCTGAATGTTTTCATAGAAACCATTTATCTCACTTGCCTGTTCACCCAATTCATGCTCTGCTTGAAATTCAAGGAGCTGGAGGACAGCGGGTTCCCTACCTTGGCTACATAGAAGCTCGTGTCAGTTTTCCTTTACCCGGCTCTGACAGAGGAAAAGAGCTAGATGTGTTAGCACTTGTGGTGCCAGAAAGTCAGTTCAACAGCAGGGTACCCTTGTTGATTGGTACGAATGTATTGTTTCGGCTCTATGAGAATACACTTGAACAAGACGGTCCAGAATTCATTCGCAGTCTCACCTCTAGAGACCTTGCAGGAGTTTTCCAGCACATTGCCCAGATTCATGACACAGACAGTCGTGCGCACCTTGTCAGATTGCACGGTGGAAACCCCATCATCATCCCTGCAGAACAGAAATGCTGCGTTATGGGCGATGTTAGGCTGAAAAAGAGCTTTCGAACCACGTTTATGCTCGAGCCTAGTGAACGTCACCAGCTGCCAGGTAGCGTGTTCCTTGAAACCGCTGTAATGGATATTCCCTTTCAATCAAGCAGCAAGGTTCCGGTCGTCCTACACAACATTGGTGACCGTGATGTTACACTACAACCGGTGTATTATTGCTGAAATATGTGTAGTTCAACAAGTTACACCACTTGGATCAGGACAGGATGGCTGTTGCCCCAGTAAACCTGATTGTGACCACCTCAAGTTTGATCTTGAGGACTCACCCATTTCTGAACAATGGAAAAACCGTATTCTCACAAAGCTCAGATCAATTCCAGAGGTCTTTGCGGTGGATGACATGTCATATGGTCACACCACAGTTGTGAAACATCATATCAAGCTACACGATGATGCACCTTTTAAGGAAAGACCTAGACCTATTCATCCTAGCGATAGAGAGGCGGTCAAGCAGCATCTTAAAGAACTGCTTGATGCAGGAGTAATTAAAGAGTCACAGAGCCCTTATGCATCACCCGTGGTTGTGGTGCGGAAAAAAGACGGCTCAATTAGACTATGTATTGACTATCGGAAGCTAAATGCTCGAACCATCAGAGATGCATATGCACTACCAAACATTGAAGATGCATTTACGGCTCTTAGTGGTTCTAAATGGTTCTCTGTGATGGACCTTAAATCTGGTTTTTTTTTTTTTTTTTTGTTTTTTTTTTTTTTTTTTTTTTTTTTTTTTTTTTTTTTTTTTTTTTTTTTTTTTTTTTTTTTTGGTTTTTTTTTTTTGTATTTTTTTTTTTTTTTATTATTTTTTTTTTTTTTTTTTTTTTTTTTTATTTTTTTTTTTTTTTTTTTTTTTTTTTTTTTTTTTTTTTTTTATTTTTTTTTTTTTTTTTTTTTTATATTTTTTTTTTTTTTTTTTTTTTTTTTTTTTTTTTATTTTTTTTTTTTTTTTTTTGTTTTTTTTTTTTTTTTTTTTTTTTTTTTTTTTTTTTTTTTTTTTTTTTTTATTTTTTTTTTTTTATTTTATCAGGTTGAGATGGCAGAGGAAGACAAGCTCAAAACGGCTTTTACCTGTCCCCTTGGCTTCTTTGAATTTAACCGTATGCCACAGGGTGTCACGAACGCACCAAGCACCTTCCAACGCCTTATGGAGAGATGTGTTGGTGATTTGCACCTCAACGAGGTGTTGGTGTTTTTGGATGATTTAATTGTGTTTTCAGACACATTGGAGGAACACGAAGCTCGGCTCATGAAGGTATTGAACCGTCTTAGGGAATACGGGTTAAAGCTGTCTCCTGGAAAGTGTCATTTCTTTAAGAGGTCGGTCAAATACCTTGGTCATTTGGTCGATGCCCAAGGGGTTCACACTGACCCTGACAAAACATCTGCCTTAAGAGACTGGCCTCGTCCTTTAAATAGGAAAGAGCTGAAGTGTTTTTTAGGCTTTGCTGGATATTATCGGCGGTTTGTTGAGGGTTATTCCCAAATAGCCAAACCCCTTAACAGCCTAACAGCGGGATACCAACCACCAAAGAAAAAAGGCAAAGTGTATAAACGAGAGTGCTCCACTCCTCTTGTTAATCCCAAAACGCCTTTTGGTGAAGAGTGGACTTCAGAATGTGAGAATGCCTTCAGAACTCTGATAGACAAATTGACGTCTGCACCGATTCTTGCTTTTGCAGATCCACAACTACCATATGTCTTGCATACAGATGCTTGCTGTGAAGGGTTAGGAGCTGTGCTCTATCAGGAGCAAGAGGGGAAGCTCCGAGTGGTTGCATATGCCAGCCGGGGCCTTTCTAAAAGCGAAAGGAACTACCCCACTCACAAACTTGAATTTTTGGCCTTAAAGTGGGCTGTTTGTGAGAAGTTCAGTGATTACCTGTATGGATCCAGTTTCACTGTTCTTACTGACAATAACCCTCTTACGTACGTGTTGACATCGGCAAAACTAGATGCTGCCGGACACCGATGGTTAGCTGCACTTTCCACTTACCAGTTCACCATAAAATATAGGGCAGGACAGGCAAACCGGGATGCCGACGGCTTATCCCGTCGACCCCAAGGTCCACCTTATGAAGATGAGGCCTTTACTAAGGAAAGAGAGAGGATAGAGGATATGAAAAGACGGCTTATGGGAAAACAGGATGATCGAGGTGTTCTCTGCATTGTGTCAGCGTCACTGTGAGACATTTGTAGATGACCAACATCGTTCAGAGCAGTTTATTATTGCGGAGTCTCTTGTCATTGACCCAGCTTTAGTGACTGAAGTTTTTGGTGCAGACACCTTACCATCTATGACGAAATCTGATTGGCATATAGCTCAAAACAATGATCCGTCCATCTCACGAGTCATCAGTTTCGTAAAAGGAGCTGTAAAACCTAAGTCTAAAGGGATGAATCTTGAACATCCTGATGTCAAACTACTTCTCAGGGAATGGGGAAAACTTGAAATCAGGGATGATGTCTTGTACAGGAGGTGGGTTGATCGAGGCAATTCTGTTTATCAGTTGGTCTTACCTGAGGGGTTCAGAGAACGGGCATTGCAAGGCGTACATGATGAAGTTGGTCATTTGGGCTTTGAACGTGCACTTCAGCTTGCTCGTGCTAGGTTTTACTGGCCAAAGATGGCTAGGGATGTTGAGGAGAAGTGTAAAAAGTGTGAGCGCTGTTTCAGAAGGAAGGCTGTGCCACAAAAGGCTGCGCCTTTAGAAAACATTTCTACTTCTTATCCACTCGAGCTTGTTTGCATGGATTATTTGTCTCTTGAGCCAGATAGTAGGGACACAAGAAACGTTTTAGTCATCACCGACCACTTTACAAAGTTTGCTGTGGCAGTGCCAACTAAAGACCAGAAAGCAAAGACTGTCGCAAAGGCTTTATGGGAAAACCTCATTGTTCATTAAGGGTTCCCCAGTCGTCTGCTCAGCGATCAGGGAAGAGATTTTGAATCCAAGACCATTAAGGAGCTCTGTACGCTAGTAGGTACAGAAAAGGTTCGCACCACCCCTTACCACCCGCGGGGAAATCCTGTGGAACGGTTTAACCGAACCCTTCTTGCCATGCTAGGGACCTTAGAAGAGCGAGACAAATGCCATTGGAGGGATTTTGTTAAACCCTTGGTCCATGCGTATAATTGCACTAGGAATGACAGCACAGGGTACTCGCCCTATGAACTCATGTTTGATAGACAGCCTAGACTACCTGTTGATCTAGTCCTGGGAATCCCTCCTGATATGGGGCAGCGTAAAACTCACTCAGAGTATGTCAAGAACTTACGTCAGCGTCTACAAGAGAGCTATGCATTAGCCTCAAAAAACTCACAGAAGACAGGAGAAAAGAACAAAGCTAGGTTTGACCAGAAGGTCAAAGCGGCTGGGCTCTTAGAGGGAGATAGGGTCCTAGTGCGAAACGTAAACATCAGAGGAAAACACAAGTTGGCAGACAGGTGGGAGCAGAGGGTTCATATTGTTGTTAACCGGGTTAGAGACAGTCCTGTCTATGTGGTTAAGCCTGAGACAGGGGAGGGGCCGCGCCGTACGTTGCATAGAGATCTCCTTCTGCCATGTGGATTTCTGCCTGTAACAGAGAGCAAGGCAAGGCAAGGCAATTTTATTTCTATAGCACACTTTCAACACAAGGTAATTCAAGGTGCTTTACATGATTCAGTGATAATGAAACCACATGATTACAAAGCATATAAGTTTAACAGTAATCAATCAGTAAGAAAAGATATTGTAAGGAACAAATCCACGTAATTAATACACAATCACTTAAAAATAAAGCTAAAAGATAGAATAAAATATAGAAATTAAAACGACAACAATAAAATAATATAAAGATCAAATGTTTACAAAAAAAAAAAAAAAAAAAAAAAAAGCAGTTACTCATAAGCAAGTTTAAATAGATACGTTTTAATTTTAGACTTAAAAGAGTTCAGTGTCTCTGCAGCTTTACATTCTCCTGGTAGTTTGTTCCAGAGATGAGGAGCATAGAAACTGAAAGCTGCTTCTCCATGTTTGGTTCTGGTTCTAGGGACGATCAGTAAATTAGAGCTGGAGGACCTGAGTGATCTGGATGGTTTGTACCATGATAGCAGATCTCTAATGTACTCAGGTGCTAAACCATTAAATGATTTATATACCAATAAAAGCACTTTGAAGTCTATTCTCTGAGCTACAGGGAGCCAGTGTAAGGACTTTAGAACTGGGGTGATGTGTTCTACTTTCCTGGTTCTAGTGAGAACACGAGCAGCAGCGTTCTGGATCAGCTGCAGCTGTCTGATTGATTTTTTAGGTAGACCTGTGAGGATACTGTTACAGTAATCAAGGCGGCTAGAGATAAATGCATGGATGAGTTTTTCTAGGTCTCCTTGTGTCATCATTCCTTTAATCCTAGAAATGTTCCTCAGGTGATAGAAAGCTGACCTTGTTATTGCCTTTATGTGACCCTGGAGGTTCTGGTCTGAGTCCATTATTACACCTAGATTTCTGGCCTGGTCAGTAGTTTCTAGTTGGACCAACTGAAGCTGTTTACTGATATTTAATCGATCTTTTTTGGGTCCAAAGAGAAGCACTTCAGTTTTGTTTTTGTTCAGTTGTAGGAAATTATGGGACATCCAGCTGTTAATTTGCTCAATGCATTTATTGAGGATTTGGATGGGTTCAACATCATCTGGTGACACTGAGATATAAAGCTGAGTGTCGTCAGCATAGTTGTGGTATTTAACATGGTTGGCGGTTATAATCTGGCTAAGCGGAAGCATATAGATGCTAAATAGGAGGGGCCCCAGGATGGAGCCCTGGGGGACCCCACATGTTATTTCTGTGTTTTGTGATGAGAACTGGCTAACTGATACAAAGAAGTTCCTGTTCTTGAGGTAGGATGTGAACCAGTCGAGTACTGTACCAGAGAGTCCGACCCAGCTCTCTAGACGTTCCAGTAATATATCATGATCAACAGTGTCAAACGCCGCACTGAGGTCTAACAGTACCAGCACTGTTGTTTTTCCATGGTCAGTATTTGTACGGATGTCATTAAAAACTTTGACGAGGGCTGTCTCTGTGCTGTGGTATCTACGAAAACCAGACTGATAAACATCAAGGCGTTTGTTCATTGCTAGGAAGCTGTTTAGCTGCTGGAACACAACTTTTTCAATAATTTTACCGATAAATGGGAGATTAGAGATTGGTCTGTAGTTTTGCATCAAAGTGCTGTCTAGGTTCTTCTTCTTTAGTATTGGTTTGATAACTGCTGTTTTTAGGGCTTTGGGGAAAACACCTGATAGGAGCGATGAGTTAACTATTTTGATAAGATCCATTCTGATGGATGGGAGGACCTTTTTTAGAAAATTTGTTGGTAAGATATCTAATCAGCAGGTGGCAGAGCGGGGGACACAGGTCGCCGCATGACATCTCAAAACAAATGAGACTGAGAAACAGGACACCAAACAAGCAGAGGGGGACTGACTTTCATGAGGATGTGCTTTTCAGTGATGAAGATGAACTATATACTAACATATGGGTGCCAGAAGTCATCACTAGGGGTCCTTTTCTGCAGGTCGAACAAAACTCCAGTGAGTTCCAGACAACTTCCCAGGAAATGAATCCTAACACTCCGTCCTTTGTGCCCCACAGTTCCATACATTCTCCTGAGATACCCATCCATGAGGCTAAACCAGCTGCCCCTCTTTCCAGCTCTGAGGGTGATGGTCCGGCGACTCATCCTGTTTTGCCTTGTAGGGAACCAGACCATGTTACCATTGATATTCCGGAACCAGACCTGACGTACATCTCGCCTGTTGAGATGGACCCAGCCCCGATTGTTATTGATAAAACAGTTGCTGGCGCTGACCGTGTAGTAGCTGAGAGTTCAGAGCCTGAAAATAAAAGTATCAGGCGTTCTGATAGGGAGAGACGACCACCTCGGAAACTCACTTATGATGAGTTAGGAGAGCCTTTAATTTTGGCTATAAGGTTGTTCTTCCAGGCTTTAGAGGCTGCAGTTTTGGACACGGTGGTGCCCGCACAAGTGTAAATGCATGCAGAGACTGATGCAGTCTAGAGGGGGAGTGTGTAACCCCTGTGAATAAACTGGACAGGGTTTACTATCCAGCATTCTGAATTGGGAGTTTTAATTTTGTTTTAAGCTGTTATTTTATTCATTATGGTTAAAAAGAGCCTGTTGTTGACCTTTGGTCAGCAGGAAACACCACGATTCAATTAATTAATTCAATTAATGGTTTATGCAGGAATAATCCTATTTTTATTCATGTCACTTGGAAAACTGAGTTTACTGAATGTATCGTTGGTGTTTGGAATGTCAGAGTTTGTTTGAACACACCACCTGCAGGCTGCGGGGTGTGTGATTGAGAAGGCGTGGGAAAGAGGGAGGAAGACGCCATGCTGCTACGAAGCACGCGGGCTGAGTTTTTCCTGACATTTAGACTTTATGTAGAGGTGCTGTCGCAGTGAACTTCAAGCAAGCATCCACCCTGCGGAACGAATTGCTGGAAGAACTTTGTCGGAGTGTTTTTTTTTTTTCAAAAACTTTTGAGCTATTCTGACTGTTTTTTTTTTTGGGAGACAACGATTTGGTGTCATCTGAAGAGCTGCTTGACGGGATCACAGGACTTTGTTGCTGTTGGAGACACTGTTGCGGGCCAAGACTCAAACAGCTGACCTGGTTGCTGTTCCAGGAGGGCGGTAGGCAAAGACTGAAGGAAACCCACTCTGGAACCAATTCATTTCTTCTTTAATTTTTTTGCTACTTTTTTTGTGCCTTTGGCGTAAATTTTTGTTCTTGGGCCCAAGGTAAAAAAACTGAAAAAAGATACTGATATACTAAACGGCCGAAATTTGAAGTGGTACCACATAAAAAAAGGGGGTATAAAAGATTTATTTATTCTTTTTTTTTTTTTTTTGTCCCCGTGTTTTGCTTATAGGGAAAGACACTAAAAAAAGTTATTTTATTTGTTTTTTTTATGGAAAAACGGTTGTATTGAACTGAAGTTAGCATTCTGTGCAAAAGCGTATTCCGCTGTGCAGCATTTCTTGTTTATTTTTTTTTTTCCTAAAAAAAAAAATCTGAAACGAATTAAACATGGACCTGTATTGTAAATTGTTGTCTTGTGTGTTGTGTGGGTTGGAGGTCGTGTCTGCTCTGTTCTAGAGTTGCTACTACCAGCCTCTTATCAAGCCCAAAGCCCTTAGTTGAGATCAAAACTGCTATAATTGCTCTGTTCTGGGTCTGAGCCCTGTAGTCAGGGATTGGGGACATTTCACCCAGAGTGGCAGTGTAGGTCTGCTTCAAGGAAGCAGAAGGAAAGGTTACATTATCTTGAGAAATGTTTGCGTTATCTTGAAAAACTTTTGCGATATCTGGAGAACGTTTCGAAAAGCCATTCCTGCATTTACAGTGTTACCGACTCAGTTTGCTGCAGCCTTGTGCACTGCTATGATGGAAGACACTCACAGACGGGAGAGCTTAATAGAGTTTTATTTTGAGATTGGCCTCAAATATCAGGACATAAAGTCAGTGCTTAGCTCTAGACATGGTTTTCATATAAGTGAAAGACATTGCCCACAGGATTTTGCGCACAAAAGCACTGTCGCGTCGTAAACAGCTTCTGAACTAGTGGATCTGATTGAGTTCATTAGCCACCAGTTGCAATACTCTGGACAATTACATGGCTATCGTTGGATGTGTGCAAAATGCAGAGAAAATGGACAATGTGTGAGAAAAGTGGACGTATGGGTGGTGTTGAAGGAGTTGAATTTTCTCAAGATAACGCAAAACTTTCTCGAGATAACGCGAAACTTTCTCGAGATAACGCAAAAGTTTCTCAAGATCTCGCAAAATCCATTTAGATTATTTTTTTCTCACCTTAAAATATTTTCTCCACCATGTCCCCTACGGGGCTCAGTAGTATATATATATATATATATAACATTAAATCCATCAGACAAATCAATAGCCCTACCTATTTCAAAATGGGAGATGGACTTGTCCTTGACCAAAACCTCTGATCTCAAATTTCTTTAAGAACCTTTAAATTTCTGAAAAATCCAAACCTACAATTAATACAATATAAAGTTCTTCATAGAGTACATTATACAGGCCAAGTGATGTTCAAGATGGTTTTTACGTCGTCTAATACCTGTTTACAATATACAAGCAACATACTAGGCAATTATATTCGTACGCTTTGGTTCTGTCCACCTGTTAAGAAATTTTGGCACCAGATATGTGAAGACCTATCGAAGTGTCTGAAATGTAATATCACCCCCTCTCACCCAGTTTGCTTGCTGGGAAATTTAGATGAAATTACCATGGATACAAACTCTATGCAATTAGTTCACATTGCCTTATGCATCGCAAGAAAAATATCCTCTTGAACTGGAAAAATAAAAATACTCTTAATATTAATCAATATAGAGATCTCCTTCCGCATTACATTGGTCTGGAAACAGCCTCTGCCTCCACATCTGATCAATCTTTCTGGTCTCCCTTGATCCGCTCCATTACTTAGTTGGGGTGGGGGGCCCTCAACTTTGTTGTGTGGGGCACGGTCGGTGATATGGAGCTTTTAGGGTCGGGGGCATCTAAGAGGGGTCCTTGGGGTTGGGTCCGCTTGTGGATAGAGCGCTAGGTGCCATGGCTCCCACCCGGGATGGAACTTTGGGTGCTGACTCCTGATGGCTGCATGCGACACCTAGGACGGTTGCACTGGCGGACGCGGGTTGCTGGGCTGGTGCTGTGCTGCTCTGGGGTGGGTCTGGACTGGGCCTGGGGGCTCTGGGGCGCTGCCCCCCCTGTCTGTGGTCCTGACCGGGGTTTGGTCGGTGAGGGGGTACTCTGCCGCCGGTGCCGGCTGGGGGTGTTGTGGTCTGCCGGTGGTTGGCAGGCGCTGCTGCGTTTTCCATCTCCCTGGGCTGATTCTATTCGGCGGCTCCCAGATGGCCACTTGCCCTTCCCACACGTTGGGGTAATAGCGGGTGGCTGTAGCGGGTGGGCGGCATTTGCTCCCCATCCTCAGGAGCCTCTGTCTACCCGTTCCATCATTATAGCACTCACATAGGGTCTTGGGGTGTGGGCACGTCACTGGGGAGTGCGGCAGGGTTTCTGTCTTTGCTGTCCGTTGGCGGCCTGGGTCCCAATTTTATTAAACAACTTAGACATTTTTACTTATAACATTTACATGAGACACACACATGTAGGGACCTTGCGGTGGCTCCGGGGGGGAGGCCTTCTAAGAGCATCGCCTCTGGTGCCGGTGCCCGTTGCTCTGTTTTAAGAGCACATTAGAACAACATGGAACAACGCCACATTCGAGCGGAAGGAGAGGGGCTAGGGGTTTTCCTACACCCCTGTTCATTTGACCATCAGGGGTGGGGACCGGGAGTCTGATTGCCCAATCCTGGTAGGCAGGGGGTTCGTTACGGGTTCAGGGGCAGGTTGCTCTAATGGGGTGTCTGTGCCTGGGCCTGGGAGTATAGAGTATGTATGGGGTGTATGAATGAGTATACAGCGTCCTTTTTTTGGGGTACCCTGATGTGTTGGTGAGAAAGTGTGTGCGTAATAGGGATGTTACGTATGATTTTCTCTGTATGTCTGTGTCTACTTGTCAGGCTGGGTCTTCGGCTGCCCTCTTGCCGGGGACATCTCAGGCCCTACATCCAGGGCTGGGGAGGGCGTACATCTACTGTGGCTTATACTGTGGCTCCCTGGCATGTGTGTGTTGGGGGGCTGGGTTGTTGGCGGTGTGGATTGGGCCGGGGTGGCGGTGATGTCTGTCATCAGTTGGCCGGCTCCGGGTCCCTCCTGCCTTGCGGCATAGCCCTTGTCGGACGATTCCTGGTTTCGGCCTTGCTGTTGCGTGGGGCGCTCCCGGTCCCCGTGGTCTCCGGGTCCTGGGCCGGGCCGGCCCTTGTGTAGTTGGTTACCGTCGGAGCCCATGGGCTCATCCTTGCGATCCACCGAGCCCTGGCATTGTAGCTGCTGGGTGTTCCCCTGAGGCTTCCATCTGTTCCTCTCTTTGGAGGTGGTCGGCCCTGCGTTGGTCCACCGGTGGTTCCTGGACTCTGGGCAGCTCTGAACGTATACATCTCCAACCTCCTTCATGTCTGCATTGGCTCCTGAAATATGTAACAGTCTTCATGAGGATGTGAGACAAGCCTCAACTCTAACAATGTTTAAATCCCGGCTGAAATGAAAATTGAAAGTATTTTATCTGCACCCTTGCTTTTTTATTGTAATTAATTATTTTTTAAGTTGATGTCTTTTTTGTTTATCTATTTTCTTAATTTATGCAACTGTTAAGCACCTTGAATTGCCTTTTGTATGAATTATGCTCTACAAATAAACTTGCTTTGCCTCACACAAAGAAGCTATCAGATAATGGCTGCCGTTTTCCTCCTCTGTACCCAGAGCGACAACACTGCACAGAGTCAAATCTCGTGAAATTAACACAGCAAACACAAAACAAATGACAGCCAACGAAATACAAAAGAAGCCGCATGGTCTTAACTAGTTAGCCTTGGCTAACAAGTTGGCTACCCGATAATGGCGGCTGCTTCTTTGTTCTTTCAGAGCGATCGCGCTACAAAGTATCTAATTTTATGACTCAAACAGTTAGGAACAAAACACAAACAATGCTTTTGCTTACTATTACTATTACCCAGCGAATAAGAAAATAAATGGAGTTTCCTACTTTGGAAGTTCTTCAGTCCGCAATTGAAGGATGAGGCATTGAAGAAAACAAAGTTCTCCTGGGTCAAAGAAAAGGGTTAATCCGTTCATCTGAGGTTGGACTGAGAGGGGAACAAGTGTAAGCGCTCCGGTGGCTGCACGGAGTGCTCAATGTACCGTACCAGCTGCTTGCAGCTTTGGTTTGGACAGTGTGTAGAGGAGGGAAAGGAAGGAAGCAAGGAAGCCCGGGCAGTTTGGGGTCGAAATCCACCTGAAACAGCCATGGGATCGGAGAGGGGAGAAGGTTGCTAGCGACCAAATCGCTTCTCCTTATCAACGCCTGCGCATTTATTAGCTGGAGAGCTTTGAATTTCCCTCCTTCAAGCCTGAAGCTCAGTGGAAAAAGGGGTGATCCAGCCGATTCAACTGGCCTATATAAACTCTGGTGGTGTCATCCAAGATGGCTACTTACACTAAACAATGGGAGACCGATGGTCCAGCGCAAGGGATCCTGGGAGACTGAGTCCATTTAATATTTACTGAGCTGACCCAACACTGAGTCTAGAGCCTGAAATGGAAGGGATAATGATAAATGTTGTTACAGTTAGAAGAGAAGCAGAAATTTTGGAGCGAACTAGATGATTTGATGCAGGGTCTCCCGAGAGTTGAGAGGGTGGTGATTGGTGCAGACTTTAACGGACAAGTTGGTGAAGGGAACAGAGGTGATGAGGAAGTGATGGGCAGGTTTGGTATCTAGGATAGGAACGAAGAAGGAAAGATGGTGGTAGACTTTGAAAAAAGGATGGAAATGGGTGTGATAAACATTTTCTTTCAGAAGAGGCAAGAACATGAGGTGACTTATAAGAGTGGAGGTAGGAGCACTCAGGTGGACTAAATATCATGTAGAAATTGTGATCTGAAGGAGATTAGTGACTGCAAAGTAGTGGTGGGTGAGAGTGTAGCTAGACAGCATAGGATAGTGGTCTATAGGTTAAAACTGATGGGGAGGGAGGTGAAGAAAACAAAGAAGATTGATGTGAGGTTTTCAGGGATGAGTTGAGACAGGCTTTGGTTGCCAGGAGGTGCTCCTTGATGACTGACAGCTACAGCAAATTTGATTAGAGAGGCAGTACTTGGTACTGGGTGTGACATATGGTAGGAGGAAAGTAGCTAAGAAGAATTGGTGGTGGAACGATGAAGTCCAGAAACATATACAGAGAAAGAACTTAGCTAAGAAAAAGTGGGACACAGAACTGAGGAGAGCCGACAGGAGTACAGGGAGATACATCGTATGGTGAAGTTAGAGGTGGAAAAGGCCAAACAAAGGTCATATGATGACTTGTATGGTAGAGTGGATAGTAAGGAGGGAGAGAATGATTTGTATAGGTTGACGAGGCAGAGATGGAAAGGATGGGCAACAAGTTAGAGTGATCAAAGATGGGGATGGAAATTTACTGACATGTGCCAAGAGTGTGATGGGAAGATGGAAAAAGTACTTTGAAGAGCTGATGAATGAGGAAAACGAGAGAGAATGTAGAGTAGAAGAGGTAACTGTTGTGGATCAGGAAGTAGCTGAAATTAGTAAGGATGAGGTGAGGAAAGTTTTGAAGAGGATGAAGACGGGGAAGGCAGTAGGTCCTGATGACATATCTGTGGGGGTATGGTAGTGTTTAAAATGGACAGTAGAGTTTTTGACTTGGTTTTTCAACAAGACAATGAAGACTGAGAAGATGCCTGGGGAATGGGGGAAAAGTGTTCTAGTGCCAATTTTTAAGAACAAGGGAGATATACAGAACTGTGGTAACTACAAAGCAATAAAGCTATTGAGTCATATAGTGAAGCTCTGGAAAGAGTAGTGGAAGCTAGGCTTCGATCAGAAGTGAGAATTTGTGAGCAGCAGTATGGTGTCATGCAAAGAAAGAGTAATACACAGTAATGGACTATCATGTTTGCACATTACACTGATCTGCAGTGAGAGCAGGGCAGAGGAAAAGCTAGAGTGCTCAAAAGAGAAATGAAGATTAGTCACAGCGAGACAGAATACATGTGTGTAAATGAGAAATACACAATTGGAACAATGAAGTTACAGGGAGTAGAAGTAAAGAAAGAAGAGGACTTTAAGTATTTAGGATCAACGGTCCAAAGCAATGAAGAAAGTGGAAAAGACGTGAAGAAGCGTTTGCAAGCTGGTTGGAAAGGGTAGGAAAAGATATCAGGTGTGATAAAAAGGATTTCAGGAAGGATAAAGGGAAAGGTGTACAAGACAGTAGTGAGACCAGCAAGGTTGTACGGTCTAGAGAAAGTACTAATGAGGAAAAGACAGGAAGCAGAACTGGAAGTTGCAGAACTCTAGATTTTGAGATTTTCGTTGGGAGTGACAACAATGGATAGGATCACGAATGAGTAATGAGTATTCCGGAGATTTAACCACTGTAATGCCAGCTTTTGTCATTAAAATCTGGAAAAATTAAATCATTTTCTGTGTGTTATGTCCAGAGAAGTTCTTTTGGGGGTGAAATGTCAAAGCCTTGGAGTGTGTGAGAGATGTTGACCCTTCTTTCACCCTTGTGCACAAAAAATGCTCATTCACAAAGAAAATTGAACAAAACATTACAACATTACAAAACATTGAATAAATCAGAATCAGAATCAGAATCAGCTTTAATGGCCAAGTATGACACATACAAGGAATTTGACAACTTTTCTCTCCAGTACAGAACTTAAATAAGTTAAATTAAAACGGAAATAAAAATAAATACAAATAAAAATAAAGGATAATATATACACCAAACCAGGGTTATTGTACAGTAAGTACATACAGCAGTGCAGAGTTTTGGTTTATTGTTCATGTGAATGGACTCACACTCTGTGACTATTCAGAGTTCATCAGAGCGACAGCCTGGGGGAAGAAACTGTTCTTGTGTCAGGAGGTGTGTTCTTCTGTATGTGTGTGTGTGTGTTTGTTGCTGCGCCTTCCCGTGGCTCATCCAGGGTCTCCACCCACCGGTGCTAGGTGCTGATGAGCAGGACATTCCAGCTGCTCATCGGGATGGGACTCAGCTTGAGAAGAACCCACCTCCAGAGCGAGAGAGCACCTCTCTCCCCCTAGTCTTCAGGATCTGTGTTGGCAGCTCTAGTTTGTTGCACTACTCGATTCCAATGTGCATTTTTATCTTCAAAAGCTCTTCCCCCAGAGCAAGAGAAAAAAGTTATTAGTAGTGACGGTCTGACTACTGAACTATTCCATGAGGTCCAGCATCACATGCTTCTCCTCTCTGCCGAGCTGTCGGGTGTTTTCTTCCCTGAGTATGGCATCCTGCCCCAGGAATACGAGGAAGCCATGTTGGAAATCGTTCACAGGTTTAGGCCATATTTTGATGGCATATGCCTGAAGCTGCAGAGGCTCCAGAATCCTCAAAGCTACTTGTTTAAAACTCAAATCTTCTCCCGGGTCGAAGGTGTGGGGGAGCCAGGTCACCGAGGTTCTAAATATTCCGTAGGGGAGCTAGCTTGTCCGGGGTCACCTCAGCCAGCGAGCGACTGTGGAGGATTCAGATACTTCCTGATCATCTAACTCATGTAAAACCTCCAGGGATAATATGTAATCTAGTGAAATACAGTAAAAAATAAAATGTACATCTCTGACTGTTGTAAAAACCCAGAAAGATTTTGGCTTATTGGAAAACTATAGTTTACATGGTAGTTAATGGCCCAAAAAATGACAGGAAAGGCATTACTAAATGAAATAGAACTTAAAAGGAGAAGGATAAGCAATTTAAAATTTTTTGGTAACTCACCCCAAAATCCACACCCTTGGGAAAAAATACACACGTTGCATTAGCACAGCTGATGTTAGTCACAAAAAAAACACCTGCCTCCACAAAAAAAAAAAAAATATATATATGAGGGGGTCACAAGGGGTATTGCATGTTAAGTATTTTCTAAAATGCATATAAACAGAATTTGACAATTTGAAATGAATTTACATAATAGCACTAATTTTAATTAAAAATGGTCATTTCTACATTAAGGAAAACAAACGAAATAATGAAAACTAGAAGTAAAATAACATGTTCGTTAACTGAAATAAAAATGAGAATTTGAAACAGAACAAAAACAAACTGAAACTGTAATGAGTGTTCACATAACTAAATAAAATGGAACTGAATTTATTGAGAAAATTTGCATAGTTTTTGTTACATAAAGTTTCTCATAAAATCTAGAATAATTATTTGTATGTCGCTCTCTGCCTGCACTCTGCAAATAGTAGCTGGTGTTACACTGGAGCCGTGTAGCTGGTTTAGGCTGTGCGTGTATCTGCTGTGTTGATAGAAAAATAACCCCCCTCTAGTTTCTGGTTGTTGGTGGCTTTTACTGGCTGTACTGCATTATCCCAACATGTCAGTCAAGTCGTCTGTGTTGCTGCGGTTCGCCTTGTGTCATTTCAGCAAAGGTTGAGTGAAACGCCACAGTCCAATTTGGGATTACTTACGAGAATATATTCAAAAATACTGTTAGGAAAATTTCACATTCATTGTAGTAAATTGAGGAATTGCAAACCCTCCGTCCCTGCTTTTTAAACAACACTATACTTCATTAAGTAATTTAAAAACCTGGAAAAGTGCTAGAATCATCTCACACCAGATCAGTTAAACCTATTGTTTTAAGTCTTTTATATGACTTACGGTGTGTCCACACCAAACGCGATAGGAGCGACGAGAGCTTCAGGTTTACATGTAAAAATCAATGGAGGAGTGCGATGAAGCGCGACTTGGTGTCCCGCGACACTTCAGAAGCAGATTTGTGTCGCGAAAAAGCTTTTCTGCCTGATTTGCGTGAACTATTCGCTTTACAGATGCAATGTAAATTTTGCGATTCCTTTTATGTAGTCGTGCATTTTGTGCATTCGAGTTCATGGTGTCTACCGCTCAAGTTGGAAAAATCTGAACTCCAGCATCGCCGCGACAACCGATCAGGGTACAGGGTGTCAGTGACCTCAGCAAGACATGGAGGAAATGCTTATAAACACTGTGGCTAATCACCCTGAGCTACATGACACAAGCCGTTTTCAATACAGAGCGAAAAAAAATATAAATTTTTACGAACTGCAGACAGATGGACAGCTTCTCTGCAATGTAGTTGGTGTGTCGGCAGGCGAAGCTTGGACCTTCACCCCACAAACTATTCTAGCAGGTCACATTCTCCAGGCGGCGAGGAGCCGGTGTTTATGAAAGGGTGCTTGCTGGTGTTTATGTATCCCTCTGCCGTAGCTAGATTGTATCTGTTGCTCACCAAACTCCCAGTCCCAGCTCTACCGGAGGCCAGGCTGAAAACGTAATCCACTCTGTCCTCCGTAAACTCAGAGACCATAGTCCATATTCCATTGCACTCTGGCCGCAGCTCCGCTGAAGGGCATGTAATAAACTCTGTCCATCAGTTTGGAGACCATAATCCACCGCCAGGGTAGATTAAAAAAACACAAACACACACAGAGACCAAGCTGTCCCATTATTTGATAGTGATAGGCATGACACTTAATTTATAGCTTCTATCAGCTTCCTTACAAAGGTAGGAACACTCTGAAGCTGTTCTTGGAAGGACACTTAATTTCTAAAAGCCCACAGTTTGAGCCTTCACCCCCTCTATCACCTTACGGTCTGGTGACGTACCAAGGTGTGGGGCATTGGGGTTTGAAGCTGGCAAATTGGATTGACACGGGAAAAATTGGGCAGGTCATCTGGTTGTCTGTAGCTGCTCCAGGGTCAACACATAGCTCTCCAATTTGACTAACCAGTATCAGCTGTAAAAGGTGAGAACAATTTATTATTATTAATGTGTAAACAAATTTTGCTTTACATAGTGTCCTGAGGACCCTCCTGGATGTCCTGGATGAGAAGGAATTGGAAGCAGAAAACAACAAATTCCAATCGTCTTTGCAAGAAATTAAATTAAAAAGCCTTAAAGCACAGATTGGCACATAAAAAAAAACTAACACCTAAACTTCTTCAAAGCATTGAAATCCAAGATGTTGGAATACAGTACAGGGTTTAGATATGAACAGTTCAATCAACCGTGTACATTCCAAATGATCCACACATCCCTCAAATAAATTTAACCCTAAACTACAAGCACAATGATTGGCAAATAACATAGATGCCCCTCCGTACCCAGTTGCTGTTTGTTTTAATGAAACTCCGCTACAACAAATATTTAAAAACTTTGCCTTCAGATTTAATATAAGCATACAAGCAGCAAGTAATATTTTCAATTCTTGGATTAAATTATATGTCATGTATTAGGTGAATTACCAATTTGACCCCACAGAGACGTCATAGCACAAAACATGACAGAAACGTATAAAGTAGACTACTCAAACACATATGCAATAGACTGCACAAAGCTAAAAATGGAAAGGCCAAAATCCCTGGGGTTGCAAAGCCAGAGCTATTCAGACTACAAAAGTACAAACAGTAAAATCACTAGTTGCCTGTGACCCCCGTGGTGCTATGATTTTTTTTTCCATCTGCCCTGTTTACTGGAGCAATGTCAGACAAGAAACTAGTTAGGCAGTGTGGCATCCTCCCGCTACTAGAGAAACTTAGACAGTGGCTATTTGCAAAGAGGGTAGGGTATTATGGGTGATAAGGGATTCTTAATCGAAGTGATGCAGACACTTGGACTGAAGTTAAACCTGCCACCATTTTCAAGCGCTAAGAGGCAAATGCCAGCTGGGGATGTGCTGGTAACAAAACACTGCAAAGCACAGGGTGCATGTAGAAAGGGCCATCGCTAAACTAAAAAAAGAGTCGGGCAAAATTGCTAACACATGGTTAGGGATTATAAAACACATCTGGTATGCAGTGAGCATGCTTTCCAACTACGGGCCACACATACTACAGCAAGCTTAATGTGATTTTGTGTCATATCAGGCCAATTATTTACTTTCACAGTATAAAACCATTTAAAATTGAAACACATGATCGTTCTGAAATCCAATAAACCTGTGAGGGAAAATCTTTTCTACAACAGTAAGTAATGCTACTAATGATTCTGACTGGTTTGTTTACATCTTTTATTGTTCATTTTATCTGGTGGCTTAGACCACAACCCAATGCATTTTTCCTGCCTTCAATTTCGACCTCTGGTGCAGCTCCATCTGCTGTGTAGCTTATGGGTGCAGACAGTCATCTCCCTCAGTAGAGCTCTTACTCCTCTCCCCAACTCTTTCCTATTACAATACATGCTGGTGAGTATTGTCGTGTGACAGTACACAAATATATTCAAAACAATGTGATGGTACATAATGGTGTTGATGTAGAACACATGGAAAGTTGGGGGGTACTTATTATGAATGCAACTTGACATGATGGGTTTCCGCTTAGCTGCCAACACTACTCACAGGTTATCCAGTAATTTTTGTACCCCTAGGTTTGTACCATTGCTGGGGCTGGCTTGTAGAGGAGATCTCATCACTTCTGGCACGGCACAGAATTACAATTACAATTAAGAATTACATAAGTAGCGTTAGTTATCAATTTGATTAGTTATGTTATTATTAGCCATATTTCAGAATCAGAATGTTTTATATTCATTGTTGAACATAATTCCCATCTAGGAAATAACTTAGGCTTAGTTAAAGGTGCATAACGGATAATACAATGAAATGATATCTGAATGCCTTATATTTTGTTTGATCTATTTCATTGTATTATCTCTTATGCACCTTTTAAGCCAAAGCAATTTCCAATTTGTGAATTAACAATGGAAATAAAACATTCTGATTTTCAAAACGCTTATTCTAAAAACAATAGTGAAATGTTAGCTTTGAATGTAGGTTTAGCAAACAAATATACCCTTGTATTTTAACAAAATAGCTACTCGCAATAGACAATAATAGACCATACCATGACAGAGAACTTACCCGGCAGTGCAAAAGCGTGACTGGTCGACAAGGCTGTGCTGGTTGTATTTGACGTACAGGTCATGGGGTTTCTCAGATTGTGTTTGAGACTGGTCAGCATTAGCCTCAATAATAGACGCGTCTCCTTCATTGCATATTGTTATATTTTGAATATATCCCTCCACTGCATACTGTAACCCCCATTTGCCTTGATCTGGAGAATATTGTGGTGGTATTACTCCAAAAAAGGTCACTGTCTGACATGCATGGGTAAACCTCTCCCAGTCATGGCAATCTGACGCGGTAGTGGTGTTTGGCCATTTGTTTGTTGGACGGATCAACATTTACGGAGGCTAGGCGAAAGGCTAAATTTCTAGGAGGTGTTTATTTTGGAAAACATAGGTGCTTATGGATCTACAAGGAATAAATAAAACAATTCAATGGAGCAAATAAATAAATAAATATTGCACTTTGAACAATCTTAGGGCTCGGCTGTACAGAAAACAAAAGATCTATTCCTAAAAACAGAGTAAGCTTCTCTGATAACACAAACTGATTACTGGAACTGGTTTGTCTTAGTTATAATAACTAGCATGCAAGTTCATTTTACTTTTTATAAATTAGTGGCTCCAACACATAATTACCTAGTCCTGTGAACTTATTTTCACTTTAATTGGTTTGCATGTTTTCTTAATTTAAACTATTAATATTTTGAGTGTAACAGGGACCTAGGAGGAACAGAATGAAACCAATTCTGACTCAGTTTGGTTTATGGCTCTATTAATGGAAAGTATTTAATAAATTGATAAATTAATTATGAAAACATTGAGCTGGAAGGAATAAATTAAGACAATTTTTTTAGTGGATAAAATACAGTACTCTTTAGAGATCAAATAGAAATATTAAGTAAGGTAACTAAGATTAAAGTAAATTTCAAACATAATCTGTCCAACTTTTAGTCATTGTTACCCGAGATCAAATTAAAGATCAAATATGGTTGAGGCGGGGAATTAAGAGTAATAATGGACCCATTTTGTTGACTTATATTAAAAAGCTACAGGAGTTCTATTTATAACAATTTATTCAATCACCAGAATATCACACTGCACGGTACTAGACTGTTTAAAAGACTAACAACACAACCATCTATGAAAATAATAAAAAATATGCTGCAAACTGGCTGCTAATGTTGACAGAGTTTCTGTCAGGTTGTGCTGGTTAGACTCAGGTGAAGACAGTCAGGTTCTTGGTGAAGGCATGTTTTTAATAATGACAAGCAAGAGCACTAACAAAATGGCAAAAAAGGCAGGCCAACAGGAGACTGACAAGTGGTAGCAATGAGATGAACTGGCAGCAAGCTGTTGAGAAGCAGGGGTATTTAAAGGGTATGGCAACAATAGGAAGACTAAACAGATCACAGCTGATGACGATTAGAAAAACGTGGACACAGGGACTGGCTGGGATGAGGAGGATTGGGAAAGCACAAACAGGGTGGAAGGGGTGATGCAGACAGAGGCAAAGTCACATTATGACAGTCTCATTATGTTGTGGTCTGTTTCAAGGCTGATGAAAGCTTGGAGTTCACGTTCAATTTACCTGTATAGCACATTAGATTACAAAAACTTGACCGAAGTACTGTACAAAGTTTATGAATGACATAAAGCCAAAATGAAAATATTGTGGCATGATAGACTTTTTGAAAATATAAAGGTTACAAGCAACGTCACTTTGGCAAAACACCAGGGGTCTGTTCCAGAAAGCTTGGTTAACTTACCATGTGGTAAATGCTGAAGTCTTGGTAAATCAACCCAAAACCTGCTTAGCCAGAGTATGTCGGTTCCAGAACACCTGATAAGAATCTGGTTAATCAACCTACTCCTGGTTAACCCTGAAACATAAAGACCCTCTCAATGGATCACAGAATTCAAGAGTCACAAAGGAAACTGAAGAGAAAAAAGCAGAATACCTCAAACAGGAGGAGTTGGAAGTACTAATAAGGAATTCAAGCGAATCATTATGAAAAAAAGCGATAAAGCTTAATCAGCAAAAAAAGTAATGTTTACTTGGCAAAAAATAACTGTATGTGATGTTTAAAGTCCAACTCACCACCTAATCAACTTTTTTTGCTAATAAACTGTATAAATGAGTGTGGAATAGTATGGTATACATGTCTCTTCATTATTGTCATGTTTTTTAGTACATTTTAGTAAGAAATATTAATTTTCTACCAAAAAATATCAGTGGAGTGCCCTATTCAGGTTAAAACGTTACACTGCACTTTAATTTGAAAAACAAAGCATTCCTACTGGCTCAGCCTTATTGGAGACATCAGCCTTAAATATAACTAACTCTAACTAACTCTCAGCAATCTTCATTTTTATTTATTAGTTTTCTACCCATTATTCCCAGTTGAGGTCAAGTGGTTCCAAAATAACTCTTTCTCTTTGAAACACAAAAAGATTTTCCAAAAAGGTAAGATTGAAATCAAATAATTCTTAGAGAGATCTATGGATATTAAGTATTGTGTGTACATTCTTCCTATCATGTAGCTAATCAAAAAAAGGTTGAGCGTCGTCTAACTGATGGGGAGGAACCACCATCTCCCCTCACCCAGCTGAGGAGTTGGCTCTGTAAAGGCAGACCAGTCATTCATGTCTTTTATGGGGGCAGTACGTCATATTACTTCCAGTGACTTTGTTAAATGGAAGTTTACAACATATACTTATAAATTCCAACTAAAGAACAATCATTGCTGCCAGTTAATGACATTTTAATGCATTTAGCAGAAGTCATTATTTCATAATGGAGGGTTATTTTATTTAGCTCCATACAATGTGTTCCGTAATCTTATTTGAAATACTCTTACATGTTACTAATATTTTTGTGAAATAGTTTTTGATTATTTGTAATGGGCTTTGTCCTACAGTTTCTGGTTGACAAAATTGAAGTTATTTTGACAAAATATAGTAATATAGTAGAATATAATCTGTGCTTTCACGTCCAAAGGATCATCATTTAAAAGTTCACGTCATGCTCAGAACTTCTCTGTAACAATCTTACCCAGAACAAACTATAACCTGGTCCGGATTAGGTTATCTTCAGAGATGAAGTTGCTATGGTTACTAACATACCTTGAAAGATACCTCCGTTTCTGGAACCGCAACTTGAGGTTATCCACAAACTTACCCTCTAACTTATCCGGTTATGTCACATAACCTGCTTTCTGGACCCCAGGAAGCTAAAATAAGGACGCAGGTTCAAGGAAAATAAATAAAAAATAAACAGACCGATTTCCTCCAATAAATAACTTATTCGATCAGAGTTTACACGATTCATGCATTAAAAGGGAAGGTGACACTGACGTTACACCATCATAGGTGGTTACTAACACAGGTTTATTTCTGCTCTGGCAATAGAAGTAGATTTTAGCCGCCAGGTGTGCGGAGTTGCTGCACAGAGCTGTGTGACTCTGGCGGACTGTCTAGAGTCAGTGGCCAGTAGGGTTGCCAACCGTCCCTTAAAATACGGAATCATCCCGTAGGCTATTTGGCTATTAAATGTGGCGTCCCGTTTTGAACTCATAAAGGATGCTATTTGTTCCATATTTTCATAAATTACTATTATGTGTGTTGGCCATAGGCGTCATACTGCCTTATTCTAACTACGTAGCCTGTATAAAAATAAAATAAAAATCACCCTACATTCAGCAAAACTGTTCTGGTGGCGGGATCAAAAGGGACCTGCGGCTCGCGAGCGTGCTCAGGATTGTTCAGGTAGACACACGCACACACACATGCACAAACACGCACACACACACACACACTGGCGCTTCACATACAGCACCTTTACAAATGTACCAAAAACGCTTACAGAAATAAAGGCTAGACGAGTGTGAAGATGCCCATCCTTGGCTGGACAGGGCCAGTAAAGACGAACACAAGGCAAATTGTAACCTATGTCAGCAAGTGATCTCAGTCGCGCACTGAGAACACTCGCTGTTACAGCACGGCAGGCACAGAAGAAGGCACATGACACACGTCTGTGAGGCTTATGCGACATACGGGCTAAAATATTAGAATAGATTACATATAATGTGCATTTTCAAAGATGTCTCGTCCATGGTTTAATTGTGGAGAATTTTGTTGTTTTTAAATCCAGTAGTCTATTAGTCAATAAATGACAACTTAAAGAACAAATGATGGTAATTGATTAATTGTTATGCTATGATACGTCGAGCAACGCATCCAACGGATGAAGTTTGACGTATGTACTTTTTGGCTTCCATAGCCTGCTTCTGAGGAAAAAACAACGCATGGGTGGGGCTTCCTCTGTTGCCGCACGTTCTGCACTATGGTGGATTGTAACGAGAGAGTGGCTTGGCTTTATTAGCTAGATAAAGCTAGACAACGTTGACATCGGGTGCATCAGCGGCCATTATTCAGATGAGTTCTGAGTTCGGGGAGTTTAACCATTTGCTTCAGGAGCTACGTATGGATGAGGTTCGCTTTCAGCGCTACTTCCGTCTCTCCCGCACCTAATTTTACGACCTCCTGGGCCGCATCGGAGCTTAAATCTCCTACCAGGACATCAACTACAGGTTCTCTGTTCCTCTTTAGGAGCGCCTGTCCATCTGACTTCGGTAAGGGTTATTTATGATTTTTTAAATCTGCGTTTGTTGAAAATAATTTCACTGGGCCCACGCTTCATTCAAGATACGGCGTATAGTGACATAACTACAGTGAGACGCTCTGATTGGTTGCCGCACTGCGTTAACTGCGTTGGATCCGTCAAAAGTTCAGCTTGCTGAACTTCTGTAACGCATGCGTTGGTACGTTGCAAGTGTAGTTGACGGAGCCAACGTACTCAACGCAACGCAGAGTCCTTGAAGGACCTCTGACGTACTCCACCATAGACTTTACATGTAATATTGCCGCAGCTAACGCAGACCAAATGTGCGGTCTGAATGCAGCTAAAGTAAGTTTAACAGCAAATAAATGTATAGAGCTGCAAAATGTCTTTCTCATACATAATCCAGCAATGTCCTGGTCAGTAAAAAGAGACCTGGGCTTTTCACCGTGGTTGCTTCTATATGCCTGTAAAATAACTTTATAATTATTTTTTGCTACTGTTCGGGTCAAAAAAGTAGCGCTCCCTCAGCGCATCCTAATGTGTGACGACGTCATGTGCGTTCACGTTCTATCGCTTCCTGCAGCTAAAACTGAAGCAGGGATAGCGTTGGAAGCATGGATTCTGCCCTATGATTCTGCCGAGAACAAGAAGAGAGCTGCTTCAAGCACCACCAACACTCCAGCCCAAGATAACCAAGAGTTTATTGATTGCAGCAACAATAGAGCCCCGCTCTGGTGAAGCGATCTCTGGCTGTTGCTGAACTGACCAATCCGATGCATACGCTCTCCGTTGATGGAGACGGATAGTTTAAAATTGGGCCTCTACTCCGTGCGTTCTTACATAGGTGACGGAGAGCCCTTGCGTTGACGGATAACGGCGTTGCGTCTATCCGTCTCCGTCAAAACGGAGAAGCATAAACTTGGCTTTAAACTACGACTCTGCTTCCTGGTCTGGACCCTGGTTTGACCACTAGAGGGAGCCATTTATACAACAGGGTTTAATGCAGGTTTTGAACCACTATTTTACAAAATACAGTGTAATACTGTTTTCCAAACCACTAGAGGGAGCCATTTATATAATTAGATGTAACATCCTATTAAAGAATAGGGGAGCTGTTTAAAAAACAGGGTTGTAATGTTAACTCTGAACCACCAGGGGACCTGTTTACCCTTTAAGCTGTAGTATTTTTATTTGGACTACTATTTATACATTTGGGTGTAATACTAGTTTTGGGTTCAGTAGAGGGAGCCATTTATGCAATTAGATGTAATATATTTCTGGTACCACTAGAGGGAACCATTTATGCAACAGTGTGTACTGTTTACTCTGCACCACTAGGGGAGTCATTTAAAAAATTAAGTGTAATACCACTATTTGGACCAGTAGACGGAGCTATTTATACAATTGGGTCCATTATTATTTTTGGGACCACTCGGGGGAACCATGTATACAACAAGGTGTAATGTTTTCTTTGATCCACCAGGGACACTATTTACTGTTGTAATAAATACTACTACCCACCAGAGAGGGCCAATTAAACAATGAAGCATTAAGAAAGCTTGGAGCCACCAGTAGGGACGCTTATCACTGTTATGTGTAATATTAACCATTAGGGTAGCTGTTTATAGTGCAGTGGCTCACATTGGAATCTAGGGAGCACTGGAGTACAATGGCATTTCAATCCACCGTGGTACCCCCATCGTGGTGGTATCTGGGAGTGCATTATATGCATGGTAAAGTGTGTTTTGCATTTAGTTTTAAAGCATCAGATTTTGGATGTGGACGGACTCAACATTGTTTTGTGTGAGATTGAAGCAATTCTTAATGACCGTCTAATAACCAGATTATCAGATGATCCAAATGATTTGGAACCCTTTGCACCTAATCATTTGCTGCTACTGAAAGGAAAACCTCCATTGCCACCTGGACTTTTCAACTCATCTAATTTGTATGCAAAATGCTGGAAACAAGTTCAGTACATATTTGATTTATTTTGGAAACGATTGGTCCAAGAATACTTACCATTACTTCAAGATAAACAAAAATGGAACAAAGTTAAAAGAAAATTTAGTTACTGGAGACGTTGTTTGACAAGTTTCTTTGTAAATAATCTTGTATAAAAATTGTTATGACTAACAATTATGGGCCGGTGTGTGAGAGCCAAATAGTGCTTTAATATAAAAGAGGAAGTGGAATGGATCTGGGTGTGTTCGGCCAGAAAGAGTACATTGGTTTTGACCGCTTTTTGTGGAACACGCTGTCAAATGTAACGTATGCTGTTTTGTTTTTATTTCAATGGAAAGAAATGAGTGAAGCAAATAAATTGGATATACTATTTTAACTGCAATGGACGTCTGGACAGTTTTTATATCATTCAAACCAAACTTAAAGTGTGTATGACATTATTCTGGTCTCCAAACACTCCAGTAGCTTTAAGCGTTCACTTAGCCTCTACAGAGCCACTGGACTGCTTCTCAGATTAATACTCTCCTGCCTGTATAGATGGACAGGCATGTGTTGGTAGGTTTGGGCTATATCTAACAGTTGGGTGATTTCTTGAGGTAACTGGGTGCACTGCATTTATTTAGAGGTATCATAATGAAGGGGTATTTAATAATAAAACAAACAGTAAAATACCTTAATGAAAGGTTTTATTAATTTATGACCAATTACAGCATTTATCAAAACAAAAGAAACAATTTTCTGTTTTTCACAGTAAAAAGACCTAGTAAAGAACACAGATTAAGGCATGAAAATCTAATTTTCCAGTTTTGCCTTGAGGAAATTACAGAGAGAGTGATATAAAAATAACCTTTGGAATTGAAGTTTTTCTATAGAAGTGGCTTCTGCTAGAAACCACAAGGATAGAAACAGGAACAATAAATCACATCACAACAAAATCACAAATACAAAACATAACACAGGAAAGCTACAAATCACAATGGAAAGATGTCCCTACAAGTTCTTTAGGAAGAGGTTTTTTTTTAATACCATCTCTATGTTGGTGGCTTAGCGTATTCAGATCAGCAGATTATGCTGCTAAAAGGACATCATATGAGTTTCTTTCTCTTGAGGAGAAAACAGCAGAATTCACATGAGACCTTTCAAGATTAACTTAAACTATACAAATTATTTAAATAACCTCTTAGTTCAGACTGTACATCAAGATGCACAACATTAAAACAGTGGATGCAAAAAGGCTGACACCATCTGAAAATGAGAGGGGTATATAGTAAACAGCCCAAAGGATTCAAGGAACCTGCTAATTGGTGCTGGATGTCACACAGTTTGAGGGCATTTAAAGACATGTACTTGTACTTTGTTTTAGAAGCAAACACTGGTGAGTTTTAAGGCAACACTTAGGGCTCAACGCAATCACGAATGGTACGACATTGAGCCACAATGTGGGCAGGGAATGGAGCCATGATCTGTAAGGTACATTAAGATACAGGCCACAACATAAAACTGAGAATCTGTTCTTCAAGGTTGAATATGGAATATTATCATAAAAAGTTACATAAATAAAGACATCCACGGGGCTTTTATAGGGGTGCAGAATGAAAGTGCAACATTTCCTTAGGAAATTATTTTTTAATTAAAATACAAAATGTACATTTAAAACAAGAACGACAATGACGTTATGTTTACATCTACCAGCTAGTAGCGGCCACGGGTTGACAGATATGGGTGGCTCAACGCGTCTGGTGCTCAGAAGAATGGTGAAGTCAACAAGTCAAGCAGCTGTTTGATGGTGCATTCACACTGCACAGTTTGTCTGCGCCAGGCAACGAATTCAACGGATGAAGTTTGACGTATGTACTATTTAGCTTCCATAGCCTGTTTCTGAGGAAAAAACACAGCATGGGCGGGGCTTCCTCTGTTGCCGTACGTTCTGAACCATGGTGGATTGTAACGAGAGAGTGGCTTGGCTTTAATTGCTAGATAAAGCTAGACAATGTTGACATCGGGTGCATCAGCGCTCATTCTTCAGATGTGTTCTGAGTTTGGGGAGTTTAACCATTTGCTCCAGGAGCTGCGTATGGATGAGGTTCGCTTTCAATGCTACTTCCGTCTGTCCTGCGCCTAATTTTACGACCTCCTGGGCCGCATCGGAGTTTAAATCTCCTACCAGGACACCAACTACAGGTGATCTGTTCCTTCTTAGGAGCGCCTGTCCATCTATCTTCTGTAAGTGTTATTTCTGATTTTTGAAATCTGCGTTTGTTGAAAATGTTTTCACTTGCGCCGCGCTTCATTCAAGATACGTGTATAGTTACATCACTACAGTGAGACGCTCTGATTGGTTGCCGCACTGCGTAAACTGAGTTGGGTCCGTCAAAATTTAAACTAGCTGAATTTCTGCGTTGCTTGCGTTGCCGTATGTAACGCAAGTGAAGTTGACGGAGCCAACGTACACAACGCACCGCAGAGACTTTGACGGACCTCTGACGTACGCTACATAGACTTTACATGTAATCTCGCCGCAACTGACGCTGACGCATTGGGTTGGTTTGAATGCACCATTAGAACCCTGGAGATGTTATCTGTCCCAGGAGAGGAGTGACTGCAGAAGAATAGAAACTAAAGTAGTTTTAGGTGAAGCCTACACTAGATTGACCCACATAAAATATTTCCACGGCATCAAACACACTTGGAAACGTTGACTTTCTGCTTGGATCGGTAAGCTACCTAACTTGCTAACTTTATCATTAGCTGTCAGTTAAACCCCTCTAAAATACATTCCTCACTGGACTGAGTTCAGGCTGGTCACTGGGCATATTCACTGCGAACCAGGCAACCCAAAAGCTGGAATGATGTTTTTATTGTTGTAACTACAACCTAGATAAGCTAGAGGTAGCTATCATGCCCATGTTCCATATCCAACCTTTAAGTCTGAAAGCAGTGATGGCTGATGACTCAAAGATTATGAAGCTTAAAATTATAAATTGGTCAGGTGTCTTTTGAGTTATAGGTTCAAGATGTAAAACATTTGTCCTAAAATACAGATAAAGTAACAGAATATTGACAACATGGTAACCTTAGATGAAATTCAAAGGTGAACTACACTAAATAAATTAACTGTGTTTCAATGTTCTTGATCCACAGGAATTTCTTTTATTTTATTTTCGGATGCCAAAACTCGATGCAGTTTTACACTGATAGTCCAATCGTAGATGTAGACAAAATGTTGTATTGAGGATATAATTTTCAGGGGTTATATGTTATCGTATCATGTACTATTGAGAAAATAATCTGAAAATTCAAATAATAAATACCAATTTTCTAAATGTATTTGTATTATTGCTGTATGCTATTTCTATTATTAGTTGGAAATTGACTTCAAAGTCAGAAAAGTCATCTGGAATGCCACCCCGAAGTTGAACTTTCCAAAGCTGACTTTGACATCCATATGGTTCCTCCTCATATCAACAATAATAAACTGTGGTAGAAATACATTTATTTCAGAAGATACACTTGTAGGAGTGCATCTACAATCAATTAATTGGGGGTCTGCAGTTTTCAACAGAAGGTGTTAAGTAGAGCTTAAAACAATGTTTGTAAAAGTTACTATGAACAATGGCTACATAATCAAATTGTAACTCAGACTATATAAACAGGGAAGCTGTTACCTCGGGTGTGATTTCATTCCCAGCTCTGAGATCTGAATTCTTAGGTAAATGGAACAGAGCATATATCTTTGGTCGATCACAGATTCCCATTTTAAATTCAAAACCCCCCACTGCTCAAACAATAAGTCAAAATGGCACTATAGTTTGTTGAAAAGTCATAAATTAGACAATGTTTCCTTCTGTCCAAGCATGAACATTTCTTGAACAGTAAAAGATGGCAGGGTTGATGAAGGAAGGTGATAATGCCTGACTTTTACTGTCTATGTTAAGGGTAAATCTGAAAGGGACCCCTCAATAGCTCAACTGGCCTGGAACAGCCATTTATGATCTATATTGTCCCACTTACACCGTGCGGCATGGTTTGGTATTCTATTTTATGCTCAGAGTGTTTCCACCACCAGTTGGACTCTCAATGGGGAGGCAGGTTTAAAACCAAATGGCTAACATTGCTTCATACTAGTACGATGGCAAATATCACATGGTATGTCTTGCTCTTGTTGCCAGCAGTGACGTTTTTCTGTCCCCCCCAATCAATGGACTATGCTGTGAAACGCCAGCAGCTCCACCCCAACCGTACTATACCACTGTCTTATGGAACTACAACTGAGGGAATCAGACAGAAAAGTGTGCCGAACCGCACTGACCCACGTTGTACCGCTCTGTAGAATAAAGGCATACGGGTGTCCAGTGTTTGAAAGGAAAACTACTTAACATGGTTTCTAACTAAACCTTTACTAACCAATTTATGTGTTGACCTCCATAGCACTTCTGCACATATATTAGTTAATAACAATGAGTGCATGTTTAACTTTTTCTCTATTTTAACACTTTCAGGAGTTTAAAGTTCCAACAAAGCTTATAAGAAAAAGTGGGTACAGTCTATTCAGGCTATTGATGCTGACCAATCAGAATAGAATTAGCTTTTCCAGAGATTTGGGATTTGCTTTGTCTCTTTACCTACATACTTCAAGATTTTACAAACATTTATATTCTTTATGTACATTTTCAGCATAGAGATTTACAGTTTGTTTTTTCACTAAAACCTTCTCTAGCTGATATAAAAGGAAAAAAAACATGTCTTGAACACCAATCACTGAGGTACTTAATATCAATACAGGGGACATTTAAAAGCTAGTTGAAACTTAGAATTTTTTTAGGAAGCAAGAGCCTCACTTAACACCAAGTAACAGAGCACACGGTTACAACTGGGCTCTGAATAATGAACACTTTCCAGTCAGCCAGGCAGTTAGTAGCTTTTGCAATGGCACATATCTGGTATTATTCTGTGATGATATGCAAGAGATCTTACAGACAATGTAACACTTAAACACAAACTAGACCAGACAATTTTTAATTCAGCGCAATGCTAGCACTTACAGACATAAATGAAAGGCTGTGTCTGGTAATGACTTCTACAGTAAACAAAAAACTAACCTGTATTCACACTCAGAGATAGCTTTTTTTATTCAGTAAAAAGTATTTGAACACCTGGTAACAAACAATAATTCTGTTTCTCAAAGACCTGCTAATCTACCCATAAAAAGTCCGCCTCTATTTCATTTATCTAAATTAGCACCACCTGTCTAAGCATGTCAAAGACACCTGTCCACCCCATAATCAGTCAGACTCCAACTACTACCATGGGCAAAACCAAAGAGTTGCAAATGACACCAGAGACAAACTTTTAGACCTCAAAAAAGCTGGAAAAGGCTACAAGACAATTGCAAAGAAGCTTGGTGAAAATAGATCATCTGTTGGAGCAACTGTTAGAAAATTGAAGAGGTAAAGGTGACTGTCAGTCTCCCTCAGACTAGGGCTCCATACAAGATCTCCAATTGTGGGTATCACTGATGAGAAGAAAGGTTAGGAATCAGCCAAGAAATACACGTGAGGAGCTGGTCAATGACATGAAGATAGCTGGGACCACAGTTTCAAAGGTTACTGTTGATAGAGCACCACACCATCATGGTTTAAAATCATGCATTGCACTGAAGGTTCCCCTGCTCAAGTCATCACATGTCCAGGCCAGTCTGAAGTTTGCCAGTGAACATATGGATGATCCAAAGGGGGGATGGGAGTAAGTCACATGAGACCAAAGTAGTACTTCTTGGTCTTATCTTCACTTGCCATGTTTGGAGGAAAAAGAAGGATGAGTTGCATCCCAAGAACACCATCCCTACTGTGAAGCATAGGGGTGGAAAAATCATGCTTAATGACTACTTCTCTGTGAAGGGAGCAGGACGACTACACTGTATAAAGGATAGGATGAATAGGGCCATGTATTATGAAATTTTGAGCAAAAATCTTCCCTCAGTCGGAGCATTGAAGATGGGTCATGACTGGGTCTTCCAACATTACAATGACCCATTATTCCATAAGAAACATATCAAGGTTCTGGAGTAGCCTAGCCAGTCTCCAGACCTAAATCCAATACAAAATCTTTGAAGGGAGTTGAAACTGTGTTACTCAGCGACAACTCTATAACTTGACAGAGAGAAGATCTGTATGGAGAAGTGGGGCCAAAATCCCAATTGCAGTGTGTGTGAAAACCTGGTCAAGAACTACAGAAAACTTTTGACCTCTGTAATTGCAGCAAAGGCTTCTGTACCAAACATTAATACTGATTTGCTAATCAAGTATTTGGGCAACAATAAAAAATGAAGAAATTCTTTTAAAAAAATCATACAATGTGATTACCTGAATTAAAAAGGAAATGATGTATCTTAAATTGGAACTGCACCTACAATGTGAACATATGAATGCAGCATACTTTCTAAGTGGAAGAACTTGACAAATTGCAGGGTGTTCAAATACTTATGTTCCTCACTGTAAATTTCGTAAATTTCTGCAAAGCACTTTTGGTGCTTGCAGTCAGCCCCACTCTAGCCATTGTGGTCCTTCACAGAGCAATATTCCAACTTTGGTTTTCCAGCAATATTGTGGACTCAGCTGGAAGCCATGCATTGCCATTGTGAGTCATTACTGCACACTCAGAATGCCAGACAAATCAGTGGCTACCATTGTGTAGTTAGGTGTGAGAGTGTTGTAACCTTATAGGACCAAGTATGCCATAGGTGGCAGTCTTGGTTTGCCTCGGCCGGCTTCGGACTGAGCAAAAGGTAGTCCAAAAAAAAGAGGTCAGCTTGGCCCAGATAAAGATAGTAGAAACCCATAAATATGGGCTGACTCGACCTGGGCTGGGACGAGCCTACCCTAGTGGAAAAGGGGCAATAGACACCTGGGTTTTTCTCTGGCAAATAGATACGATCTGTATTCAGACTGCAGCACTTTAGTGCAATTTGTAGTTGGGCATCCTGATCTCCCTGATTTTGATCTCTAGCCTCAAGTGCACATGATATTGCTTACTTTGTGCATGCAGCCTAAATCAGAAAGTTTTCCAGTCCCTGGGGGCCAAATCCGGCCCAACATAGCTATTGATGTGCCCCCCTAAACTTTGAAGGACCATATAAATAGAAACTGAAATGTTTATTAATGTGCACCCAAATACTATTCTATCACACAAATCTGTGTTTATTTGAATAGTCCTAAAACACATTGTGAAAATTTTTCCAGTATCATTTAATTCTAAGAATACCTGTCAAACGTGAAGAAGTACTTGTTTAGACATCCATCCATCCATCCATCCATCCATTTTCTTAACCGCTTAATCCTTAATGGGTCGCGGGGGGGCTGGTGCCTATCTCCAGACAGACAGTTAAAAATAGTTTAATAAATACGTTCTGCCACAACCGGCCCTTTCAGGCCATTCATTATTTTTGATGCAGCCAAAAACAGAATTGAGTTGGATACCCATGTCTTAAAGCAGGGAAGCTAATTTTCCACTTTGGGCCACATCAAGATCATCAATGTCCTTAAAGGGCTGATTGTTGATAAAACTCTCTTTAAGACACAGTTCAAATATTAATAAATATCTGTCTCAAGAAGTACTTCTTTAAATTAAATAATACTAAACATCTTTTTACATTGATGTGATTTAGGACTAATTGATTAAACACTGAATTGACTGATAAAATTGTATTTAGGTGGACATAATTAGAACTTAAGGGTTATATTTATATAGTCCTCTAGTTTAGAGGGCCACATAAATGGCCTTGAGGGCCTTGAGTTTGACACGTGCCTTAGAGGAATTTTCCAAGGCTGGCAAGACAGGAGGTCATCCCTTGAGAATGTTCAGAACCTAACCTGAGTGTTACACAAGAACAGTGTAACACTTTTTGATGCAAAGGGTGTAGGGATGAAAACTGATCCCTTCTACCTATCTCTGATGCTACCATTATAAAGGATTAGAAAGAGTCTTTAAAAGCATCCTTGGCACAACTTGTACCAAACACTAAAAAAACCTCTCAGAGAACATGGTTGAAAGGCTTTTCTATATCCACAAAACACGAGTGGACTGGAACCAAACTCCCATGACCCCCTCAGCAGTTCCACGAGAGTAAAGATTTACCCCAGTGGTCCAGATCCAGGAGGAAAGCCATACAGGTCCTTTTGAATCCAAAATATTTGGAACATTTTCCAACATTAACAGTAATCTTCCCGAGAGATGCTCTGAAGGATGATCCCTCACCCAGAATTACCGGTCCCTCTTGGGTCTGCTACTGAAACCAGACAGGTCCTGATGAGTTTAGGTGGCTACCTTTTGCCTTACAGTCAAACATATAATCAGCACAATACATGTAGCTGCTGCTCTCTGAGTACTGTTGCAGTCAAAAGTAGGAACTTGGAAATGCTCACCTCGGGTTCGACACATGGGTTCTATGGCTCTAATGATAAGCTTTATGTGTCTGTAAAAAAGTTATTTGTAGACAAAGAAGATTCAGATTCCTGACTTTCAAAGACAGGAAGACTTAGCTCATTGAATGCTCCTTACGATCAGTCTGAAGAATAAAATCCTAACAGGACTTAGAATGAAACCTGTAAGTAACATATATATTTAGCAAACTGAAATGAACTAGTAAATAGAACGAGAATCAGCCACCTGTGTTCATTGGAATGTGATAAGTTTAAACCCGTTCACGCCAGAGGAGAGGAAGATTGCATGGAGAAAAGCAGAAAGAGTGCCAACCAATGAGGAATCAGATATTCGATAGTATGATAAATTGTCCTGGATTAAATCCTTTCTTTGCCTTGTTTTTTGTGTCTCGTCTTTCAGACACTTTGGTTGTGCTTTTAAAACGTTCAAACCTATATTCTACTGAGTGTTTTGTACCTCACAATCATCTTGTATCTGTACATTGAATATCTAAATACTAATGCTCATTTTCCAATTTTTCCACCCAGTTAATATCTGTTTGTGTTGGAAATGTCAATGCTCCTAAATGTCAGATGGGAAGTACTCAGTCTGAAGAAAGGAAATGCATATATTTAAATTATATTGGGCTCCTGATTCTGACTTTTTTTTAGCAAATACATGACCTGAAAGTGGCACCCTCTGCTGTTTCCCTGATGGTCTCCATGATTTGTCTTTCAATAAAAATGTGCAGATACTTTCAATAAATGTGTCAATGTTTTAAATGACTGTGTGAGGCTGTTATTCCTTCCAATAATCCCTGTGATGAACTTTGATCTCCACTGGAGAGTGGAACCTTAATTGGCTCCTGCAGTGGTGGGTGTAAAAGGACTGAACAGGATCATTCACCTGTTGCTACTCAGAGCCACCACGTGAAAAAGACACTACTTGCTCTGAATGTGTCTCTTTTTGTGTGTGTGGCTGCTATCTTGGCGTGGGTCTGTGGTTATGTTTGTGTATGGAGGGGTTTTTCAGCTCTGCGGGGATGTCTTCCGGCTTTCTCTCAGGATCCCATCCAGTCCGTTGAGTTGGCGGAGGAAACCCCGGTTAGGGATGACACCTCGGTGATCTTTCACTGTTCTGATGGCCTCCACCAGTGTCAGCTTTTGTCTGATCATCAGATAGGCCAGCACCAGAGTGGCTGAGCGGCTTACTCCGACCGTGCAGTGGACCAACACCTTACCTGTACACATGTACCAGTGTGGATATTTGGTTCAGTTATTTTAGATTCACACAACAGAAATTAGGCCCCGTTTAAACAGAGACAAAAGCAAGTGTAGCTGCAGAGATACAGACGTGGACACCACCAATGGGCCTAGCACAGTATTACAGGCGCTTCAACAGATATGTGGATAAGATTGCTTTTGACTCTCATTTTTTAAACTACACCTGTTTTGTCTCCATGTAAACAGGGTCTCAAAGATAACAGGACAAAATAACCTTGGTGAAAGATTACGTTTCAAATATAACAGAGTTGATATAAGGAAGAGCTTAGAAAAGGTTGGACTTAAACTGCAAATTTCCAAAGTAAAAACCTCTTAATTCAGTTTTCTTTAGTGATCTCTACCTTTAAAGACCCAGTTCATCTTTTTTTTTTTTTTTATAAAATACAGCATCTGGATTGGACCTAGAATGCTTTTCCACATTTAGCTACATTACAACCTCCAACTTCAACACATTTTATGAGGGTTTTATGTGGTAGACAAAGTCATAAATCTTTGTGACTGAAGGGAAAACAAAACATGGTGTGCTTTTTTTTGTAAATAAAATGTGTGAAATGTGATGTACATTTGGTTTCAGCTCCTACACAACAGACTACCTTCAGATGTAACCTTACTGGTGAACAAAGACCACCTGTGTGTCATTTAATTTGAGTTTAACTGCAGCTGTTCTGTTTCTGGGGCGATTGTGGCTCAGTGGTACAGTAGTTGGCTTGCAATCGGAAGGTCATAGGTTGGATTCCAGCTTCCTCCAGTCACATGTTGATGTGCCCCTGGGCATGGGATTAACCCCACAAATTCTACATCGTCCTACCAAGCCATGTTGGCTATTGGTGAGTGAGTGTGAATGGGTGAATGTGGCTTCAATGTAAAGTGCTTTGAGTAGTCAGTATGACTAGAAAAGTACTAAAGTTCAGTCCATTTACCATTTCTGGCCTCATAGGTTTTTTACCTTGTTCTTTAAGGTACATAGCCTTGCATGTTTTAGTTATTTCCCTGCTTCTGGACACCTGAATTCATTTGACAGCTGACTAAAAGGCTGTTGCTGAGCCTAATCATCTGAAGCAGGGAAATATCTAAAACATACAGGGCAGTGTACCTTGAGGAGCAGAGTTGAAAAAACCGCAGAGGCCAGAAACAGAACAGATGCATTTAAACTGAGATTAAATAACACACAGATGGTCATTTAATCCCGACTTCATTTGTCTCATCAGTTTCCTCTGTGTTAGTTCTGTTGCACTTTTTTCTCAGATCTGAGTTTCTTTTTACCTAGTGTCTGTACTTTTGTTTTGTTTTTTCTTCTCTACTTCCTTTAACACTTATTAATGTTTTTACTTTGAGTTTCTCTTATGACTCTTTACTCTTATTTATTAACTCAGATTTGATCATTTTGTGTAATCCCTCTGTGTTATATTTCCTTATGCATTTAAGATTATCTTCAGTCTAGTCTTATTTTATGTTTTAGGTTTATACCTTTGATTTTCTACTCTGTTCCCTCAATGCCATTTCGCTGCCCAGGTGCATTTATCTCCAGTCTCTCTGTTCTCCGTCTCACCCACACCTGCTTTCACTAATTATTCGTCAAGTTTCTCTGTCATTCCTCACTCCCTCCTCAATATTTAAGCAGTTCAGATTCAGTCTCCATATTTTCCCCCAAAAAATTAATTACAATTTTTTATATTTTTTTCTAATTTGAGTTTCTTAAAAATGGCTGGACCTAAGGAAGCCGAGATCTAGAAAGGGGCAAAGCTTATGACTTTACCAAACACCTATATCACATGCAGGGGCAGACTGGGAGAATAATTTAGGCCAGGAATTTTGATACCTTACCAGGCCACCACCACCCAATTAACGCAAAATGCTAAAACTGAGTTAGGTAGGGTGCCTGCTTGGCTGGGAAAGTGTCAAATAATAAAACAAAAGCTACACATTCGCCCACATACAGCTCTTTCTGTTTCTTTCCTCTGCAAAATATATATTTAGGTCCTGCTGCAATAATCTGTACTAAGCTTGCAAAAACTGAAATTCTACTTAACCTACTACAACAATGTAAACCCTGCACATTTACAAGCTTGCCTGTATAATTAGTACTTTAGTTGTACCTGAAAAATCCTGTTGTGATTCTTCACTACTGCTGCTCTCCACCACTGTGGTGACCGCAGGAACTCTTGCTGCACTTGTCCTGCGACCAGTGCTGATGCTGCTCCCTTCTCCATCTTTGTAAAAAAAATCTTAATGAGATCTTGCCTGATTAAATTTATGTTAAATAAAATAATATAATACAATGATTTAAAATTCATTTTATGCATTTTCTTGTGTCTGTGTAGTTGACCATATTCTAAAATTTCTAATATTCTGTTAGGAGAGACCAGGGCTGGTAGTCCCATTATTGGTTGGATGTCACATTTATTACTGCCATACTGGAGGACACTGAGGTTTAATTTTGATATTAAACATTTTGCTTATAATTCATTTTACACAACTTATCTTTTGATTTGAACATGCAACATAGCGATAAGGATACATTTAGTGTTTGTTGGGGGTCTGAATAATTTTTCATTTTGGTGTTATTTTTGTATTTAATGTTTGTAAGTTATCTTTAAAAACAGATTAACTTACTTTTTTCATCAAAGAGTCACATGGGGCTGGTTGTCGCATATGACTCTTGGCTTTTTGTGCTTTGAGATAAGGCTAAATAACCTAGTTGAAATAATAGTTCAGAAAATGAAGTGGGGAAAGATTTAAAGACCTAATAAATGCATTCACATACATTTTGAACATTAGAAGCAAAGTTGGGTGACTTTTTCTGTGTTTATAACAAAAAATAATTTCTTTCTCCATTGCTTTATTTTTTACCAGTATAAATTACATATTATACATATTTAATACATTAGTTTGTTAAACTCATGGGCTTAACACAAGGAAGACTATTATTTATTCCTTAACCAGATCTATCTTTTATATTTTTAATCATAATAAAAAGTTATACAATTTAATAACTTCTTAATTTTTAAACTAAGAATTGAGTTAACAGGTTAACTTAGGCTCAGGAGCAGGACCACGCCTCAAACCCGTTTTGTACTTCCTAATCAGACTCAACTCGACTCAACCGGTACCTCGGGCCTTCTTCACATCTCTAATCACGCTGCAATACACATAAACCCTGCCTGCCTCTCATCTCTTATCTGTCTCGTTTGTTTTCACGTGATCAGTTCAGAGTTCTGCGTGTCATTTGTGCTCACTTACCTCCTTTGATGTTTCTGCTTTGTCGTTCCGGCATGAACATTCTTATGCCCAAAGTCGATCCATTCGAGTCGGACGATGAGTTCAACCAAGGGTCGTGCTGGGGCACACTTTACTCCGACCTCTATTGCCACGTCTTCGCAGCCCCGGCTTCTCTATCCTGCAGTCTTTGTTGTGCCCCGTCCTACCCCGCCACTGCTTGCACCTTCTATGCCCCCTTCCGTTCCAGGGACCCCGCAGCTCGGGAGCTCCTGATCACTTGTTCGTCGCCTCTCCTCCCCCTCCGCTTATCCCCAAACCCCCTCCTACCAGGCCCAGCACCCTGGACTCTCAGGGGGGCCAGATGGTTTACAACAATTTTAATGGGCAGGACTGCTCTTCAAGCTTCAGGTTTGTTACCTGACTGAGTAATCCGCCACTTCGCCACATCCTCACCCATGAGGTGAGGGTCCTCGTTTCTGCTCTGGCCAGCCACCACGATAGGGAGTTTATGGATTTTTTGGTCCAGGGGTTAACCCACGAGTTACACCGTGGTATAGAGGTCCTCACCGATAATTCAGCCTGTTGTGCCAACATGCAGTCTGCCCTCTCAGAGTCCAATGTGGTTGATTCACTCCTCCGCAAGGAGGTCGAGGAGGGGTTTAATGATCAGCCCTTTCAATCGTCCCCCTTTCCCAGTCTTCAGAGTAAGCCCCTTGGGCATCGCCACTTGCAAGTACTCCGGCAAGAAGGGTTTGATTATTGATCTGTCGCCGCCTCAGGGTTCTCCCGTGCCCAGTATCAAGAGCCTTATCCCCTTCCACGATTTTTCATTGCAGTGCGCTACCATTGACCACGCCATCAGCCTTATCCACCTGGCGGGCCGGGGCTCCTGGTTTGCCAAAGCAGACATTACCAGCACCTTAAAGGTGCTCCCCCTTCAGCAAGACTTCTGCCGTTTTTTTTGGCATCTATTGGAAGGGGGTTACTACTTTGCTGTCCGGCTCACCTTTGGATGCAGGAGTAGTCCTAGGATCTTCAATTCACTCTCTGTGGCCCTCTGCTGGGTATTGCTTAATACATACCGTCTGCCGTACGTCCTTCACCTCCTGGACGACTTCTTGGTCATCATCCCCGCTTCTTCCCCAGCCCGTTCGGGGCGTCGCATTCTCACTGAGGCCTTCTCGGATAGAGGTGTCCCTCTCTCTGATGGGAAAACAGTGGGGCCCCTTACTTCTCTGGAGTTCCTGGGCATCACCCTTGACTCAGTCTCCTTCCAGTCTTCTCTGCCACTCGAGAAAGTCCATCGGATCTCCCTGATCCTTTCTAACTTCCTCCTCGCTGATACTTGCTCTAAACAACAGCTGTTGTCGCTCTTGGGTCATCTTAACTACGCCGTCCGCATCATTCCCCAGGGTTGGTCCTTCGTGTCCCACCTTCTGACCACTGCTGCCAGTGTGCCATGCCTCCATGATCAGCTCGCCCTCACCGAGCCCATTCAATCCAAAAAATCTGCGTAGCTACCATCAAATCTTATCTGTCAGGAATCAGCTTCTTCATCAAATTGGCAACAGGCAACCCCTGTCCAGTCCTCGACCATAGCCACATTTCGATGTTATAGAAAGATCTAAAAGAGCTAGAACCACCCACTGCAGCACATCGCTTACCGCTAACCACCGACCTCCGCACCCACCGCATTCTCACACTTCGGTTCTTATTAAATATAAGCCAAAATCCTAGGCTTTTCATTTAATCTACAAATGTATCTTTGGAGTATGAGCAATTAACAGCAGACAGAAAGTGAGACAACCAGCAGCCCTGGTCTCCAGTACAACTTTCAGCTATTGTTTTAATACGTTAGTTTTAGCCCATCAGCTAACCTCCTCATTGAGCTAGTGGTCATGGTTGTGTGAGTCTGCTGTCACCAATACTGTTAAATGACTCACCTGTTCCCTTAACGACAAACATGTCAGATAATTTTAAGCATTTTCCGCGTCTGTGGCCAGTGTTTTCTTCTTATTCATCCTCTCCCTCTCAGCTCCTTTTTCTCTTGAGCTGTCATTCCATTTTACCTCTGCTCTAGACTGAAAAGTGCAGGAGGGTAAGTGAGGGGAGGACTTTGACAGACATTCTGACCTCACATGAAAAGAGGAGGGTGCCGCATCTGCACAGGAGGAGGGTAGTGTCTGTAGCGCTATGACAGGGAGCCTCACAGAAAGAAAGGAGAGAGAGTGATTAGGTGCAGCAGGTGAGGTCTGTGCTGAATGAGCTGCACCACAGAAGTCAAATCAATTAGGAATCAGGCTCCACCTGACCAAATCACAGAGCGGGCCAGTACAGCAGGCAGGCCACCAGGTAAAGTCCAGACTTTCCCGGTTGTCAGTCTGGGCCTGGTCATTTGAGTTCCGATGAAACCATGAAAAGATCCTGCCTTAGAGTAGAAGCTAAAATAGATATAGGAACTGAGGGCCATGGTCCCTAGTTCTTATCTGTCTGAATGCTCTCAAAAAATGGACTGGTTCCTGAAAAAATTACAGGATCTAACAGAGGTTCCTAAACTCCTAAAGCATCTATTGAAGCAAAATCAAAAGACATCTGGCCTCTTCAGATGGACAATACAACCCCCCCACCCCCCCCAAAAGAAAACTTGCTGGGTGAACATAATAAAAATATGTAAATAATTTCCATGCAACTGATTTGGGTCAATTTAGCAATAAAGAATTTTGTTGAGTGAACTAAATGTAAACATGTCGGGTCAACCTAATACTTTGGGTTGCTATAAGGCTCAAAAATAATAAGCAGGGAATGGGACCCAATCTCAGAAAAGGGCATCTGTTTTCTGAGCACCTGCACTAACCACTTTGCTACAGAATAACTCAGAAAACTTGTATACAATAACACATATGACTTCATTCTCAGTGACTTCATTACTCCGCCGAGAAGTGAGCCATGAACAGCTTCCTCACCGGGACACCGAGGCCCGATCTCTCCACCACAGCACGTCCCACGGCGCTCACATATTATATTATAAACTTTTACTAACTGCAGACAGATGGACAGCCGCTCAGGTTAGTAGTTGGTGTGTCGGCAGGCAAAACTTAGACGTTTGCAGCACAAACTGGGCAAGGAGCTGGTGTTTATGAATCCCTCCACCAAAGCTCAACTGGTAGCTCTCCAAAGCCCCACTACACTGTCCCGAACACGTAGTCCACGCAGCCTCCCGGCAGCTCGGGATAAGGAGGGAGGAAGCCAGCAGAGCGGTTCCGGTCAGGGTCCTCCCACCAGTTATGTAATTCTGCGCGTGAAAATGGCATGTGTTAAAGCACAACTAGTTCGCTTCGGGCACGCTTCTCGGTGCGAATGTGCAAGTGACCAACTAGGGGTGTGTGAAGCTTTTTGGTCACGTCTATCGTATTCGGTGTGTAAGCACCGTTATAGCAACCCAAATGTATAGGTTGACATGTTTACATTTAGTTCACTCAACAAAAATTCTTTATTGCTAAATTGACCCAAATCAGTTGGGTGGTAATGATTTACAAAATGGTACTATGTTCACCCAGCAATTTTTTTTAGTGTAGTGACTTTCAGACTGTAGCATTGTAGTTCCTGTAACCTTTTCAGGAACAAGGCTGTTTTTTGTGCATTTGGACAGATAACTAGGGACAGTGGCCCCTCAGTTTCTATAACCATTTTGCTCAGGGTCTTTTCTTGGTTCCATCCAAACTTATATGACCTAGGAGTTTGGTGAACTCATTAACTATGCCCCTTGCTAAATTTCTACTTCTTAAGGCCCCGCCATAAAAAATACTTAAATAATAATTAAACTAAACTCTAATAAAACAGACAATTTTATCATATCAGTCTCTATCAAGGTCCCTGACACCTGTGCGAATGGAATCTGAAAAGGTTCCCCTACTTATAAGAATTAAATTCTAAGAATGCAGTTTTTATAATTTCTGTCTCCAAAAGGCAATTAATGACCCTAAGCATCCAGTCAAAGTGGTTCAAAGTGGCTTATGGAAAACAAGGTTAATGTTTTCGCGTAATCAAAGCCCTTAAGACCCTAGAGAGAATTTGTGGGCAGATCCACCAGTTTTTTCAGGAGGAATAGGCCAGAACTGTATCAAAACATTGTGAGAAGCTTGTAGAAGGAAACCCAAAATGTTTGACCTAAGTCAAACAGTTCAAATGGAATGCTAAAAAAACTAAGGAAATGGAAGAAACTTCTCACTTTGAAGACATTAATACATCTGACATATTCCTTCTCTCATTATGTTTGGCAATTAGAAATCATGTTAGCGATCTTAACTGACCTAAAACAAGAAAAGTATGTTCTGATTTAACTTTAGACAGTGAGGGAAAAAAATATTTTTTTTGATTTATGTTTGATTTTAACTGTATGAAGGTTTTGCTGTATGATTTCAGATTTTTACATTTAAGCACTAAAAACGTGAACATCCTAACTTCTACATCACACTGTTTTCATTTATTTGTATGCTTCTCATACATTATTATTGGTCATTTTGACAAACACAGTTACTGTTGATATGTTCCCTATAATAAATAAATGTACTCTAGTAAAAGGCTTAATAATATTGTATTATTATTGATATTTTTTTCGAGAGTATGGAATAGGCAATAGGAAAACCTTTACAGATCTGAACCAGGGACACCAACAAGTGTGGAGCACACTGTAGGCAGAGGTTTATCTCATGTGAAGAGGTTGTTACAGCAGAGTTGGGTCTCTATAGGGTCTTTTTAGCAAAATATTGTAACATTTTTCAGTAATGTTGGCTGTTCAGCTTTATGATTAGAGTCACATCTTGTGGAATCTGTATAATTTTTTTTTGAAGGCCTCTTTATGAGCTGTGGTTTTGGCAATATTAACGTTCTTTATACCACCTTTTGTACGCCATTATTTGATAAATAATTTCTGAATAGTTTCCATCTGTATGCATGCCCATAGATTTACCTCCACTCAAGAGGGCTTTGTGGATAAACTCGGCAGCTGGATAGAAGTTGACGCTCATGTCAAAAGTTGGGGAGTCGTGAGCCTCAATCCCGTGATAGGTGATGTTCATTCCTGCGTAATACTCGGCTCCGCCTCGCCACTTGCTTTGAGCGCAGTTCAGAATGTGTGTAATACCAAGTCTGGCCAGCTCACGGCGGTCTGAGGCAATATTTCTGAGGAGAAGAGAGTTTTAACAGCAGTTTCAGACACACCACTTCTTAACAGAGGTTATGCAGCTTGAAGAAGGCAATAGGGTATCCAGTAAAAACCTTGATATGAGTTAAAAGGCTTAGGAAGGGAGTTTGAAATAGGTATTTTTGTTAATTTGTCTCTAATAAGTACAGTGGGGCAACAAAGTATTTAGTCAGCCACCGAATTTTTGTTATTGACCAAATACTTTATTTCCACCATAATTTACAAATAAATTCTTTAAAAATCCTACAATGTGAATTCCTGGATTTTTTTTTCACATTCTGTCTCTCACAGTTGAAGTGTACCAATGATGAAAATTACTGACCTCTGTCATCATTTTAAGTGGGAGAACTTGCACAATCGGTGGCTGACTAAACAGTTTTTTGCCCCACTGTAAGTTCTAGACAAAAAAGCGGTTGGGATTTTATAATTTCTGTCATTTTCAATGTTTTGAATGATAAAGTAAAATGATAAAGTAAAAAAGAAAACCTGGGTCATTCGCACTCCTCAAATTGCCTCATCCACTATATTAAGGCCCAGATTCATATGACCACCCAATCCAGATCAGAATAACTTTATTTGTCCCTGAGGGGCAATTCAAGGCACAAGTGAGCAGCACAACATGACAAAAACATAAAAGTACTCAACCCTAAGTATAAAAGGTCAGACAAAGTTAACAAAACTAAAGCTTGGTTTGTGCTTCATGCATGTACGTCTGAGACACTTTCTTGCAGCGTTTATACCTTTTGCTGCTTGTCCCTGGTGTGCACGAATATTGTCAAAGACTGTAGGGGGCGGCGTAGGGCTCTACAGCATGCATACTATACTACACCATAGTAGAAGTAGAAATCACTGTTCAAAACATGGCGACAGCCTTGAGTTTGAACGGTGAGGAACAACTTTTATGCTGTTTATTACTGTTAAGAAAAAGATTAAAAAGATGATGGTCCACTCGTCCATTCAACAAGAAAAATTCATTGCTCCCTCAACTTCCCAAGTGTGATAGCAATTTCTCTCCAAAAATAGTGAACAATACTTTGATCACAGTGGCCCGAATCATAAAGATGTCTTTATTTACGAACATCCGCCAGTAGGAGCTCTTGCCAGTCTGCCATGTTTTTTCCGTGTGGGACAGTCCGTGTGGTTAGAAAATTTCCTAGGTGCATGATGCGGAAACTTGGAGCTCCCCGGAGGTCGCGTGGAGCGGTGTGGTTGCTGAAATGACGTAATTTGGCCATGTGGACCTGGCGGATGTGTCAAGCATAAACCAACCGTAGGGCTGTAAGTAAGCTAAAAAAGAGTCAGAGTAAGAAAAATAAACTATGTGGAGGAATTAATAAGGAGAATAGCTTTAGGAACAAAAGTGTTTTTCTTCCTCTGAGTTGAGACGGGCAGCGAAGACAGAGGCCAGAGAGAAGCCACTGGAATGTTGAATATTTAGTTTTCCTTTAGTTTAACTTCTATGTACTATACATAGACACGCACACACACAAAAGAGGACTTTAATTTAATGGAGAACTCACATCTGCGACTGGAAGAGGAACGCAACTTGACGTGAGGTCACGGATACACTCTCCATGGCACCAGGAAGTCAACGTTTTCCACATTTGTTGAACTTACTAGATTTGATACCATTTGAGCGTGAAGTCACTCTCCGGTGATACTCCAGCGAGGGATATATATGGTTTTTACTTTTCTCTGTCTTCCGATGACGTTGTGAGGTACGATGCGCATACCAGAGATTTAGTAGCCTGGTTGCTTGTACAAATGTCAACTTAATACTTTTTCTTTCAGATTTTACTATTAATTTTGCGCGGCTTCTGCTCCATGCTGCTTCTCGCACGTAAACAGATGGGGAAAACCAATTGACGGAAGGACAGAGGGCGTTTAAAAAAGGCGAGCCAGAGCAGTGTGCACAGGTGCTGAGTGTTAATCGTAATCCGTGATATAGCTGAGGCAGGTTATGCATTTATATTTCGTGTGATTATATAATATTGTGGTATAACCACAGGTTGTCACAATGGGTAAAAAGAATTAAGTTTTCTAAAAAGAAGATGAAACTGAGTCCTTGAAGGCGTTTTGTATTCAACTATTTAATTCAACATGTTCCTGGCCAGAACATGGATAGAAACAGGTTTAGCCATACATTCCTGACCCAAACTTTAAAACTAACACCTAAAATAGTATTCAACAATCACATTTTATCTTTCCAGCACATCTTCAGTCTTCTTGTTCAGCGGTTCGTGCCAGTCTGATAGAGTCAGCCTCTTATGGGTAGAACGTCCAGTTGATATCTTGCGACTCTGACATCTCTCATCCTGGTAAGGGTCTGGAGACAGAGGCGGGCTGCCCTCAAACCCCTCAGGGAGCTCTGGTACAGAGGCCCGGAGGCGCGATGAAGACACGGGACCCTGTGGTAAGTTGCTGGCATCTAGGCCACAGGCTAAGATGAGATGCTAGCACAGGAGACAGAGACGAGTCGATGTAGATCTCTGGTCCCCACAGTTCTGGCTGATTCTGTGCTGACTGGAGCAGAGACTAGCAAGGTTGGCAGGCTGACTGAAGCAGACACTGGCAAGACTCGAAATCTGACTGAAGCAGAGACTGGCGAGGTTGGCAGGCTGACTGAAACAGAGACTGGCGAGGCTAACTAAAGCAGAGACTGGCAGGCTGACTGAACCAGAGCCTGGCAGGCTTACTAAAGCAGAGGCTGGCAAGCTGACTGAACCAGAGCCTGGCACGCTTACTAAAGCAGAGGCTGGCAGGCTGACTGAACCAGAGCCTGGCACGCTTACTAAAGCAGAGGCTGGCAGGCTTACTGACTGAACCAGAGGCTGGCTAGGCTTACTAAAGTTGAGGCTGGCAGGCTGACTGAACCAGAGGCTGGCTAGGCTTACTAAAGCAGAGGCTGGCAGGCTGACTGAAGCAGAGGCTGGCGGGCTGAGTGAAGCAGAGGCTGTCAGGCTGAGTGAAGCAGAGGCTGGCGAGGCTTACTAAAGCAGAGGCTGGCAGGCTGAGTGAAGCAGAGACAGCTGGAGTGGACGACAAGCTGACAGGAAGCTAGAGTGAAGCAGTGATGGAGTGGGAGGAGCCAGTGAACAAACTGAGGTAAAAAGAACTGGTGACGAGCAGACAGCTCACTCTTCCACCTTAAAAGTAGGCTTTCCTTGAGTTCGCCATTGTCTGTGGCAAGTTGCTAAAGGATGCAGTCGTGGACAAGTGCTTGGAGAGAAGAAAGCCAGCCTTGACCCGCAAAAAGAACCCCCTGCTCTAGGCAATCCTTGCTGTGGTGCCCGCTGGGAAGCATGGAGGTGCTGCCAACGGTGGAATGTGGTATGATGTAAATGGATTAGCGTGCATTGGACCCTTCCTCCCCCTCATCTTCCATCCCTGACCAGTTGGATAAGGGAAACAGTGTAGCTAGAGAAGGAACAGCGCTGGCTGACTCGACTGGAAGCACTGCTGCGCTGGCTGGATGAGGAATAAACCGCCTCCAAACCGAGGAGATCTGCTCACTGGCCACCTGGTGTGCCTTCTCTGCTTCTGCCTCCAGAGCCACATGATCCAGTGTGTCCAGAATGGGTTGCAGCAGGTGTAGGAGCTGACAGAGCTCTTTCGCTTCATTGAGACAAACCCACGGAGGGGTAAGGACAGAGATCTTGGCCAGCTGTTCCCATATGACCTTGAGGAGATCGGTTAGCGCTCCGTTGGCTGGGTCAGTTATTGTTTATGGCCGGATCATTATGTTAGGAGTTAGTTTGTCTCTGGATGGAGCTTGGACTCAAACGCAGTTAAAGGTGCAAGGATGTTTATTGGAATGAAGAAGATAACGATGACATAATACCAGGCTGACATTAACGAGCAGAAGGGAGAGCAGCAGGGTGAAACACAGCCTGGAGAGTCCTTAGCAATGACATAAATGATCTGACGGGTAGTGAGAGGAAGTTAAGGGTTTAAGTAGACAGCAGGGAAGGAGGAATCAGATGTTACAGGTTGGAGACAGGTGCAGACAATGATTAGACAGGAGTGAGCAGGACAGTGAGCATATGGCTCAGACACCTTCTAACTTTATACGTTAAATCCTTTTTTTTTAATGCCGTTATACAGGTTGTCTTTGGCCAATATTAAATGTTCTTGTTGATTTTAAACATGATCTGATGAAAAACTAAAAAATAGAATTAATACAATAACAACAATATAATATACATAAATAATATCGATAAACACTATTGGTGATATCCGGACTGAATTCCATGGAATTTGTTAAATGTTTCACAAATATATATATATATGACTGGTTTTTAGTTTGGACCAAAACCAAGACAGAAACTGTGGATGACAATACTGCATAATTTCATGAAAAAAATTGAACAAATACAAAGGACTTACAGGCAGAAAACTACAGCACAATATTAGGACCATTTTAAATAAAAGCAAATACCTAGCCACAGAGAAGTACATTTACACACAAAAAAAAAAAAAAAAATTCAGACATTTTCAGGAATAAAGGCTTAGGGATGCACAGATACTGTTATGGGGTATCGGCCCCGATACAATCTATTTTACTCATATCGGTATCGATTAAAGTTCACAGCATGAACTGATATTTAAAATGTGGAAACTCTGCAATAATGTCACACAAAAAAGTACATTTTTAACTTGAAATTTTTGTTTTGTGATCATTTTTATTAATTTTTTATTTTTATTTAATTCACTCTCATTTGTTGTAACAAGCAAAGGAGAAAATAAAACCTATCTTCCAATTCATTGCATTTTTTTGTGTGTCGTAGAAGTATCGGTATTATTCCTCGGTATCAGCAAGTACTCTGATCCAAGTATCGGTATCATATTGGTTTTAAAAAGTGGTATTGTTGCATCCCTAATGAAGGCATACATTTTCTATTTTTAACTAAGATATTTTCTGAGATTGTAAATTCAGACATTTGCCAGAAAGAAACCCTCTAAAGTTTGGTGGGATTTTAAATTAGATTGTATGAGCCTAAAGTGATATTAACGACTGCATAAATAACTCTGTTTAATCTTTAATAGTTTTGAAAATATTAGAATATATGCAAAATCATAGAAGTAATGTTAATAATTTATTTTTGTTTACAAACTTTTGAAAGGATAATTAATTATTATTTTTAGTTTAAAGGGAGGAAGTGGGTGGGCCTCGGGAGAGAGCAAAGATATTTTCCAGACGGATAGGATGCGGGTGAAGCCGCACAGTTTCTTGACCTCCTCCCATGCCACCTGCTGTTTGTGTGCTCAAGAACAGAAGGATAAAGTTCAGGGATTTTTGTTGTTTGTTATCATCTTTCATTAAACTTTAACAGTGCAAGCTGGCTTTGAGTTTGTTTTGGTTTTTTCCACTTTAATTTTTGAAGAGGTGACGAGGTTATGGAGCATCAGACTGGATTTCCGCTTATGGAATTTATGGATCTATATAGATAGTTCCAACAAAGAAATGTCAGAAGTCCCATAAGGTATGTGTAAAATTTAATGTTGGATCAACATTAAATTAAACAAAATAATTTAGTACAAATTAAAGGGAAAGTATTATGCAAAATTTACTTTTAGACTTGTAACACCCTGATAACATATTTCCTCATTAAAAACATTCCTGAAGTGTTGCTTTGACTCATCCACGTATGTTTGAATAATTTTTGAGTCTCTGCTGGTAGGTATTGGGGGTGCTGAAACCCCTGCTCCCATCTTTCTCCTTCTTTTTCACCCATCTCCTCTCCTACCTGACGTGGCCTACTCAGCAGCCCAGACGCTGCGCTCCGAATTTTCTCTTGTTCTTCAAAAACCCCACTTTCAGGGTCGAATATTGGATCATTTGCGTGTCGTCTTACAATTTTTCAGTGTTGCCATTGTTCACCAATGTGATTTTTTTCCCTAAATACTAAAATGCTACACACTGCAAACTTCTGTAAACTATCTGAGTCCGACTCCACGCGCATGCTGTGATAATAACTGGTATATGACATTCTGCGGGGGGAGTTTCACAAAGAGTATGAGGGCTTAGAGAGGCTCAAATATCTAGGTCTCAAATACAGAAGTGATGAGAAGGTAAATTTCTTTAAGGTGGATTTTGATATGTACAGGATTTTAAGAATGATTAAGGGTAAAAGTTTAATTTGAGTGTGCTATATAATGGTACTGTGTTCCTGGAAGAAGCATAATAAGTGTTAAATTTAAATTTCATAAAGCTGCAAAATAGCTACATCGAATAGGTCTTACTGCAACATAACACATACTTGATGCAACCATGTTGCAGCTTCTTCCCCACATTCTTAGGCAGATCTTATTTGAGGTGTTCAGTGCAAGCCTGGACCCAGGATAAGTCAATCTGATTTAGGACAAAAAGCAGAATATACCACTTATTGTTCTTGTATAATTACCACTTAAATCTTATAGGACTTGTGACATTTTCTGTCAGATATATCTGACACTCAACAAACTTCATGCTTTGTATATAAATTTAAGGTGTTTTTATCTGTTTATGACTATACAATGTCAGTAAATAACTTAGTTTAAATATCGAAAATGTATGGCTTTAATCCTGGAAATCTCAAAGCTTTCTCTCCCAAATGCATTACTTTTCATAATCAGAGAATTTCTGAGTTTTTTGTTTCTCTTAAAAATATAATTAATCTCAGAATTTCAGTTTTATGTGGAAATTTACTCCTCTGTGGCCAACAAATGTTTATTTTATCAACAACGGCACAAGTACAGTGTTGTAAAACGGCTGCTACAATGGAAGAAAAACAAAATCATGGAGATTACACGAAGGGATAAAAAAAGTACAGGAAATACAGATGGAGGAATCCGTAGAGAATAATGCCAATCAGATTATTTAAATAGAGTAAGGAAGAAGTGGAAATGACAAAGACACCAGAAGGGCAGTTAGAAGTGGAGGCAGCTGAGGGTGGAGCAGGCAGGAGGAGATAAAAAACAGCTGGAAAGGGGATCAAGTTGGCAGGCAGAAGGAAAATGAAAAAATAACCAAAGCAGGGAAAACTAGTGGAAGGGAGACCAGCACTAAAGGGGACACCAGAAACTAATATAAATAAACAAAAAGGATCACTGTTTTTAAAAATCTTATTCTGAATACCTAATAAAATAACGAACCAAGAAATAAACACACAAAGTAATAAACAAAGGTGAAATCTAAGTAAATACACAAGAAATGACAAACAAAAAATTAAGCTTAAACACCTAGGATCATAACTGTAATATGCATGACGCCAGAAGGAGACGGTCGCTCAGGGCTGTTTCCTCGCACAACCAATACTGGATGTATACAGGAAGATAGTTTGGAAACAAAATAGCCTCTACTATTCTTTGCAGCTTGATGATAACAATAACCTGCCGTGATGCATACGAGAAGCAGCTCTACTGTAAACCAACTCACTGATCTCCAATGTAGAGTCGGGGCCAGACTTCGTCCGCATGGTTGCAAGCCGTCTTGCCCGTATACAGCAGCCTCTCCAGCTCGGACACTGTCAGTGTTTGGGAATCACGCTCAGACTCCTTTCGGCTGGGAGATCTGGAGCTGCTCCGGGACCGGGAAAACCGGGACATAAACGCCATTTATCCTGGGAAAGCAAAGAAGACGACCCATTTATCGCATTGAACTGTATTTGAACTGTTTTCAAAGTCATAATGGATAGGATTATATTACCTTTAGATACACTGGGCCGAAAAACTTATTTTCCCTTTTTTATGTTTCATATAATGTTGTATAAAGATTTTTTTAATTACCTCAGTATTGTTTTTCTCTCAAGCTCAGCGGATGAGCAGGTCGAGCTGCTCCGCGGCCATGTTGACTCATGTAGTTGCTGTGGGAGGAAGGGTGGTTGATGATTAGAGTCGCTTCTCAGCATCCACCAGATATCTTCATCGTCCGCCGCCGAAGCTCCATCCTCGCAACAAGTCCTTGTTAAGACCGTCAGTCCGCAGTCCCAGCTCTCGTTTACAAATGAACGACACGTAATGTGTCAAACAATGCTGTCAGGTCCGTTGCCTTTCCCGTGTGATGAGTTGTCGTCGTTTCTTCAAACAATGGAGGTTATTCGTATTTATTTGCCCATGTATGACGGAGACTGATTCGGACGTTGGTTTTTGTCACCATCTATTGACCAAAAGGTAGAACTTCACAAATAGGATCATTATAAAACCTGTGATTTTCTGGATATTTCGGTAGTGCCGTGATCCTTGACAACAGAACGTTTATTTTAACTCGCAGTAAACACAAGTTTTATTGGTTTAATATCAATTTTAATTGTGTGAATGCTGTAGGCATTCACATTATAGAGATTCTTCCACTAAGTTTCCGTACGTTTTTTGAACCGTATTTCCTACAGTTTTTGTGCTATTTCAACCATTCCACTTTTAAAATACTCTGCTCATTCTGCTAATTACAGCTATGACTTTTGGTATTCATATATTTTATACTTTTTTAAATATTTCGCTTTTTAGAGCAATTGTTGGCCCATTGAAATACATGGAGAATTTCCAAAATCCTACAAAATTCAGCAAAAACCTTGTGCCATTTGGCAACTAACTAGCCTACTTCAGCCTACTTTCAGCTAGAAACGCAATTCAAAATTTAAATAGGTCCCAAGGTTTTAGGCTACCTTCAAATGATTCAGCTTTTTGCTATCTCTTACCTTTTTTATAAAAAAGCTCTTTGAGTTTTATGCATTTTTTTCAAATTTACAATGTATTTCAATGCCCTGAATTCTTTTTAACTGTCACAGTTGACACTCTACCAACTGCTGCTGCTTTTTGGACCATCAATCTTCACAAACACGTTACTCATTTTCATTCAATTTCACATTATCTACACATATTGTACAGTAAAAGGCAGGAACTTATGCTGGGATTCAGGAAATGTGTTCATCATCAATGTGTCATTTACAGATTTCCGGCAAATGGCCCCAAAGACACAGACAGACAGACAGACAGACAGACAGACAGACAGACAGACAGACAGACAGACAGACATACAGACAGACAGAGACAGAAAGACAGAGGTCTCTCCAATCTTACCTGTAGCTTACAAACCAAAAAACTGGCCAGCTCAACCCCAATATATACTGGTGTGACTAATCATGATGATGTGAACTAAGCCCCACTCACAAATTGGATACAGGACATAAAACTGCCAGTTCTGACACCTTTTTAGTAATGATGTTCAGTGACTTCTCAGCAGATGGAAAGCAATCACAGTAGTATGATTTATTTTAAGGTATGTAAAGTCAGCTGCTTTGATAGTATATTTTTAATCTACATTTTAAAACAAAGTACTGAAATACTAGTAATTTCTTTTTTATATTCTCCTTTTTCTTCAAAGATCTTTAGAAACTACAGGTTAATTGAAAATTGCACAAAATGCTCACTAACAGGCTAGAGTGGCTGGGTGGAGTGTTTTGTCACAATTTATCTTAAGACTCTACTACATGCAGCCAAGGTTATTTTTTTTTAAAACAAAGAGTTTGTATTACTGCACTACTAGACACAGTAATCTGTTTACTCCTTTTGACACTGAACAAAAATGTAAATTGTTAGCTATATCTAGAACGATACAATAACACAATGTACAATCTTCTTAGTCTCTAAGTCTAAAGTACTTCCAGGAGTTTGTTTTAGTTGGGAGTCTGTTTCACAAAGTTCCAACACCCAAAAAAACTTGAATGACCACATTTCAAGGCTTCCCTATTCTCATCTACTGACCAAGAAGCTTTTAGTAAAATGTGCAATCAGCTGTGACTTTATATTTTTATTATTTCTCTTTTTTTATTTTTTTATTTTATTTTTGCCTGTCAAACATCTTGGGTTTGCACTGAAGCTTTTAATGGATCAGCAGTTGGTCTCTGCAGGGTTTTGTTAACGTGCTACAGATGTGTTGGACAAGGGCTTCACTTAATCTAAAATTACAGGTTAGTAGTTCTTGAGGAATTTTTTTTTGTTTAGCCTTTTGATACAAAATTTTGTCTACAATGTTAAAAGGTTTAAAACTTTTGTAACCCTTTATGTAATGTATAGTACGTTATGTGAAGAGTAATTTAAACAGTTAAAAGTGGTCTGAGAAATAAGTTAAAATATTTATAAATAAGGTTAAACTCTGCCTTTGGAGAATTAACATGTTGTTTGCTGTTATAAGTTTAGGAAGGTAGGAAGTTAATCTTCCACGCTCAAGGATCACATTGGGCCTGCAACAGGGATTTAGTTTTATTTTCCCTTTTTTTACATTTTTTTTTTAGTTAATTGTTTGCCAGCTTAGGTGGACAGTAGGAGTGTGGGCCCACATTAATTTATATATATATATATATATATATCCATCCATCCATCCATCCATCATCTTAACCGCTTATCCAATTCAGGGTCACGGGGCAGCTGGAGCCTATCCCAGCAATTATCAGGCGTTAGGCAGGGTACACCCGAACAGGACGCCAGTCTGTTGCAGGCTATATATATATATATATATATATATATATAATATATATATATATATATATATATATTTTTTTTTTTTTTTTTTTTGTGTGTGTGAAAAGAGCTAAAGACTGAAATATTTTTGCATTGCTGGAATCTATTTGTTTTGGATTCAAAAATGTTCAAACTTTAATCTTGTGTGAATGTTTATTTTTTTTTCTGTAGGATAATATTTTGAGTAATTTACTTAAGTTGCAACATTGCATTTGCTTGGTATAACTGAGTGTTTTCTTCAGTCTTATATTTTAGTCTTATATTTCCATATACAATGATATTACAGAGTGTAGGACTCTAAAATCACTATTTATTTTATTAGATAAAGTTAGATAATGGATTACTATTTCCCAACATATTGGCATGCATCACGATGTAACAAATTGCATTTTGTATTGCTAAATTAGTTTATTCTCCAAGTTTTGCTTTGTAAGACAATTTTCAGATTTCTTTTTTTATTTTTTTTTTATTTTTTGCTTTTAGCATTTCAAATATATGCTTCCCCTTACGTTTTACCTAATTTTAGAATTTTAGTTTATTTTAGCTACTATGAGATTTTAGCTTATTTAAATTTTCGTTATGTATGCGTACTTGCAGACTGTTCATTTATTTATTTTTAGCTCATCGCCACATAACAGTGCAGCATCATGGTACAACTAGCATTTTAGTCAATTTCAGCTTGTTTGACTATTAAGCTCATTTTATCTAACACTGGCATTTCAGCCAATTTTTTTATTTGCCAAGCTCGTTTTGAAAGTTTGGCTATGTAATTTCCTGATTATCCATTTTTTAAAATCTACTATAGTACAGCTATGTGCTAACCACTGATGTTTAGCTAATAGTCTTTTAGTGAATTAAGCTGAGATCTGTAGTTTAACTGAATTTCATTATACTGGATTTATCAAATCCTTATTACCAACATATTAATGTAAAGTATTTTTTTCTCTCACAGGTATATTAGCAACTTTTAGCGTACATTGACATAGCTTTTTACAGTTTTCTTATGACGGCTTGCAGACTATTCCCCCACCCCCCGACAGATTTTAGCATTTCAGGCAATACCAGCTAATGTAGAAATTTTAGCTAAATTTCACTTTAGCTAGTTTTTTTTACACAAGAATATATTAGTATATGTTATAAACTTCCATTTAACAAAGTCGCTAGATGAATGAGGATGTACTGCCCCCAGGAAAGCCATGAACAACTGGTCTGCCTTTACAGAGACAACTTCTCAGCTGGGGTGAGGGGAGATGGTGGTACTTGGAGAGCTCAACATTTTTTCAGGTGGTACCCACTGTAAAAAGTTTGAGAAATACTGCTCTAGAGGATCATATCATAGAAACTTTAAGTACTATTTATGTGCACCTAATACTACTTTGTCAATTCAAATCAGTGTTTGAGTAGTCCTAAATCACAACATTGTGAAAAGATGTTCATTGTTATTTAATTTTTATAAGGTACTTGTTGAACACAAAGACAGATATTTATTAATACTTTAACGGTTTGTAAAAGATAGTTTGATTAATACTCTCTGCCTTAACCGGCCATTTAAGGAAATTTATTACCTTGATACGGCCCTAAATGGAAATGAGCTTGATACCCCTGAGCTACATGATAGGAAGAATGCACAAATATAAACTTCATAGGCCTACATCTCTCCAATTACACTCAACAAAAATATAAACGCAACAGCTTTGTTTCTGCTCCCATTTTTCATGAGATGGACTTAAAGATCTAAAATTCATTCCAGATACACAATATTACCATTTCTCTCAAACATTGTTCACAAATCAGTCTAAATGTGTGATAGTGAGCACTTCTGCTTTGCTGAGATAATCCATCCCACCTCACAGGTGTGCCACATCAAGATGCTGATCTGACATCGTGATTAGTGCACAGGTGTACCTTATACTGCCCACACACACTTTTATTTTTTGCCAAACCAAGGTTCTTTCTTTAGCTTTTTGCTATTTTTTTATAATGATTGGCTTGAATCATCATAGGTTGGCATTAGTACTTCCAAATCCACTTCTTTGAAGTATTCTGGGCTTTTTTTCTCTTCAGTTTCCTTCGTGACTCTTGAATTCTGTGATCCATTGAGAGGCTCTGTATGTATCAGAGTTAACCAGTAGTAGGTTGATTAACCAGATTCTTATCAGGTGTTCTGGAACCGACATACTCTGGCTAAGCAGGTTTTGGGTTGATTAACCAAGACTTCAGCATTTACCACATGGTAAGTTAACCAAGCTTTCTGGAACAGGCCCCAGAAAGATCTCTATATTGTGTATTTACACTACAGTTTGGTCTTTAGTGCATAACATTATTAAAAAAATTTGCAGACATGCTCATATTGAGTGCAGTGGATTAATGTATGTAATATATGTTGTCAAAACGTATTCTGCGATTTATTTGCAGTCTAATTTCCCACTCATATACAGTAAGAAATGTCCTTTGTCTGACAAGAACCATATTTATGAAATATATATTGAAGTAATCAGTGCAAATTATATAATTTAGAGAAAATCGCAGGAAAAGTGAAAAAATACCGCTAGAAATCAATGACGGCGCTGGGGCGTTTGGAATTATTGAGGGCTCCAAAAACCACGTGTCGGCCATTTCAAATTGTATCGTAACTCTCTACTCAATGGCGCTAACGGTCGATGCGGCGTCTATTCGTTATACGTCTACGGTGAAAGCTCCTGCAAGACCCAATAAGGAAAACACCACATTTTTCCTGAAGACCGCGAAGGCAGCATGATGACGTCAACTCTCCTCGACGCACATGTGAGCGTTTTACGGAACAGTGATGGCTGCTGAAAGGCTTCAGTTTCATGAAATGGGATTAGACGACCGCCTGTTAAAGGTAACCCCCCCATAAAATATTGTTAAAGTAAAGGTTAGTTGTTGCTGAAACGTTCTGCCTTTAATTGAAGCTTAGGAATCGAGAATATGTTTAATAACGATTGAAAATGGAGGGTAGGTTTCCCTGCTCTGCTAGTTTAACACGTGACGTGGGAAGTAATAACATTCACAATAAACGTTATGTTAATACGTATTTTTTTCTCATTTTAAGCATCCATAAATGAGTGCTAAATACATAATACTTTTCTGAATGGGATAAAATCCAAAACACTTGTGATTTCTTTTTTATGGTTGTTTAGTTTGGGTTTCACAGAAGTAATACAATTGATCTTTATCGTGCTTATCTTTGTCTAATATTAAAACCAGTTTGATGAAGTAAAACGATATGTGAAAAACAAAAGCAAAGCAGAATACACCTCTAGAGGGCTGTAATTGTGGTTTCCAAGCTCATTTGATATTTCTTTGTATGCTCGATAATACATTTAAGCCATGGTTTAAGCTCATTGTGTTGTTGCATAGCGTCATAAGTAGTGTTTCTTGTTTTACATGAGAAACAAAAACATAATTTGGATTAAAAAAAATGAAGTAAAACTTCTGACATGATGACTTAAAACTTATCCATGGTCTGTGATTAGTGTAATGCACATTTATCCATCTCCTACTCAGCTGCTGTTTTTGTGTGACCTCACTTCCTGATCTTGTGTTGGCTCAGGCGGTTGCAGATCTGGGTTGGTCTCAGCCCACCCTCATCCAAGAGAAGGCCATTCCTCTGGCTTTGGAGGGGAAGGACCTTTTGGCGAGAGCACGGACCGGATCTGGAAAGACTGCAGCCTATGCTATACCCATCATACAGCGCATTCTGGCGTCCAAACAGGTGGGATTGAAAAGAAGGACAATTTATATGAAATGCATGTGATGAACAGTTTGGTTTCCTCAACAGTGTTTGTAAAAAGAAAAACAGTCCGTCTCTGCTTCAGGTCAAGCCTAATTTGATCCCTTTTTGCTTCCCATTGGTACCTTCGAAACAATCTCTTTTCAATGTGCTTAAATATATTATTGTATTTTTTTGTTATATTTTCATTAACTACAGAACTAAATATTTATAAATATGTTTAGATCTCACATTGTTGAATTGAACACTATTTTTTTCCTGAAACAATTTCTTCTACATCCTGTTCACATTGGTTGTGTATCAAGGACCTGGTGACCTTCTGGAAGATTCAGAGATAAGGGTACCTGATAAAACCAAAATTACTCAAGTAATCTGCAGGTAGAGACTTGTAATTGGAGACATAACCTGCATTTTTTTTACAGTAGACCCCTGGAAATGATCTCGCAGTGACTTTTTTGTTTATTCCCTTTTCAGCTTAGAGTAGAGTAGAATAGCCTTTTATTGTCATTGTAATTAGTACAACGAAATTGGAGTGCAATTCCCTAGGTAGGAAGCTTATTCCTTTTCTAAAAAATATGTAACTTATTTGTCTCAAACACCTTCATTTTTGCTTTTTAGTGGCACAAACCTTTCTAGAGCTCTTTTAAATCTGTTTCAATATTTTCAAAATTAAGTACTCCCCCCCCCCCCCCCAATATTCCAGTTTTTCAACAAAAAAAAAAATTACATTTTTTATTATATAATTATATTATATTAAATTTACTTTAGCTTTTGTGTGAAAACGTTTAGCGGACTAGAACTGCAGAAGAAGGAGAGCAAGGGTCGTAGCCTCCAGGACCAAGGAATGAGCATTAAACAGGGAGAAAACCTCTACAAATCTGACCATGTGGAAAGTGGCAGCAATGCCTAGGTAAAGCAGTCGGTGGAGTGAGAGCCAGCATGCGTGAGAAGCTCTACAAGCTCTTGAGTATTTTACGTGCTATAGCTCGGTCTTGTTAGCTGCGTGACATCATACAAATGACTTCTGATTTGTAGACATTGTAATTGCAAAATTTTACATTCAAATAAATTCCGAATCACCTCATAAACAGTCGAAATGTACATCATTATTCATCATTTAAACTGAGATATAATATATGTGTGATTCAGGACGTAAGACAAAGCGGACAAGAAAATAACTTTTATTGCCCCTTTGACTTCCATTTGTTATTTTTTTCAGCCAGGGGACCCATGGGCTAACTGGAAGGCGAGGAGACGTAGGGTGTTTTCACAAGGTACGGGAGTCCGTACTCGGATACCGTATTTGGTCAAAATCCACTTATTTCGTACCATGTGAACAAAGCCTGGACCATGCCAGGATACGGCCAGAGAGACCTGCCTTGGAGGTTGAATGGGAGTCCAGTTGAATGTGAACACAAGTCCGTACTCTGGACGTATCTAAGACAATAGATGTGGAAATTACTGCCGAAATTACAGAATCACCTCGCGACCATAAAAAGACCAAAACAACGCAATTCAGGCATCCCACAGCAACACACCAGGTTACGAAACGGCGGGTGTACTACAACACTCACCCTGTTGATGGCTTCAGGTGGCAGTAGACCAATTTGTTTCCATTCTAGGCTGTCGCTCGTTTTATGATGTCGATACTTCTCACTCCTTTGTTTGTTAGATAGCTACAGAATTATTTGTATACCGCCATCTACTGTTCAGGTGTAGTCCGTCATGTAAAACACTGAACTCAAATACGGGCAGAGATCTGCGCCATGTGAACAGAAAAAAATTGCATTTTCTCTGGCCGTTTTCTGGCACGTCCACACATATGAAAATGGCCTTAGGCTCCCCATCTATGTATGCTGAATAATAGACAAATAGTGACTTTCCAAAATACAAAAGTTTATTTACAATAGAAGGAAATAATGTAATCACCCAAGCTAGAAACAAACACATTACTGATTTAAAATAAATGAATAACCACAAATAAAAGCACAATGAATAGATAAATATGCAATAAAAATAGAAACCATGACTTCTGATGTCACAGTTCTGGATGAATCTGCTTTAAAAGACCATGTCTTATTTTGCACAGCTTGAATGAAAGATTAATTAGTTTACTAATTATGATTAGTTTAACTAATTAGCAACATTGATTTATTTCTAAACCAATAAAAAATTTAAGAAAAAATAAAACATTCTTTTGATTAAGAAATGTTTTGTTTAAAATTGTCTGGATAGAAAGTAATTAACCCTTGGAAAATTACTTACTGCAGTAAACAATCCAATTAGTGTATCTTTGATTCATTAATGCGGGTTCAGACACGGCTAATAAGATTAGTTATCTGTTCTTAAACAATCTACTTTGAACCAATCTCTATTTGAACACCATTAATAGCATTTATTCATTAAATGAAGGCTTAAACCAAACAATTTTTATTTTAGCATATAGCTTGCAGTTAACCCACTTGGTGAGGTTTGGAGCCACTAATACATTTATTGAAGATTAAAAAAAGAAAAGGAAACTCCTGTCGGATTGAGTAACTCAAATAGCAAGATTTAAAAGGACTCTCTGTAGGGAAAGTCTTTGAAAACACTGGTTAGAACAGTCTGGTTTACCCAAACAGATAGCCAATGATATCTTATACACAGTAACAAAATCACAGTGAAAACATAACCCTTTAATCTTAGTTATCCTAAACTAACTAACTTAGTCTAGCAGGCTAACAATGGCTGTGATAGCTAATTCACAGTGAACCAGGGCTGCAGCTATCGAATCAATTGAGTATTCTATCGAATCTTTTATTGATTAATCGAGTAATCTTATAAGGTACACTTTTGTATTTGTAAACATTATATCAATGGTGTGTTATAAAAATTGAAAAACCTTTTAAAATGAGTAAGCAATTGTCAGTTATTCTTCAAAGTTTTATTCAAAATTGTTTTTCAAAACATCAACACTTCAACTTTAATTCACAGTAAACAAATGCCCGGGCAAAAAACAACTATATATAACCTATTTTCTTAGGTTTAACAAAAAGGTAAAACTGGTATAGCCACTTCTATAACCCGTCTGAGAATAAATAAGGAGTACTGCTGGACAGTTGGTGCATTTCTGTGATGAGGATTTTTAAAATGCAATTTGTAAAACCTGCAGCTTCCTCCACAGTGCATGAGGGACCTGTCCGGACAAAACATTTCACACAGTTTAATTGAACTCTATTTTTTTTTTCCTGAACAATTTCTACTACATCCTGTTCATGTTGATTGTGTATCAAGGACCTGGTGACTTTCTGGAAAATTCAGAGATAAGGGTCCCTGATCAAACCAAAATTACTGCTGCGATGTGCTGTGGGGCAAAACCCCCCCAAAAAACATTGATTTAAAAAAAAATACAAATTTTCAACAGACCTGCTCAAAACTACATTTATATGCTAGTAAATCCAGCGTTGTCCATATTTAGCATTTACCTTAATATCTTAATTGTGGCTAGGGCGTGTTTTGAGATTTAACCTGTGTCTTTTTGTAATGCCACAGCTGCGCTGCGGCGGTGAAAAGAAAAGTTAAGAAAGTGAGATTTTAGCTTAGTGCTTTTGCCTCTTGTTTCTTATGCCTCGTCACTTTTAACTCTTAATACAGGTTAAAATGCATTCCCTTGTAGAGGCCCCGAGTCCACTTGAGGATGTCGTGTTGTGGTAGGCAAAATCCTTTTTACAGTATTTACACTGGACTACATTTTCCGCCTTACAAAGCGAAAAATTGTCCCACACCTTCGTCATGTTCCGTCTTTTTCGCACTCCACGTTGCCGGCATTTCTTAACAGAAAGTTTCATCGCCACTCGCGTGCAACTGAGCGCAGCGTCCAATGTATGTGCATCACTTATTTCAGTCTGGGTGAAACCTTACGCCGGGCAATTGTACAGCCATTTAAAGTAAACAGACGGTGGTGACATAAATTAAACGAAGCTTCAAAAAAAGAGTTCAAATGTGTTTTGATCCTTAGTCAAGAGTCAAAAAACAGGTAATAGAAAAAAACCACACCTAAATATTTAAGCACATATTCAGATATTAAGATTGACACATCAGGAGGGATGGGCGGGTATGAGCTCCAGTCCACAGGTTAACGCGCTGCCATCGAGTCGCGCTGTTATCCAGCTTCCTGTTGCAGAAGAGAGCCTTAGGATACAGCGAGACGGTGTGTGTGTGTGTGTGTGTGTGTGTGTTAGTTAGTGTGTGTGTCTGAATCCATGTCAGTAGATGCCGGTGTATGGGGGGAGGATACTGTTTACATTCTTTTCACGGGCATTTGATTGTGGACCAAGCCGAAGGTCTTCATAGGAGCCAAAACGATAATTATTTGGATAACAGGGAGAGCAAATTTCATCTCTACCCCTTCAGTCTGTCAACGGTTTCTTTTACAGTCTAATAAAACCAAATTAAATTACAGATTACTCCATCAATTTCCAGTTGCACCAATCCACACTGACAGTTTCTCCAAGTCCGATGACAATCGCGAGTGAGTCCCAAAGTGCCAGCTAGATCGCCTCTTGCTCAAGCTCACCAAGCGTGAGGTTCTGAGTTCCATCAGCACGAATCTGCGCATCACAGTGCTCCTTCAGCCTTCTAATCGCTTCCAGAACTGTCTCCAATTTCGGTATTTGTTGCTACATTTTGCCGCAGATCCAGTACATGCCCATTCCAATCAGCAGGAACCTGATCCACATAAATCCAAATAGCCACATAACTTCCATAACCCGGATGCCCTTTTTCGGTGCTTCGTACAGTTATTTCTGGTGCTTCGTAGAGTTGAGTAGATAAAGTTGATTTATTTAAAAGAGCGGCTGTTTTTGTTATAACAATGGGAAGTTTAATTACTTTTTTAGATTGGTCATTCACTTCCATTTCTGTCTGTCGTGTATATGTTTAAGTGTCTAAGTTGGTGTTTAAGTTAATTTCATTTATTAATCAGTGCTGTGTTCTACTTCTGGAGAATCACAAACACAGTCTACTAAGGGGGTACTTGTATGAGAAAATAGCTCTGGGGTACACAAATAAAAAAAGGTTGGGAATCATTTCTTCAAACAGCATAAGTCCCTGGAAAAATGTGGTGCTTTGTTTAACTTTTTAAAATGGGGCTCTTAAAAATATGACTGATCTGTGTTTGTTACTTCAAGACCTTGCCATCATTATTTCTTTGTCTGCTTTCTATCTTCAGAGCGTTCGTGAGCAGGATGTGAGAGCTCTAGTCCTGGTACCAACCAAAGAGTTAGGTCAGCAGGTTCAGACCATGATGAGACAGTTGACATTGTATTGTTCAAGAGACGTAAGAGTGGCCGATATCTCTGGAAAAGCGGATGTGTCCACGCAGAGGTGAATATTTCAGTTTTGGAACCATACTTCTTTTTATCTGCTAAAAGCAACCGCTTTCCATGTTAAAAAGTCCTAAACAGAGTTGTAAGCTGGTTCTGCAATGAAATTGTTTGGGATCTATTGGAGTTAGATTATTGTTTTTCCCACATAACAGATTACAAATTCCAATAATTGTCCCAAAATTGGGAAATTCAAGCATTAAAACAGTGAATTTACAGATTCATGCACAACAAGCATATTTATAAATGATAAAAAGTAGAATTAACAATAACAGTGTACAGTAAGGTAAAAATGATAACATTAAAATACTGTAAAGATATTCAAAATAGCATATTCTGGTTCAAGAAATGTGCAACTGAGCAAGCAGGATCATTTCAAAATATACATGTCTGTGTGCGTTACAGAACACACTATTTACTAAAAGTGGCAAATAAAAAAACTGTAATAATGGAAACATTCAGCATCTCGTTTACACTCTCAGTCGCGGCAACACCATGCTTGTTTACAGGTTGTACACACGCTAAGGGCAATGGAGGGGAGGGCTGGCGGGTAATTCGCTTAGAGCAGGGAGAGAGCGGAGGCTTTTCTTTTTTACACAGTGAGAAATACAGTAGCAGAACTGTGAATTGGGATAAAACGACCTCTCAAAAATGACGGATCGTCAGACGTGTAGATTGATTCACGGTCTTAAATTGTCATATTGCATGCCCCCTATTTGTATCTGTTAGTTAACCGATACTAAGAACTGATACTTAAAATATGGAAACTCTGCAATAATTTCACAGAAAATGTTTTGACTTGAAATCTTTGTTTTGTGGTCATTTTTATTTTTTTATCTAATTCACCATTATTTGGAACTTGCAAAGAAAAAAAACAACCAGTCCAATTCATTGCTAGGGATGGGTACCGAATCCGGTATTAAATTTATTCCGGGGCTGATTCTGACGGTCCACCCGGACCAGTAAGCTTCAGCCTTATCGGTCCTCTTAACGGTAAAATTAAGGCCGTATTCATCTTTTGCGGGAAATATAAACACAAGCCGAACACTGTATTGGTGGCCCTCTCCCCCTTAAAAAACACACACGCCGCAGGAACTGATGCTCTCACTACAAGCTCCACAGCACCAGTAGGTAGGTACACAGAGATGATGGCAGAGCGAATGAAACAATCCAAACTTTGGCTTTGTTTTATAAAAATAGAAGCCGACAATGCACGCTGTCACAAATGCAATAAAAAGCTTTGCTTGCAAAGGCCAGAACACGAGAACTTTGACCAAACACTTATCTAAAATACACAAAGTACCTGCAGCAGGATACAGCGGTACAGAAAATGGATTGGTGGATGTTCACAGGGCTTTTTTTTTTGCACTAAACACTTAGCATTCAAAATCATTCATTTTGGCTCTTGCCTTGTTTTATAGGGAAGTTGGTTTTATAATTTTTATTTGAATACCTTCAACTTTTTTAAATAGACATCATAGTATTTTCTGTTTTTGATGTATGAAATCATTTGTTTATATAGTGTTTTTATTAAGTTAATAATTTATTTTTATTTTGTAGTTATTGGCTATACCAATTATTAAAAAAATAAAACAATTATAGTTCATCATTTGTGTTTTTCCACTTTTGTTTTAGTCTTAAAAAAAAGTACAGATAAGGATACCGATAAAGTACTGAATTGATGAGGAGTATCATTAAGAGTAGCAGTATCGATAAAACCTTAATGATACCCATCCATATTCATTGTGTGTTAGAAATATCGGCATTGGCAAATGCATTGTTACATAATAATTTGTTTTAGGTAAAAGTTTTTAATCTCTGTAATTCTGTTTCTGAATAGACCCATTTTAATGGAGAAGCCGGATGTGGTTGTGGGGACACCGTCTCGTCTTCTTGCCCACCTCAATGCACAACACCTGGTCCTCCACTCCTCCCTGGAGATGCTGGTTGTAGATGAGGCCGACTTGGTTTTCTCCTTTGGCTTCGAGTCTGATTTGAAGAATTTGTTGTGGTGAGATTGAACATCACAGAGATTTCCAACTAAAGTTTAACAAAGTAGGACATACAGTATGTTTGAAGTTTAAAGAAAGGGGTCCATGTTTTCAAAAAGAAAATTTAGAAAAAGTGTAGTGTGCATATGGATTCAGCCTTGTGCTGAGCCAGTATCTTGTAAAACTATTTTCCTACATTTACTTTCATTAAGTCTTGTGTGGAATTTCTCTTCCAGCTTTGCACTTCCAGAGACACTATTTTGATACTGCTTAAATCTCAGTCAAGTTGGAAGGAGTGCGAGGGTCAAATATTTAAAGTTTGCCAGTTTCCCAACTGAATTTAGTTTAACTTTGAACATTCTTACACATGGCTAGGCTTTGATCTTAACCATTAAATTATAGCTCTTGCTGTATGTTTAGCATTGTCTTCCTGTTGGAAGATGAACCTCCACCCCAGAAATTTGCTGCCTCCAACTACTTTGAATATTTTCTTGTGTTTAGCTCCTATTACAGACAAGCTGTATTTAAACTGAAATTAAATTACAAACCAGGGAGTTGGCTGCACTGGATTTTTACCTACTTTTTCAAAAACGGGTGAATATAAATGCCTCCACTTACTCCAGATTTTTAATCAACCGAGAATATGTAAACAGAAGACATAACTTTCTTTTTACCTGACAAATACACATTGTCACATTAAATACATAGAGATTATTGGCTGTAACCAGAAAACCTTTTTTTTATTGTATAGATAACACTGGAGTATTTCTGATTAAATTTTCAGATAAATTTTTAGATAACCTTAATTTTATAAAGTTTATACAGTTTGTAATGAAAAAATATGGCATATACGCATTTTAATCGCACCTATTTATGATCCGCGGCCTTCCAGCGCTGGTGCGCCGAGAAAGGCGCAGATCCCGTTTCATGTCCGCTAAGCCGCATGCTGTCATTCGTCCAGCAGCTGATTGACAGAAATTTAGCATTTACTACAGTTAAAACTTATGCTGCAGCTATTTCTTCCTGTCATGAAGGTTTTGGTGACGGAGCTGTGACTGCATGCGCTCTCGTGTTACACGGCTGCACTGGTGCTGCTTCCAGCTATTTGCTCTGGACTCGATCCTCCAGAGAATCTCAGAAGTCATTCCACGAGAGGGATTTCATCCTCCACAGCTCTGCATGGAGCGATGAGTGTGGTGCGCTGCAGCTTGCTGGTCATCACCGTGTTAATTTATCTGTTTCTATCTGAGAGAAATGTCTGCGTTCTTCATGATTCTCTTATCGGTGTTCTGACAGAATGATTTTTATTTTTATTTTTTCTGATGACTTAAACTTAAGTATTCAGTCATTATTCATACTAAAAATCCAAGTGAAGAAAATACTCACTTTTCTCAGGTCAAATATTTATGTGTGATTAAAATGCGATTAGTTTCGATTAATTAATTACAAAGCCTGTAATTAATTAGATTAAAAATTTTAATGGAGTCCCGGCCCTAATAAAAATACTAGAAGCATCTCTTATGGTTTGACTTGGATTATAATTTTTTGGGGGTTAAAGTTTGATTTTGATTTATTTAATGTCTTTTAGCTTTACCTTTAAGAATTTTTTTGTTTTCTCATTAAGATTCACTGCTTTAAAAACCCGTTTCTGTGTTCCCTTAAATGTTTGTTTTCCTACTTTAATTTTCACCTTGGATTGGATATCACAACTAAAATTCATTTCTTTTGGACTTTAATGAGGCTTTGTGGTTTTTGTGTGACCTCCGTGGTAAACAAAACCAAAGTCACTTATGTGTTATTATGCGTTTGTTTTCACAGTCATTTGCCAAAGATCTATCAGTCGTTCCTCATGTCGGCTACTTTCAATGAAGACGTGCAGGCCTTAAAGGAGCTGCTGCTGCACAACCCGGTAATTGTCTTACTATACTTTAAACATCCTTAAAGCTTGTTTTTGCCAGCTGCATTCAGTTCTCAACAACATTTTCCGTCAAATCAATCATTTAAAAGGTCCTTCCTGCAAAAAATATGAGATGGGGAAAATATAAACATTAAAAATAGGTTAGCGGTAACATGCTGTATTACACCTGCAGTATTCTGTTTTATGGTACACACAAAATACAGGTCCTTCTAAAAAAATTAGCATATTGTGATAAAGTTCATTATTTTCTGTAATGTACTGATAAAAATTAGACTTCTAGTTTCATTACACACAACTGAAGTAGTTAAAGCCCTTTATTGTTTTAATATTGATGATTTTGGCAAAAAAGTAAAGAAAAACCAAAAATTCCTATCTCAAAAATGAGCATTTCATGAAAAGGTTCTCTAAACGAGCTATTAACCTAATCCTCTGAATCAGCTAATCAACTCTAAACACCTGCAAAGGATTCCTGAGGCTTTTAAAAACTCCCAGCCGGGTTCATTACTCAAAACCGCAATCATGGGTAAGACTGCCGACCTGACTGCTGTACAGAAGGCCTTCATTGACACCCCCAAGCAAGAGGGTAAGACACAGAAAGAAATTTCCGAACGAATAGGCTGTTCCCAGAGTGCTGTATCAAGGCACCTCAGTGGGAAATCTGTGGGAAGGGAAAAAGTGTGGCAGAAAACGCTGCACTATGAGAGGAGGTGATCGCTTTATATTTTTAGTTTTGCTGGTCGGCTGTACCTCCAATTTCCGAAATAAGGGAGTCCATAGATATTAGCTTTTGGAATAGAGGTAGGATGTTTACACTTTGTATTAATTCATATTAAAAGGTATTATGTGTTTGAACAATTGAAATAGCAAGCATTTTAAAGGAGGTCTGAGTAATTTGTGTGGGTGGTTGTGGTCCCTAACCCCCAAGAATACCACAGGTCAACTGTATACAAACTGCAACAAAAGAGGGGAAAAAAAAAACAAACTTTGATGCCATACTTTTTTTTTTTTTAATGAAACTTTATGGTGACATAACACCATTTTTGATTTCCTTTTTTGGGGCTTTTACTAAATTGTAGTCACCCTTCTGATTACCACACGGTAGAACTTTTCACCTACAGACTGCTTCCCCAGATCAATTGACTGAGTTTGGCTTTATGGCAGTATGCTATGGGCTACCTAATGATCTTACAAACGCGCGGTTTAAAGACTTAAGCCATGGCAGGTTCACCAAAGAGGATGCTATCAGAAGAAGCGAGGAAAAGAAAACTGAGCTGCAAGCGCTGAAAGCTGCTGGAGCTTCACCGCTGGAGAAAACCTAACCCTTGACTCAAACCGGGTGAATGGATGTGTTCGTTATTAGCCGTGGTGCTGGACGCTGCAGCTGAGCCAGCGTTGATGCAGCAGGATGTATGGATGCTAAACTAGCAGAGTTGCTACTGGATTGGTAAATAATAAATGCTTGCTCCAGGGTTATTTGGGCATGATGATGTGATACAGTGAACTAGAAAACTGCTTGTGGGTTTAACAACTGACACTCTGTTAGTTTGATGTATTGTTTTAACTGGCGAACTCGTAAAACTGTCACTAAACCTCCATAGAGGTTTGTTTTAATGACCGCGACATTACGCCGCAAGCCACGAGAAGGCGACCGGGGGGGCAAATATTTAGAGAGTTACAGAGGGTGTCTTTATTATCGGCTGATGCCAGTGTAAATTTCAATAGATTCTTTATCCCTACATAAAACCATATCCATACGTGTTAAATAAAAAATTCAGGTTGATGGTTGTGTCTTCATGTGTGGGTTTGGGTCTCTTCAGGTGATCCTGAAGCTTCAGGGCTCCCAACTTCCAGACAGCAGTCAGCTACAGCAGTACACTATCAAATGTGAGGAGGAGGACAAGTTCCTTCTCATATATACACTGCTGAAGTTGCAGCTGGTCCAAGGAAAAACGTTGCTGTTTGTGGGAGCAGTAGACCGAAGCTATAGACTCAAACTGTTTCTGGAACAGTTTGCTATTCCTGCTTGTGTCCTCAACTCTGAGCTGCCTGTCCAATCCAGGTGAGAGACAGTGTTGTCTTTTAAAGGTCAGATGACCTGTCAGCCTTCAAAATCTAAAGAGCTGTTTGTGCTTCAATGCAGGTGCCACATCATCAGCCAGTTTAACCAGGGGTTTTATGACATCATCATTGCTACAGATGAGCAGAGTTTGGTTGAACCTGCTGCGTCGTCTTCAGGGAAAGAAAAGAAGAAAAAGAGCAAAGAGAAAGGAGCAAAGTGAGTATGGCTGAACAATACTAGGAAGCTCTGAAAATTTTAATAATATCACCGAATGTTACAATGATGATACTGTGTGGGATTGAAATTGCAGCTGAAAGAACAGATAGCTTTAATCAAAGACTGTTGAAACAGTTTGTGTTAGGGCTAGGGCCCGACCGATAAATCGGCCGGCCGATATGGGGGTCATGGATGATATCGGCTATCGCTAGAAAAAATGCCGATCATTAAAAAAAAATTTTTTTTTGAGGGGGCATGACAAACAATGCAATTGAGCTACTTATCCAGCAGATGGCGCCAGATTCATAATTTCAGGTCTCAGTTAGGAGTGTTGCTTAACACACGCAACTGACCAGACTGTCCGGTTACGTTTTTGTAAAGAAAAAAGTGGCAGAAGTGAGTAAAAACAAAGTTTTGAGCCCTATTTGTTGTCAGTGGTGAACTGTGGAATAAGCAATGACAAAAATGTGTTTCCCCTCTTCCTTCATAAGCTTAATGTTTGCCTCTTGGCTTTGTGTGGAAAATTCAGGGTGTAAATGGTTTAACCTTCCTGTTTCCTTGCTAAAACTTACATTTGTACAAATAAAGTCCTTAAGTCCATATCTTAACTGATGTGTTAGATTAAATAATGTATCAAATGCTTCTTTTCCTTAAAAAAATGCCGTACCAGCAGCATACAGAGTGCAGACTTTAACGACCCCCGCGGACTATTATAAACATTAAAAGTATCCGTGTTGGTTTCGTGAAGTATGAGTGACCGCATTAAATCCTCAATAGCGACTTTGTCACCATTTTAAATCCACTGTCATGAACCATAATTTAACAGTTTGTGATGCTTGAGAAGAAAAAACCCTGGAAGAGTGCCTAAATGTTTGTAACAAAGAGTGCAGCGCCCAGTTCTTAAATGAGAATACTTAGAAGTTGGTCGCTGTGAGCTGTTTACTTTTACTTTAACAGGGTTTTTCATACATAGGAAGCTCAGCGGCGACCACCACTATGCGCTGTTTCGATGGCACAATTTATTTCCTAAAAATTGCCTAGCGACAAATCTGGCGACATTTCTGACCACCGTTTACTTTCTGTGAAAATTTGTCGCCGATATTCCCGACAGTTTAGAGAGCCGTTGTGTTCTTCATGTTTGCAGAAGTTTGTCTGCATTATAAAACTGCATGCACACTTGGTACATTCAAGAAACATTGTGTTCTGTGTTGTCTTTGAATATTATTGCTAAGTAAATCTTATTTACGTTATCTGGAATCCAGCGAGTTACTGAGACTGTTATTTGGTGTGTAGATAGGTAAAGAAGGCAGGGTTTAAGCTGAAGTACCTTTTTTTTTATTTTTTTTTTATTTTTTTTTATTGGAATTTATCTTCCATTATATTGGCTATCGGCCTTTGCTATGGTTTTATATCTGTATCGGACCTTAAAAATCCATATCGGTCGGGCCCTAGTTAGGGCCACCAGTGATAACATGGGGCCTTGTAGGGTTTTGGATATAGCCACATATATTTTAGAGGGTTTTGTTCACCAAGTTGGTGTTTTCTCTTCCCTGCATCCTAGACAAGGCCCCATGTAGGTCATGGGGGAACAAGTCCTGCAGGTCAGGCAAACAGATGATGCATCACTGATTGATATTCTCCAGCCCGCAGCTGTGGTATTGCCTGGATGAGTTTGCTCTAATTACGATCTCTGATGTTCTCTCCCATACAGTGTGATAAGTGATAAATATCCTGGACAAGCATGCACTTATGTTACTACTTATGTATGCTATACTTATGTTACTCGGCTAGGGAATGGGGAAATAACATAAGTTGAAGCTCAACATGAATAGAGCGGAGAGAAAAGCCTGTGAATATTCTCATTCATCCAGGTCATGGTTATCTCAAGGAAATTTCAATCAAACGCAACTGGACTTGGTAATTTGTCTTGGAAGACGTTTCACCTCTTATCCAAGAGGCTTCATCAGTTCATGCTCGCCGCTGACCAGGCTGAGACTGGTCCAACTAAATGGTGTGGAGACTCAGCTATTTAACCTCTTGAACAAGAATCATTATGTCATTGGATCCTTTGTGCTCCATGTCTTAACGACGGTCGTTGGCGTGCCGCCTATTGGAGGTTAGGTTTCGGCTTCATTAGTGCCCTATTGTGTTATAACGACAGTCGTTGGAGTCACAGTTGTTACTAATGGAGGCTCATAACAAAGGAAATGAACAGATATGTCCACCTATTCTTGAAAAAAAATGGCAATAAATACTAAAAATACATATGTAGTAAATACATAGGCCTATATAGAAAATTAAAATAATATTCAAAATAAAGTAAAAATTAAACTATATAAAAAAATATAAAGGCCCGTAAAATTATTGCAAACCAAAATTGCCGATGTCTGACATCATATGCAAATTAGATGTCAATTTGTTCCCATCACAAACTTTGGATCATGCTGAAGATTTTTCTCATTCACAATATACCTTTATCTATAACCATATTAAAACTACAACATTATGAACTAGTGATATCAAAATTTAGTATTTTATAGAAAAAAACCCTGGCGCCTGAAAAATTAATGTAGACATGTATATCATATGGTTTCATTTATTTAACTTTGAGCACTTTGGCATTCTATATGACAAGTCGGGTATAAAGTTAGATCTATCAGATGTATTTCCTGTGTCTATATATTGAATGGAAGAATACGTAATCAATGTTCTAATGTGCAGACCCTCACCAGTAAATGTTCCACCATGTATAGTGAGAAACTGTTTTGTCAAGTAAAAAAATTAATCCATGTCATCAGCTTTATGATGCATGAAATAATTGTGACAATTTTTTTAAAATGTCCTTTTCAAAAGACATCTGTTGTTGACTGCCAACATCCTGCTTTCTTTTGGCCTTTTTAAGGGCTAAAGATAAGGAGTATGGAGTCTCCAGGGGCGTGGACTTCCAAAATGTCTCAAATGTCATAAACTTTGATTTCCCAGCATCTGTCGAGTCGTATATCCATCGAGTTGGAAGGTCAGTACTTCTCAAATTCTGCTTTCAGATTGCTCGGTCTATTCCTTGTACCATTTGGACGTTTTCTTTGTTTTCTGATGTAGAACAGCGAGAGCCGACAACCCAGGCACTGCCCTCTCATTTATCTCTCACACTGAACTCGGTGCACTGGCAGAGGTGGAGGAGGCCCTTAGTGGAGGTGACTTTTCGTCCATTGGCATGTTTTTGGCCCTATATTTTTGTGAGGAGGAATATATTTGACCTTCAGTTACTTCTGGTGTTTTCCCTGTTTTTATGGCTTCTGTTTGGCAGCAGGTTTCCTTTGTTTTTTTAACACAGTACTAATAAAGAGCATTTTTGCATATTTTCTGTGTTCAGATAAAGCAGAGTCTGCACTCAAACCTTATGAGTTTAAGATGGAGGAGATCGAAGGTTTCAGGTACAGGTGCAGGGTGAGTTCTTATTGCTTTTAGTCAGTTTGAGAACAATCCCGTTCATCTCGTACCTCATTGATAAGGTTTGTTTTGTAGGATGCAATGCGTGCAGTGACAAAGCAGGCTGTGAAGGAGGCCAGACTAAAGGAGATCAAACAAGAATTGCTCAACTCAGAGAAACTCAAGGTGAGAGATAGTCAGGAAGAATTAAGCCAGTGTTGATGAAAGTTGTTATTAAATGACTCTGCTCTCACGCAGACATATTTTGAAGACAATCCTAGAGACCTGCAGCTGCTCAGACATGACAAAGACCTTCATCCTGCTGTCATCAAGCCTCACATGAAAAACGTACCCGACTATCTGAGTAAGAACCAAGCCAGATGGATTCTAAAAACTTTATGTACAACCCTTACAGTATGGCTGTCAAAAGACTAATTATTACTGCTCAATGAGACAAAGTATCAGTGTTTCCCCTGCAAATTTTTCTAGCCATGGTGCTAGTCAACGTGTGTGTGCGTGTGTGTGTGTTTGTGGTGAGGTGCTTGTGTCTTGATACAAATTTCAATTCATATAATGCTGCATTCAGACTGCGGGCTTTGTCAGCGTCGGCAATGTCAAGCTTACATGTTAAGTCTACAGTTGAGGCCGTTGGAGGAGCGTCACGGTCTCTGCGCCGCTTTGTGAGCGTTGGTTCCGTTAACTTTTCAAGCTTTTCTTGCGTTTCAACCTTCAAAGCTCATAACGCCAGCAACGCAGAAGTTCAGGTAGTTTAACTTTTGACAGTCCTAAAGCTGTTGACGCAGCACGGCAACCAATCAGAGCGACTCACTGTAGTGACTGCCCGACGTCGACGCTGTCTAGCCAACCACGATCCGCGAGTGTTTAAAACATCCAGCAGAGAAGGCCCGCCCACGAGCTTTGCGAATAATGCCTATCGAAGGGAAACTCTAAGTATTAACTTTAAACCTTCATTTGGAATCTTAGACATCTATATTCTATTTCTCTCATTAAACACTTTAGGGCTGCTTACCTTTGCCTAACATTTGAGCATTTTGTGAACTAACCTTAAATATTGAAATGTTTATGGTCCATAAGGGCTTTGCCAAGGTTCTTAAATGTTTTTTACTTGTACAAATGCAAAAACCATATTGGACATAGTCATTGTTTGTTCAACAAAACTAAAAGTAGAAAAGCTGACTGAGAAATTAAGCATACTGTTGCTACTTCTATGGGGAGCCTAAGTCTCCTCCCCTTCCGGTTGGCCCGTGGATCCCTAAACCGAAAGAATATTGAATGGAAGTCAATGGAGTGAGAAGTTATTTTCTGGTCCGCTTTGTCTTACGTCCTGAATCACACATATGTTGTAATTCTATTTAAATAATAACTAACGATGTCGTTTCGACTTTGTTTTTCAAGTGATTTGGGATTTATTTGATTGTAAAAATTCGCATTTAAAATGCCTACAAACCAGAAGTCAGAAGGTTTATATATGAATTTTGCTAAAGTGAGTTAGCACTAGCGTTAGAACGTAAAACACTCACCTGGAGCTTGTAGAGCTTCTCCTCCATGCTGTCTCTCATTCCAACGACAGCTTTACCCCCGACATAGCTGCTACTTTCCACATGGTCAGATTTATAGAGTTTTTTTCCGTGTTTAATGCTCCTTTCTTCATCCTGGAGGCTAAGGCCCTCACTCTCCTTCTTCTTCTGCAGTTGTAGTCCGCTAAGCGTTTTTACACAAAACCTAAAGTAACTTTAACCTCTGCTCGAAAATCTGCTTTTTTTTCTTCAAGATTTGATTTTAAATTTCACGGACGACATATGTTTGATCCACGGCGCATTTATAACTGGTTCAGAAAATAACTTTAATCGCTCCATTGACTCTCATTCTTTTTCTTTTTGGCATTTGGGGACCCGTGGACCGCAAGTAGAAGGGTGTGACTTAGGCTCCCCATGGGATTTTAGAGGGAGTAGTAGCCCAAGGGCAGGGGTCTGACAACCTTAGGTCAAAAGAGCCCTTTCTCCCCAGTCTAGCTGGGTGTTCCTTAGATGCAACTCAGCATTCTTTCTCCTCCGACACAAGTAGAGTTTTTACCACAAAGTTATATTTTGGTGTCATCTGACCATATGACATTCTCCAAATAATTTTCTGGATCATCCAAATGCTTTCTAGCAAACTTCAGACGGGTCTGGATATATACTGGCCTAGGCCTGGGACGATAGCAAATTTTGCTATCGTCCCATCAATTGTTGAAGATAAACGATATTATTGTTGACATGATCGTGACCAACATAACTACTTATGTAAGGTAATATATCATAATAATGCAAGTACACCCTCTAAAATGCAACAACCGTTATTTAACATTGGAATATCCAGAACTTTTAAATAAATAATAAAAAATAAAAAAAAGAAGAAAAAAAAGGACTCTGTCTCTGTTAGAAAAGGTTGTACCAAAAACAATAAGATAGATCCTGTCTCTCTTCAAACAATAAGCGTCACCAACCAAAACTGGACTTCAATAATGATAATAAATAATAATAATAGAGTTGTACTTTTCTTAACCTTGCTTGCTTACCTTACCATAACATATAAAACTACAAATCCAGTTAAGAGATAGCGGTAACAAAGTAAACACTTCCATATAAGCAGATGTCTTAACAGACCAAGTTGGCTCCATCAACTTTTCAAGCTTTTCCAGCGTTTCAAGCTTAAAAGTGCATGACGCCAGCAACACAGAATTTCAGCTAGCTGAACTTTTGACGGTTTTGGCGCTCTGGATGCAGCACGGCAACCAATCAGAGCATCTCACTGTGGTGACTTTGCCTGACGTCGACGCATCCTAGCCAACCATGATCAGCAAGTGTTTTAAACATCCAGCAGAGAAAGACGCTCTTCCTCCCAGAGATAAAAAGATCCTAAATGACTGTGTGACAGTGGGATGAAATGCAGGGAGTGAAGCATCCTAAGTCACTAACGCATCCAGGTGCTGAGACCGATGCACAGAGTGAACCTTCTTGTCATCCAGCATGTTTGGAGGCGAGAGACGAGGAAAACAAATGCATGCATACACATGGCGATATGTTGAGGCCGGAAAAATTGTGTTCATTTTCATCTATCGTGCGATTAATTGATTTATTGATCATCGTCCCAGCCCTATACTGGCCTAAGTGGGAGGATAAGTCTAGCACTGCAGGATTTGAGTCCCTGCCGGCATAGTGTGTTACTGATGATAGCCTTTGTAACTGTGGTCCCAGCTCTCTGCAAGTCGTTCACTAGGTCCCCCCGAGTGGTTCTTGTCATTATTTTAACCCCATGGGATGAGAGCTTGCATGGAGCCCCATATTGATGGATATTATAAGTGGTTTTGTATGAGTTCAGTTTTCAACTATTTGCTCCCGCAGTTGATTTCTTCACACTACGCTACTTATCTATTGCAGATTCACTTTTTCCAGCCTGGTGTGCTTTGATAGCTCTTTGGTCTTGGCCAAAGTGGAGTTTGGAGTGTGACTTTTTGAGGTTGTGGACAGGTGTCTTTTTAAACTGATAAGTTCAAACAGGTGCCATTAACCCTCTAGGTGCCAGAGTTTTTCCCCCGAAACGTTTTATTATTACATCTTAAATTCAAAAGGCTATCCCTTAAAAGTGATAAGAGATAAAGACTTTCTGTAAATAACAAAAATATTAAGGATGAGCAAAAGTTTATGTGGGGATTAAATTCCCCCATCTAATTTGCATATCATGACGTCATATGACGTGGTGGCCATCTTGGAATAGAATATTCATGAAAAGTCACATGTTTGGATTGTAAAATGCAGCACTTCTTTCTCCCCAAAAGGTCCCTCACCTTCTGTATGCTATATTGCACAATACCCATAATCTGGTGAAAAACTGTGCCTCTGCTCAGACGTGCCTCTGCCTCCCCTAACTGTCCTAAAAACAATATGACCTCGTCTGACATCTCCAGTGACCTTAGACAGCTGCTCCACCACATTTTTGTCGCCACGATTGCGGGGAGGCACACTGTCAGAAGACAAAGAAGCGAGCTGGCCAGCACGGTAAAAAGACTGGACCCCTGCGTAATTTCCAGCCTTGTTTCCCACACCACTAACAAGCCTGCTGACTTTCAGATGAACACCCAAACCCCGTGAAACATTGTCCCCACCATCTACAAAGGAGCAAAGGAGTTTGTGCTTGGGCTGAACTCTCCCTTTGTCCAGCTGCAAGCTGGGGGCGCATCTGAATCGCGATCACTAAATGAATCACAGTCATGTTCTGAAGGCAGATATTCCCTTTCAGAATCAGGGTCAGCAAATAGAAAATCCAACATTTCATTGCGGGTAAACTTGCTGGTGAACTTCACTGATGCCATTACCCAATAATATAATGTAAATACTTGCTGATATTTACACTAATGCTCTGACTAAAAATAGCTCAGACACACACAAAATCTGCTATACAGGAATTGATTCAATGCGCTCAAGTGCGAAAATTTTGTATAGAAGGATTACTTTTTTTCTGACTCAGTGATGAAGTATGACATGTCTACCAACCAGTGGAGTGGAGTTTGTGTCAAATAGGGTGTCATATTTCATTCAATCTGCCGTTTTATTCAGTGCCGCATCTTGTCGAGATAACTCGACCGTGGCGCCTGGGAGGTTAACGTAAGTAAAAAGTGGGGGATGGAGGAGTCTTTTACAGAATAAGTTACAGGTATGTGAAAGCCAGAAATCTTGCTTGTTTGTAGGTGAAAAAATACTTCATTTCCACCTTTTTATTCGCAAAGAAAATTCTTTAAAAATCAGACCGTGTGATATTCTGGATTTTTTTCCCCTCATTTCATAGTTGAGGTATACCTATGGAAATTACAGGCATTTCATTTTTTTGAAAGTGGGACAATTTGATCAATTGTTGGCTGACTAAATACTTTTGTGCCCCACTATAAACCCTGGTTGGAGCAGATTTAGACAACCACAGATTGGTCCTCACTGTATGAGAGAATGCTTAGTTACATTTAGGGATGTTTGATATTGGTTTTTTTACCGATATCCGATATACCGATATAGCCTAACTCATAATTTCCGATACCGATATAAACCGATACCGATATGTGGGGACCCTCCCTCATAAAAGACACACCTTTTAGGTAACCACAATGAAATATCTTGTATCATGCATACTTGAACTTTAAAATTTTTGAAAATGTAATAAGTACTAGAATTTTAGTTAGGCAAGTGAAAAAGGTGCCATTTTTATTTTGTCTTCAAAAGTAGCTGGAACATTTTCTCACACAGAGAATACTGACAAAGGCCCACCACTTAGGACAAATTTCTACTTTTAGAAAATGTAAACATTATACCTTTATAGCAGTGAGGTAAAGTGGAAACAACTGAAACAAGAATAAAAAACAAAACACCAGCAAACATTTAAGCAGGGCCAATAATTAACCTACCTTTTGATAATATATCAAATAATATCTCAAAAACTAAACCTCAGATCTGTCGTATTTTTACATTATGAGAGAGAAAAGAAGTAGCTGAAGAGTTTGATATATATAATGTGTATATGTTGTGAAAAACTCATCTTATTAAAAAAAGAAAAACCGATACCGATAATTTCCGATATTACATTTTAATGCCAATATCGGCTGATAATGACTTTAGGCCGATAATATCGGACATTTCCTCCTGTCAACCTGAGTGTGTCTCTCATTGACTAACTTATTGGTCTCACATATTTCCTACAGTTCCTGAGACTCTGAGGGGCGTAGTGAATCCACTGTCGAACAGGAGAAGAAAGAGGAGGATAAAGCCAGCAGCAGAGGGAGTTGTTAAGAGCAGCTTCAAGGTTGGTTGCATATCAAAAAACCATTGGGGAGGAATTCAGGAGCTGTATCCAGATACGATGTAAACAATGCCGCTGGTGTACATATGTCATTTCTCCAAACCAAGTCTTTCTTGCAGCGAGGGCCGACGAAAAAGCAGAACTTCCCACAGTGCTCTTCTTTTGTATGCAATTCTGCAAACACTCTTAAAAGACAACGCTGAACAGAAAATGGAAGCGAAACAAAAGGAGTGTGAAGCGGCCTTTGTGGAGAGAACAAGTATTTGATACACTGCTTATTTTTGGAGTTTTCCCAATTAGAAAGCAAGTAGAGGTCTGTAATTGGTATTAAAGGTACTCTTCAACTGTTAGGGACAGAATCTAAAACAAAAATGCAGAAATGAAAGTGGATGATTTTTTTTAAATAATTTTCCATTTTATTGCATGACATAGGTATTTGATATATCGGATAAACAAAACTCAATATTTGGTACAGAAACCTTTGTTTGCAATTAGAGATCAGACGTTTTCTGTAGTTCTTCACCAGGTTTGCGCACACTGCAGCAGGGATTTTGGCCCACTCCTCCATACAGATCTTCTTCAGAGCGTTCAGGTTTCAGGGCTGTTGCTGGGCAACACAGAGAGTGTCTAGGCCATTCCAGCACCTTGAAGTTCTTGCTACCTAGCCACTCCTTATTTGCCCTGGCTGTGTGTTTCAGGTCGTTGTCATTCTGGAAGACCCAGCCACGACCCATCTTCAGTGCTCTTACTGAGGGAAGGAGATTGTTGGGCAAGATCTCACACTACAAGAGCCCACCAATCCTCCCCTCAATACGGTGCAGTCGTCCCGTCCCCTTTGCAGAAAAGCATCCCCAGAGAATGATGATTCCACCTCCATGCTTCATAGCTGGGATTGTGTTCTTGGAGTTGTACAAATCCTTCTTCTTTCTCCAATCACGGCGAGTGGCGTTTAGAGCTAAAAGCTCCGATTTTGTCTCAGACCAAATGACCTTCTCCCATTCCTCCTCTAAATCATCCAGATGGTCACAGGCAAATTTCAGAAGGGCCTTGACATGCGCCTGCTTAACCAGAGGAACCTTGCATGCACTGCAGAAATTTAATCCATGACGGCGGAGTGTGTTACTGAGGGTTTTCTTTGAGACTGTGGTCCCAGCTCTATTCAGGTCATTGACCAATTCCTGCCGTGTAGTTCTGGGCTCATCCCTCACTGTCCCCATGATCATTGATGCCCTATGAGGAGAGATCTTGCATGGCACTCACACAGGCCGAGGGAGATTGACCGTCATCTTGTACTTCCTCCATTTTTTTATTATTGCACCAATAGTTGTTGCCTTCTCACCAAGCTGCTTGGCTATTGTCCTGTTGCCAATCCCAGCCTTGTGCAGCTCTACAATTTTTATCCCTAATGTCCTTGGACTGCGCTTGACCATTGTGGAGAGGTTGGAGTTTACGTGTGTGGACAGGTGTCTTTTATACATATAACAAGTTTATACAGGTAATGAGTGGAGAAGAGGAGGGCTAATAAAAGAAGAACAGGTCTTTGGGAGTCTAAATTCTTACTGGTTGATAGGCGATCAAATACTTTTGGCATGCAATAAAATGGAAATTCATTATTTTAAAATCATCCACTGTGATTTTCAGAATTTTTGTTTTAGATTATGTCCCTCACATTTGACTACCTTTGATACAAATTACAGATCTCTAAGTTTTTTATAAGTGGGGAAACTTCAAAAATCAGTAGTGTATCAAATACTTGTTCTTCCTACTGTATATGTCATCAGTGTGTGCACTCGGAGCTTTCCCTGTCCCCCCACCCCTTTTCCCAGAACTTTACCTGGCGTTCTGAACAGAAACCCTATTGCTACAAGTCCGCTCTTTTTACTAGGGTGTCAGATGTACTTTCATCTATTCCTCCATCCCTCTCTCTTCTCTTATCCGGGCTCAGGTCGCAGGGGCTGCAGCTTAAGCAGAGAGACCCAGAATTTCTAGAGTGTCCTGGTTCTTCCCCCGTATCTCCTCGAGGTGGGACGTGCCCGGATCACCTCAGCAGGAAGGCGTCCAGGGGGAATCCTGACCAGATGCCCGAGCCATCTCAACGGGCTCCTTTTGATGTAGAGGATCAGCGGCTCTATTCTGAGCCCCCTCAGGATGACTGAGCTACTCATCCTTTCTCTAAGGGAGAGTCCAGCCAACCTACGGAAGAAAAACATTTTAGCCGCTTGTATCCGTGATCTTGTTTTTTTGGTCACCACCCAGAGTTCGTGACCATAGATGAGGGTAGGAACATAGTTCGACCAGTAAATCGAGAGCTTTGCTTTGGGCTAAGCCCTCTCTTCAGCACGACTCAGCAGTACAGCGGCCACATAACTGCAGACGCTTTACCAATCCGCCTATCGGTCTCCTTACCAGGGAGGCTTAGAAGTGTAATCCCTCTGTAGTTGGAACACACTCTGGTCCCCCTTTTTAAACAATGGGAACACCACCCCAGTGTGCCAATCTAAAGGAACTGTCACCGATGTCCACACAATATTGCAGAGCCACGTTAACCAATAGCTCTACAACATCTAGAGTATTGAGGGATTCCCGGCAAATCTCATCATCCCCTGGAGCCCTGCCACTAAGAGGCTTCTTGATTACCTACGTGACCTCCTCACTAGAGATTGGTGAGCCCGCCCCAAAGACCCCAGACTCTGCTTCTGAATTGGAAGGCGTCATGGTAGGATTGAGGAAGTCGTTCAAGTATTCCATCCACCGCCCGAAAACATCCCTCGTCGAGGTCATTAGCACACCATCCCCACTTTAAACAGTGTCGGTAGGCGACCTCTTCCGCCCCACCCCTCAAGACACCAGAACAACTTTGAAGCCATACAGAAGTCACTCTCCATGGCCTCCCCAAACTCCTCCCATGCCCGAGTTTTTGCCTCAGCGACCATCCGAGCTGCTCTCCGCTTGGCCTGCCGGTACCCATCAGCTTCTTCCACAGCCTAGAAAGACCCTATAGGACTCCTTCTTCAGCATCCCCCGGGATGTGTTTGAAGTTCTGCTGGGGGTGAGAGTTGAAACTCCTTCCCAGCAGACCCTCACAACATGTTTGAGTCTGCCAGGTCTGTCCGGTATCTTCCCCCACCATCGGAGCCGACTGACCAACAGGTAGTGGTCTGTGGATAGCTTCTCCCGTCTTCACCCGAGTGTCCTAAACATATGGCTGCAGATCAGATGAAATGACAACAAAGTCGATCATCGACCCGTAGCCTAGGGTGTCCTGGTGCCAAGTACACAAATGGACAACCTTATGCTTGAACGCGTTTTGTTATGGACAATCCTTGACAAGCACAGAAGTCCAATAATGAAATACCGCTCGGATTCAGAACAGGGGGACCATTCCGCCCAACCACATCTCTCCAGGTCTCACTGTCATTGCCCACATGAGTGTTGAAGTCCACCAGTAGAATTAAGGAGTCCGCAGAAAGAGAACTCTCCAGCACCCCCCCCAAGGACTCTAAAAAAGGGTGGGCAATCTGATCTACCATTTGGCACACAGAAAAAAAAAGTCAGGACCTGTAGGCAGAGGGAGGCAACCTCTCATTCACCGGGGATTAGCATTTTGTTAATTTCCCCAGATAATTTCCCCTCTCTCATTTTACAAACAAAATTTCATTTTCTTCCAGTTTTTATTCATATCACAAAATAAAATTATTCATTTTGTGTTTGGCAGAAAAACGTCCCAGGGAGGAATCCGCTGAAAAGTTTCCGGTACACAGGAGCAGGAAAGAAAAAAGGTGGCAAATCATAGCTACTGGAGCTCAGTTTAAGGTGGATCAGTTCTGCAGATTACTTATTGATGATTATAAAGACACTGAAGACCGAAAGGACTCTGGATATTGTCACACGCTCTAAAGAGAACATGGACTTCTTTAAATTAACCTGAGTTCTGACTAATCCATCAGTCACTGTTATCTTCTGTAAAATACTTGTTTTTCTAGATTTCAAATTGTTTTGAAGTACATTTTTGCCTGTTTTAGTAATAAATAGGAGCTTGAGATTTCAAAACTCCAGCTGGGGGGATGGATTCTTGAATTCTCGCTAAACCACTAACAAGAAGTTGGATGATATAAAGCTCCCATCTTATTTTCATTCAAGATTGATTGTTTTCCAAAGTCTTTCTTACAGCTGGAACACTGAGACTAATGAAAGCCATATTATACAAAGCAACTCTGATGGTCCTTCTTGACTGATTAAGGTGTAGAATGAACTGAAATAAAACAAGTGTTTAATTATAAAAATATGATCATGACAAATGGTTTGACACATCATAAAGTACCTGAATTTACTGCCCCCTCCACCCCCACCCTAGAATAATGGTTCAGCTCAATTTTATTATTTTAATGCATTCAGCCAGCACAAGAAACTTATGCAATTGAAATACAGAACAAACAGAATGCAAAATTTTACTTAAAACATTCATTGTTCCGTTTGCAATGGAACATATAGAGATATCTGAAAAAAAGAAAATACATTTTAAAAAGCACAATATTGGTTTTTATGTCAGAAAGCCAAACTTATATGAATTATACAGTGTCTAAAATTAAGAAATTAAAATACTAAAGATCAATAAAATTGAATAAAATTCAACAGAAATGTCAGACTTTTGAAAAATGCTCCTTTTCCATAGATTACGGCATCAATTTGGCGTGGCATGGAGGTGATCAGCCTGTGGCTTTGATTAGATATGATGGAAGCCCATGTTTTGATTGCAGTCTTGGGCCATCTACGTTGTTGGTTCTGCTGTCTCATCTTCCTCTTGAAAATTTGAATAGAAGTATGTAACAGGAAATGTGGGAGCAAGAAGTGCTCCTACATTTCCTGCTAAATGGCCATGTTGACATTGTACTTAAGAAAAGTTTCAAATCAAATTTCTGTTGATTTGCAATTCTTAACCTTACAGATACATATGAGAAAAACTTTCAAAATATTTTCCTAGCCTTACTGTTAGATGTGATTTAATATTTATATAATCCTGCCATATTCCAGGGAGAGGAGTTGCAGCAAAACAAACAAAAAACACTTTCAAATGGCATGTAGAAGCAGATGATTTCTGAAAGCAAAAGTTTGCACAAAAAAATTCAATGAATGGTTTTTATTCATCTTTTGAGTGTTTAGGGACGCAAATGGCAACAGGAAGGGATGAAAGATTTGAGCATTTGCATATGTCCCCTTCTAATTTCTGCAATCTCTAGATGTTTCCTCTGCTTAATAAATACGAATGATTTGACCCTTCTCAAAAAGGCCAACATCTTTTCCGTGATCATGGGAGGCTTCTTTTTGGATGTTTTTTTTTTTTTTTTTTTTTTAAAGAAGAAATTATTTACTGCTTCAGTGGGATTAAATTACTTTCTGCTAACAGATAATAGCCCATGTAGTAAGGATGATCTTACCTAGTTGCTTGGTTCTGATTACTGTTTTTGGCCAGGTACATCTGCCTTTCTGTTATCTGCTGAAAGTTATGCGCTCTCAATCTTTAACCACAAACGTGTCTCAAAATGTAAAAAATACTGCTTCATTTAAAAAGCTGCTTGCATCAATGCTCCCTCTATCTAAAACAACACACTAGTACCGAGGCCTGCAAGCTTTGGATTTTCCTTCCCTCACAAGCAACTTTTATAGTAAAGATATGTCCTTTGGACCTGCTACTCTTAGATATAGTGAGCTTACTTATCGGAAAGAGATCAGATTTATTACATAAATCATTACCTTGGGTCAGTAAAGTTGAAAATCTACCATTTTCTTTTTGCATCTATCTTTACAAGGACTTTTTTGGAAACTAACTGAAAGACTGTAACAGTAAATTTTGTTTATAATGTGGGATTATTAAGGACTTGTGCTGATAGAAACTGATTTTGCGTTAGTCAATAGTGTATTCGAAATGATACTCCTGTGTAGGCACTGAATCAAATATGAAGGTGTCAAACGGGTTCTCTGTCCAGCTGCCCAAGTCGTACCAGGAGGTTGTGCTCTTGGTATCAGGTGGTTGTGTTGTGGTTGGAAGGGTGGTCACGACTCTGCCTCTTAACCTCTTTTGACGCAGTCTGCGTAAGCGCATCAGTCTCAGCCGCCTGAGTCGCTCAGCTTTCTGAGATTTGGCCAGAGTTTCCCTTTCTGCAATGGCGGGCTCTGCCGTGGTGCTCGATGCAGTCGTCTTCGCCCCATTTGTTTTGGTGACAAGTCGGATGGGCCTGTTCCCATTACGTGCCATTATTTCTTTGATGCGGTCCCAGTTAGACTTTGCTAAAGTGAAGCTGCAGGGAGTAGCTCCAGGGTCGTAGCCCACCATACACAGCCTCGTCTGGGGCGAGTGGCCATCAGCTTTGGCTGTCACCTTGTACTCACCGGGATTCAGCAGCCGCCAGTAATCTCCATTTGCAGCTAGAAAGACATAATTAGAAATGGGACAAAACATGACAAAAACCAGGTAATAGAAAGCCTTGCAAAAAAAATTCATAACCATTGTTTTTAAATCTTCTAACGACTACAAAACTCTTTTTATTTTAATGTCAGTCTAACATTAATAAGGATCTGTTAACTGAAAGGAAAAGGATACCTTTTTTTTTCTTTAGAAAAAAATATCAAGCAAAGAACAGCACCTTGAAATCCCTGGAACATGTCAGGTTGTCAAACAATATTCCAAGCTTTCAAAATCATATCTCCAGCAAGGGCCCGGGTGGGATTTAATCTCCAGATTCCAGTGTGAGATTCATGCATGCTAACCAGTCAGCCAAAAAATATCCCTGTGGCCAAGCAGCCAGGATTCATCATCAATCGAAGCCATAGGTGTCAAACTCAAGGCCCGGTGGCCCTCTAAACTCTAGAGGATCATATAATAGAAACTTTAACTTCTATTTATGTGCACCTAATACTATTTTGTCAAATCAGTGTTTCTTTGAGTAGTCCTAAATCCCAACATTGTGAAAAGATGTTCATTATTGAATTTTTATAAAGTACTTGTTTTTATAAAGTACAGACATATTAATTAATTCTTTAACAGTTTGTTAAAGAAAGTTTGATCAATACTCTCGGCCTTAACCAGCCCTTTTAAGGAATTTTATTACCTTGATACAGCCCTAAATAGAAATGAGCTTGACACTCCTGCCATAGTGGCAGGATCCCCATACTGACATGTAAAACTAGCATGAAAACATGGCCATCCACTTAAAGTGGCAGGCTGAGTAAGGAGAGCATTAATGAGAGAAGCCTCCTTGGTTATTTTGGGAAAACTACAGCCGTCCACAGCTCAGGTGGAAGATATGTTTATCTGAATGTGATATGTGTTGTACCTCCTAAGCCTGGGCTTTATGGAAGAATTTCTGAAAGAAAGCCTCTTTGTGTATAACATAAAATATTGATCAAACCCATTGCAGTTTCTGATGTGACAAAATGCTTTGGAAGGAACCGTGGTTAAAGTTTGTGGATCTTGACGTACCAGTTTTGACATCATGCCGGATTCCCTCCACAGATATCGTGGCATTAGGCAGCGGATTTCCCTCCATATCTCTTACTATGCCTTTTATTCCTCGATTCACCTGTAGCACCAAGGTAACTAATATTAGAGCAGGATTTTGTATATATTTAAGTATTCATTTTATTCAATTTAAAGGTTAATCTGGAAAGGCAAGAGTGTAAATGTTTTCTGTGAAAAGAAAAAAAAAATGAACCAGTCTTTTTGTGCTTCTGGTCATGTCCAATGACTGTATTATGGGGTATATTTTTCCAGCTTGCATTTTCTAAGAACTGTTAAAAATCAAACTACTTTTTATCCAATGTTACTGTTTAAAAAGAAATCTGTATTTTAGAATGGTATTATAGACAATCATTTGGTTCTTACGAGAACCTAATGGGTGAATCCAATCAGTTTTATCAACCCTGGTACTTAAGGCACACTGCCCTGCATGTTTTAGATGCCCGCTTCAACATGCCCAATTCAAATGATTGCAGTTAACCAAAAGCCTTTTAATCAGCCTTCAACTGAAGAAGAAGTGTGTCTTAAAGCAGGGAAACCCCTAAAACATGCCTTGAGGACCAGGATTGGGAAATGTTTTAGATACCACCTTATTTTTCATCATTTAGCAAAAACTAAACAGTAATGCAGAAATGTGACACCTGTAACATTTCAGCCCACTGTTCCTGTTTCTTTGGACAAATTGCAGTTTTTAGATTGGGATATCTTAATGTATCCCCCCCCCCCCTCAGAAGAAACTGTACTCCTCCTTAATGGTAGATGATAACCTAAAGTATGTCTGTTCACCGGCAAAAAAAATGTCTGTTCTCACTTGTTCCATGAAGGATAGAAGAGCCTCTCTGTTATTCTCCCACTCTAGCGGTAGCTCATTTTCATGAGGAAACTTGTCACAGCTGAGGAAGATTGAGAGCTCAAAGCAGTTGGTGTGGAGGTAGCTGAAGTCGTTCATGCCTGTGGAGGAGATTTATGCAGCTTGTGTTTCAGGTAAATATTTTATCTTTCAGACTAGTTTTGGATACATTTTGAATGTGAAATCGAGTTTTAGTATATATTTTAAAATATCAACAACCTAGATATTAAACACCCTGCATTTTTCTTTAGTTAGTGATCAAATTCAGTTCTTTAGACACGAACCTGCACTGTGGGTAAGGTGTAGAATTATTACAGATACAGAATTACCTCTTATTCTGAGTTTACATATTTTAAAGGGTCGTGTGCAGTCTTATCATTAAAGGTCTCGTTCACTTCTGTGTGTTTCTAACCACTTTGGACACTACAGGAGCTGGCCACAGTGTTTTCTGACATTTTTAAATTCCTCACTGGAGGCCTGTCATGTGCCTGCCTTCTTCAAAAACTCTACCTAGTTCCTGTCCCAAAGAACCCTAAAATAACTGGCAGGGCCGTTCCTGGGGTATTTTGCGTCCCAGGCGAGATTTCAGCAAAACTTTCCACATACACCCCTGCTTATCACTCAAAATGAAATATTATTAACCCTGTATGAAAAATTGTAAACATCTAATTATGAAAACTATTTTTGTGGCATTATTACTCATAATCATTGATTTTATTTATTTAGAACATCAAGATGCTTCACAGTGCACATATATATATATATTTTAAAGAAACAATTTTTTCTAGAGCAGAGAGGAAACAAACCCACATGGTATTGTCTGAAGCCTCAAAAAAACCTTGAATTGTATTCTCCTTAAGATCGACTGATTCAAGGAGAAAAAAAAATTATTAATTTAAAATCTGTTGCCATTCTTTATTCTCTTAGACATCTTGAATATGACCCAGGCTGAATTAAACTAATTTCAACAATAAATACAGCAGGTCTGACTCACATTATTAAATACATTTATTAATTCAAACTCCGATCCAAGGGGAGACAGAGGAAGATGGAGTACCTCTTAAGATTTTTTTAAATGGGACTTTATATTCTTTGCCGACAACGTCCTACCTTCATCGGTCATTTCCAACATGTTTTAATCTGTCATTAGTCACTAAGTGAACAGAACCTCGCCTACCTGTGTTAGTGCTGCGCCCCGTCCAGTTCCTCTGGAGGGAAGGAAACTTACTGTCCCATTTCCCCGATATATTTACGTGTATTCTAATTTGTTTTTGAGTGACTCTGTCTTCACCAAGTTCATCTTATTGTTGCTCCCGTTCTAGGACCTGATTTTTCCAGACCTGCCACTGTAACTGCACCAGCTCTCGCACTTCTCTAAACTGAGAGGCAGAGGATTTACTTATGATAATAAAATACGGGAAATGTACAAGTAAACTTTAATACGGCAAGACGGCGGGAAAAAAAAAGCAGAGGTTCCAATACCCCCCCCACCCCACCCCCTGCTTTTGTCTGTGATGGACTGGCGACCTGTCCAGGGTGTACCCCGCCTCTCGCCCGTTGACAGCTGGAGATAGGCACCAGCACCCCCGCGACCCATTAAGGATTAAGCGGTTAAGAAAATGGATGGATGGATGGATAAATTTGCCCCCTTTTTACTAAAAGTATTTGATGAATCTATGCAGTTTGGCACACTTCCTCCCAGTTTAACCCAAGGAATATTGTCATTGATACCAAAACCTAATAAAGACTTATTGATCATTGAAAACTGGCACCCAATCTGTGTCCTTAATAATGATTACAAAATATGTGCTTCAATATTCGCTGAAAGACTTAAATCTGTTCTAAATTCCATAATTGGAGAATCACAATCGGGTTTCATGCAGAAAAGACATATTTCAAACAACATTTGTGTTTTAGATATTTTGGACTACTCCTACCTAATCCCTGATGACAGCTTTATTCTTTTCCTTGATTTTTATAAAGCCTTTGATTCTATTAATCATAATTTTATTTTTGCTTGTTTAGAAAAATGTGGTTCTGGTTCTTTTTTCAGCAACACCATGAAAACTTTATATAACAACGCCAACTGTTCAATCAAACTTAAAAATGGAACTTCACCTAGAATTAACCTAAAAAAAGGAATCCGACAGGGCTGCCCAGTTTCACCATATTTATTTCTGCTAGCTTCACAAGTCCTTGCTGATCATATCCTTAAAAAATAACATAAAAGGTATCACTGTTGCAGGAAGAGAAATTTTAATCAGCCAGGTAGCAGATGATACCACACTCTTTCTTAAAGATAGCAGTCAAATTCATGTAGCTCTGCAGTTACTTCAAATCTTTTCCAAAGCCTCTTTGGAACTTGGAACTTTTACCAATCAAAGATTGTTCTTCGACAAGTATCTGTAACATCCCATCTCTCTTATGCAGCTCTCTCTTTATACATTAATAATCACTCTCAAAAAAATGTATCAGATTTTATTTAATTTCATCTGGAAAAACCGTATTCATTATATAAAAAAATCTGTAATGATGAATACCTACGAAAATGGTGGTCTGAACTTTTTCGATTTTAAAACCTTAAATAATACATTAAAAATAAACTGGTTAAAATCTTACCTAAAAAAAAAAAAAAAAAAATCCCACCTCTCTCTGGAGTATTTTTCCTCACTATATTTTTTTCAAAATGTGGAGTCCTAAACTTTCTACTTCTCTGTATTTATAATATTGCAAAAATCCCCGTCAAAATGTCTGCATTTCATAAAGGGGTTTTACTTTCCTGGTCACTGATTTATAAGCATAATCTTTTCCCTCACAGATTTTTTATCTGAAACAACAAGCACATTCTTTATAAGGACAAATCTTTGTTCTTCCAAAACTGGTTTGATAACCACATCCTGTTAGTTGGTCCGCTCTTTAATGACGATGGACTTCTGTTCAGATATAATGAATTTAACACAAAGTTTAAAATTTGCTGTCTGTCCAAAAGATTTCTCTACTGTGTTTGATACTGTTTCTGTGCAGATCTGTACTCTCTTTCAGGGCTGTGCCATGGACTTTGAGATTCCTCTTTTATTGAATGTAGCTTACACTCCAGTTGGTAAAATCTGTTTTACTCTTGGCCATAAGAAAAATAACAAAGCAGTTTGTGCCCTATTCCAACACGACATAGTTTCTGTCTCTTATATACATTCTTATTGGAACCAATTTGTCCCTAATATTTACTGAAAAAAAATTTGGCTTTTACCCAACAAATTTCTATTAGACAACAAGATAAAAGAAGTATCTTTTAAAATATTACACAAATTTTACCCCACTAATCAATACCTAACCAGATTTGTTAAAGACAAAGATACCAGCTGTAATTTTTCAAATCTCATCCTGAAACTGTCCCTCACCTATTCTGGAAGTGTGTCTTCTCTAAAAAGTTATGGAAAGATCTGACCACATTTATCAAAACTAATCTGTATAATGATCTCTCCCTTAAATGGGAAACTATTCTTTTTGGTTTGTTTTTGAAAAAATTGACTGATGTATTTTACATTATAAATCTTATAATATTCTTAGCCAAATTCCACATTCACAAATATAAATTCCTACACAGTAAGCCATGTTCTCTAGTTTCGGTCAAAGAAATAAAATCATACATTGCGACTATTTACAAAAGCGATAACCCCAAAGCAATTACATCCTATAACGCATTTTTAACCTGAAATTTCTTCTTTGAACTGTAGCTGTGTTCACCCCCTGGTATATTTGTTCTGGTGTTTATTTGTTGGCACTTTATCTCTGCTTTCTTATTTGTTTGTTTTATTATGTTACTTGTTCCTTGTCCAAATCCACACCATTTATGAAGTATAATTGTTGTCGGGACATATTTTCTGTACCGTTCTGCATACACATAAAGTTTATTTAAAAAAAACGAAAACAAAAAACAAAAAAAAACTAATTCCATTGCAGCGATTTTCAACCATGAGGAAGTGAGAGGAGGGAATTATCTTCATGTAATTGACGATCTTTGACACACCAAGTGATAGAAAAAGGCTTTACAATTGGACATTTCACCTCACATGGTATCCGTTATATTACCATGTTTCTTGTGCATGTACATCCTGAAAATGTAATATGTTGTCACAGTTGAATGTATATATAAAAAGAAATCCCGGCTTTTATCCAGACACTTTTGACTTTACTGTTTTAACTTCTTCAAATGTATTTTTGGTTCTCTGCTGTTTGTGTAACATTCTCCGCTTTTTTTCTACTAACAGCATAATAGTTAAAGCATTTTATAATATCTAAACTTTTTAAAGTGGGGATTAAAGGGCTGATATGGGCACAAACAGGACAGTATGAGTAGGAAAAACATTATATCCGCTTGTAATGGCAAAGTGCACAATTTGTTATCAGTTCATCTAAAAATGCTTAAATAGGCTGATAGTCTTCATAAATACTCTGGGGGGCAAATTTTTTTTAGCAGTGTTTCATTTATCAATAGTTTTTCTTTTTTACTCCCACCTGCTTGTTTGTTTACCCCCTCTGCAACAACTCTAAGCAGACCACAATTTTCAATTCTCACTAAAGCATACCATCTTTTAACACTAAAATAGATGGCACAGATTTTAAAATCACACAATTAGCCCAAAGAGCATGCATTGCTTTGTTAAATAAATAAATAAACAAGTTATGATACAAAAATAGCTGGGTGTCTTTTGGCAATGAAAATTTGGAAGATGCCAAAGTTTAAACCCAATATTGTCCTACAGAGCTGGGATTCCTACCCTACCAGTAGCTCATAAAGCAAGTGCAACTGTGTAGAAAATGATGTATAAATAATAATTTCATCTTTCTCTGAAATAACAGGAGATGTACTTTTCGGCACGGCAACAGATGTCGAAATAGGCATCTATATCCCCTATTATTTCAAATAATGATAAAGTTGCTCGTAGACTGGTTTAATTCAAACATTCAGTGTGTTGTTACAACCTTGCTGTTATCAATTTTAGCGCACTATGTTTTTTAATCGCGTTAATCTATTTTTTATTTGTTCATTTTATTGTTTCTGTATGCATATTATGCGCCGGCAAAGTGTAAAATGCTGAAAAATCCCTGCTAAGTGCCTTGAGAGCTGGAATTCCCCATCGGTATAGGAAGAACTTTACGCTCACTGCTTGGTTGGATTGCAGACGTGTAGCTCGTTAGACTTTGAGTTTGCTCTTGAATTGTGAATATAAAAAGTGTGCAACTAAGCTAGGCGACATTGAAACAACAAACATCTTGGAAAAAGCAAACCTACTGAAAAACATTGAACGGTGAATGGGGGGCTTTATCGGATACGAGAGAAAACCAACAAGACAACATGGATGAAAAGAAGCTAGTTCTCGAAGTGGACAGAAAAGGAAATTAAGCTGTTTTCTGTTAGTCTTCCACGTAATGAATAGTTTTGGTCTGACTTCCGTATTTATTACTGTCCTGTATTGCAAAATCTCGCAATACAAAATAGTTGATGTACATTAAACAACTTTGTCTGTTTAAATTTTTTTTTATCTCTGCAAGGTGACCTTGCGTTTTAGAGAGGCAACCTCAAATAAAGTATTACTATTACAATTTAGTTCCGTCGTGAAAAAGAGGCTGGCTTTTTCTGACTTGCTTTTTTTTGCCCATTTCCTCTGTTTTATACCATCCGAATGCTGTAAACACCCAAAACAGCTGAAAACATGGTTACCCACAATGCACCCCACACACTATCTGATCCCACAGTGGGTGGAGTCATCACAATATATGACAATGTCTGATTAAAATACAAATTGTGGCATATGGATTTTACACAAGCTCAACATACCTTTTCCCTTACAAAGCCGGCTTGTCACTTGATGTGGACCAACGGTGGCATAGAGAGTCAACCAGCAGCCCTTTAGTAAAAATACAAAGCCGGATCGGCAAAATGGTTTTCTACGGTTCCTCCGCCGATCTACGGAGTGCGCATGCATGTTGGAGTGGCATAAACTCATCCTGACGATGGTTTACCCACCTAAACTGAGAAGTTGGAATGGCGTGCAAAAAAAAAAAAAAAAAAAAAAAAACTTTTTCTGATACTTTGCTGCTGGTGCCCTCCAGTTGCCAACGTTGGTAAGACAGAACGTGTTGTCTGGGTAGCTTAAAGCCCTTCACTCGCTTGCTTTAAAACGTTGCTGTATGTTTGTGGAAAATCCGGTGGGCATCATCAACCGTGATGCGCATAATGTGTTGAAGAAGGCGACTTAAAAATTCCTTTTTGTCCAGTCTGTGTTGGGACAGCTTTGAACCGGAAGTGATGGGGCTGGCTTATCTTAAGCAAGAAGTGACCGTGCATAAAGCCCATTCAGAGTGACCAAGCATATTTCATAAAGAACAAGCATTAAACAGTTTCTAAGTAAATGAGATCTTTAAAGCTACATTTTTTCTCTTTTTTTCAACTCGATATGCCATTTTTACTTACTGCCCACCACTGGTTTCCAGCTCGCTCTATTAATGATCCCCTGCCCTCCAGTGACATCGTCACCATGGCAGGATCCCCGATAGGTCTCGGTCATTGTCAGATGGCTGTGTGCATATGACATTGCCAACCAGCGAAACATGGCGTCATCAGGAGTCTCCCTGAGTGCTCCTTCATTCTGTCTCTGAATCCGAGCCCAGGTTTCTTCATTCATCTCAGCATTGACCCGCCAACGCTGACTGTCTGTTAACTAACATAACAAGATGGTACAGAATCAACATGATTTTACAGCTCATAAGATAATCCTGCATAAATCATGTTCTTTATCCTATTTATCCTTACAGAAACTGGAGGACGCTGCATATCAAAAGGGTAAACTACCATTTTTTCCCCTGCTTGCAAATTGGCTCCGAGCACAAATGGATTGCGCTGCATCCATGAAATTATAGCTTTGGTCTCAACTGCCAGCTTAAGTCACAATACAAAAAGAACACCCCCTGTTAATACATCTGTGGAAGATTAACAGCAACAAAAATCAGCCGCTGGTGTTTGTACACTTACAGAGCCGTTGAGGGTGTTTTCTGGCAGTGGAATGTGATGATTGGGCACTACACGAGGCACCCAGCCCCTGTCCTCGGCTCCCCACAAGATGCTGTTTAGATCCGGAAAGTTCTGGAAGATGTCATAACCTTCTTCAGTCCAGTGGCCTAGTGCCCAGTTACCCATCTCTGAGCCCTGCAGGACAGCAGGGAGACGTGAAGAACTAGATGTAGATTTTATGAATGACACAATTTTCTAGAACACAAGCAGAATTTTACTTCTGCCCTTTGACGTATGTAACAGACATCACCTCAATTCAGCACAGATTTGTCTCATGTTCGCTTTAAAGGGTCAGACACTCAAGAACTTTTAAACAATACATATATCTTATTTAAATAAATGATTTGGTAAGCTGGACAAAGTAAAAACTTTTCACAAAAAAAGCTCAAATCATCACCATGCCATTATCACAAACATCTTAATTTGAGATATGTTCGTTGAGATACTACATCTTGTCAGTATGAGTAGTCCAAGGATCAGTCCCTGAGGAACACCCTTAATTATTTTGAAGCAGTGACAAGTAATACTTTTTGCAAGTAAACAAGATCAGCCAAATTAGTATTTTCAAAATGTGTTTGTTTTTAAATTCCACTTGAAGACAAATCTATCCAACATTGTCTACACCGCTGCATACATACGTGCATACACCGCTGCCTGTCTTCAGCGGTCCTTTGACGAGGTGAGGGACACATTGGACATGTCGTCAGTCCTTCATATGGCCCACATATGTGGTAGACAAAAACAAGGTTTTGATATTTTAGCTGTTCACATGAAATAAGAAAATACTCAAACTTTTAGAGTTGTACGTTGTTTGTATCATTACTTGGGTAACAATGGATCAAGCAACTTCATTGTATTCTGTTCTAACTTATTAGTTGAATATAAAACAGTTTTTATGCCATCAGTCTTAACTGTGTCTATAACCAATCTGAAGTATTACTTTAACTCGATCGGGGAGTAATTTTATTCCGTATTTAATAGAGGGATGAGACATTTAACAAAAAAAATATATGTATTTTGTGTATAATATTGAACCTTTGATTGGAAATTTACTGTTTTTAACTAGTTATTGATAGATTTAGGAATTGCCTTTTAGTATCAACACTAATATACTTTAATTCTTAAGTAAAGACACAAGACATAACATAAAACGTAACAAATAACCGAACATGAAACTGGCAACTACTAACTACTACTACTACTTCTGAAGGGAGCTGGACAGTTATAGTGCATTCGGAAAGTATTCACAGCGCTTCATTTTTCCACATTTTTTAATGTTACAGCCTTATACCCAAATGAAATTCATTTTTCCTTAAAATTCAACACACAAAACCCCATAATGACAATGTTAAAAAAAAAAGTTTTGTCGCAAATTTATTAAAAATACAAAAAAATCCTTAGAAAACAATCAAGACAATCCTGTCTCGGAGGTCTACAGTTGTGGCCAAAAGTTTTGAGACTGAAACAAATATTAGTTTTTACAAAGTTTGTTGCTAAACCGCTTTTAGATCTTTGTTTCAGTTGTTTGTGATGTACTGAAATATAATTACAAGCACTTCATACGTTTCAAAGGCTTTTATCGACAATTACATGACATTTATGCAAAGAGGCAGTATTTGCAGTGCTGGCCCTTATTTTTCAGGACCTCTGCAATTCGACTGGGCATGCTCTCAATCAACTTCTGGGCTTCTTGGAGTTTGTCAGAATTACTGGGTTTTTGTTTGTCCATCCGCCTCTTGAGGATTGACCACAAGTTCTCAGTGGGATAAAGATCAGGGGAGTTTCCAGGCCATGGACTCAAAATTTCAACATTTTGATCCCTGAGCCACTTAGTTATCACTTTTGTCTCATGGCACAGTGCTCCCTGCTGGAAAATGCTTTGTTCTTCACCAAAGTGTTGTTGGATTTTTGGAAGAAGTTGCTACTGGAGGGTGTTTTGGTACCATTCTTTATTCATGGCTGTGTTTTTGGGCAAAATTGTAAGTAAGCCAACTCCCTTAGATGAGAAGCAACCCCACACATGAATGGTCTCAGGGTGCTTTACTTTTGGCAGGACTGATCTTAGCGCTCACCTTTTCTTTTTCAGACAAGCCTTTTTCCAGATACCCCAAACAATCGGAAAGAGGCTTCATCAGAGAATATAACTTTGCCCCAGTCCTCAGCAGTCCATTCACCATACTTTCTGCAGAAGATCAATCTGTCCCTGATGGATTTTTTTGGAGAGAAGTGGCTTCTTTGCTGATCTTCTTGACACCAGGCCATCTTCCAAAAGTCTTTGCCTCACTGTGCGTGCAGATGCACTCACACCTGCCTGCTGCCATTCCTGAGCAAGCCCCGCACTGGTGGCACTCCAATCCCGCAGTTGAATCCTCTTTAGGAGCTGATCCTGGCTCTTGCTGGACTTTCTTGGACGCCCTGAGCAGGAACTTTATCAGGAGTTCTATCATTAGTTCCACAGTTTGCAAAACCATGAAAATGTGATATTAGGTAATATCATACGGTAATATCTTGAATGTTTGATCGGTCAGTTTGCCAGATTTAGCTTTAAATTAAAGCTGCCTGTTGTAATTTCATGTCCTTTAAATTAACATATTGCTTAAAAACTTTGAAATACTGTTGAGGTTTAAAAGTACTTGACTACTTTCTGGTATATGTTTAAATTAAAACAGTTTGCCAAGTTCACATGTGTTCTAGTCTGAAATGACAAACTTTTTTTGAGCTTTTGACTTTTTTTTTTATAAATCGATATTCTGTATAAGTTATATGATGATCTTATAAGAGAATAATACGTTTTCTTACCATCATAGGGTTTTACAATCTAAGAGCTTAATCTTAGACTCAACATGATTTAGTTAATGTTAAATATTACAATTACATAAATTGGAGTACTGAACATGTATAGCTTGTTTAGAATGATAATCAAGACAAAGCCCCTGACTATAACATAGATTTGCAAAGTTGCATCATGATGAAACGGAAGACTCCTAGAACAATGTCTTTTGGACAGATTATAGCAAAGTAGAGCTGTTTGTTCATAGAGCACTCTGTCATGCAACATTAAGACAAACTCCTCATGGAAATGGTCATACACAATGTTGGATAGATGATGATTTTGGCATAGAAATATTTTAGTGAAATATGAGTCCAAGCTTTGAGCAAACTGAGTGATACAAGCGATATATAGAGCAATATTCTGTGATAAGTGGTTCAAAATTCCTATAACATTCTGAGGTATAGGTTCATTCCTGGCCAAAAATGATCCTTTGTCATTTCTTTTTATTTCTTTTTACTAAAGATGGTTTTACAACCTATGAAATCATGTGGTCTGCTTCATTTTGTAACACATTTGGTAACAGAGTTTTTATAGTGTCCTAAGACTTAAAATCCTAAATTATTAAAAAGGTGTATTTTCTTTTTATCTTCTTTATACCAACCTATATATGTTTAGTCTAAAAGCAAAAGGCATCCACATTATCGATGTTGTGACTCTTTGGGTACTGTACCATCTCATAGGCCAGCTCGTACGCATCTGGGTTTAATGATGGCACCAAGTGAATCCTCACTCCGTCTACCAGGCGTTGCACTCTTTGGTTTTCGTCTTTGTACTCCTTGCACAGGAACTGCATTAACAGAAGGAGAAGCTCCCGACCCAGGGCCTCATTGCCATGGAGACCAGCTGTGTAGCGAAACTCAGGCTCACCTGAAGATTTCGTGATACATTTGGACAGATAAAGGTAAGGATATGATGAGCTTACTATGAACTTTTCCTCTGCCTACTATGCCACGCACGTTATGAAGTAAAAGTAAATGTTTTAGAGGAAGTATAAATCTCTACCTGTCTCGTGTTCGCCTGGGTTGTCTGAGATCTCCATGGCATACATTTTTAGGCCTTGTGAGCTTTTTCCAATGTTATAGATCCTGGTGATGTTGGGGCACTCCTCATTTATCACCTTCATCATCTAAAGCGTGGGTATCACGGAAAAAAATTTAATTAGTGCAGATTTCTCTTTGCCAGAATTTCGTCTTTGCTATGTGTGCTGTCATGTACAAAACCTGTCTCATCTCCTTGTAGTTGTGATGTCTAAAGTCTAGGTCATCTGATGCGTGGACCTCATTCTCACTGTGGTAGCTGTCTGAAAGATAAGGGCCACAGTGTCAGAGAAATGTGCAAATAACTTACACAAACCATAATTCCAATAAAATTGGAAATAAATGCATAGCTAGCAAGCTATGCATTATTTTTGACAATTTGTAGATAAAGATTTGTAGATACATTTTTGCTTTATATTTTAATCAGTTAGTGACCCATTTATATTTTCCTTAATGTTTTTTTTATTGAGTTTGGGTTTAATATTTCCGTCAAATATTTGGAAAAATACACCTACTTCGAATATAAACAGTAGGCTACGTCAGTAATTGAAATTTAGCTCTATAACTTTTGTTTGCTTTCTTTGTTGAACATTTTTTTTCTTTAAGCTGCTACTTTAAAGTAGCCGAAAAGCTGCCATATGGGCTTATCGCTGAGACATTTTAGCAGATATCTCCATATGCTGGGTGTAAATGTAGCCCATTTTTGCTAAACTCCAGTGTTTTGTTTTTTTAAGTGGAAGGGGAATGAGGCATCCTTAATCAAAGAAAAGAAATACTTGAGAAAACATCTTAATCTTTCAGGTTTCAGTAGTTTTGAAGCAATAAAAAAAGTGGGCTTCTAGAGCCCTCCTGCCCATAATCCTGGTTTAATAAATTGTAATATAATCCCGAGTGTGTAGAGCATAGAGTGTAGTTTGAGTCGATCAGTTTTTTGGAATAAACCGAAGAATTAGATTCATCAAGCCATCCATTTGCTGAACCGCTTATTCCTCAAGGGGTCGCGGGCGGGCGGGCGGGCTGGTGCCTATCTCCAGCTGTCAAAGGGCGAGAGGTCGCCAGTCCATCACAGGGCCACACATAGAGACAGACAGGACAAACAACCATGCACACACCCACACCTAAGGACAATTTAGAGTGATCAATTAACCTAAAAGTCATGTTTTTGGACTGTGGGAGGAAGCCGGGGTACCCGGAGGGAACCCACGCATGCACAGGGAGAACATGCAAACTCTATGCAGAAAGGCCCTGGGCCGGGATATAAAACCACGACCTTATTGCTGCACCGGGCAGAATTAGATTCAATTAAATAATATTTTATGCTTTTTTTTTTTAAACCTATGCTTAGAAGGATCTACATGTTTTGGATGTGCTTCCTGCTCCAGCACACTTAGATGAAATTAATAAACCATTACAGTACATTCTTTAGAACGTGTTCACAGGGTAGGCAGGTTATTCATTCATATGATTCAGAGGTGTTAGAACAGATAAACATAAACAGCAGGCCAGTGGGACCAGAGGAAAGAGAGTGTAGACCAGTTCTCTAAGTCATTTTCCTAGAAAACGTATTTGTATTCAACTTAATTGGCTTGTGTAAATGTCCCATGTTACTCATTTATGGACTTGTTTAAGGAATAATACAGAATTTTATTTAAGTTTTGTTAAAAAAACAAAACATAAGTCCCATACCTGGTTACATTTTTACCAAACAGGAGCAACTTCGGGCATCCTTATTGTATATAGTTATAATATGTAGAAGTAATTATTTTTGTCATGTAAGGTGAACGTCTTATGAGCAACTCAAATATTTTGGGATTGGATTCATTTTTATACAGCTCTAATGCACCCCTAATGTAGCCCCACTACTTTCCCAAGAACAAGACCCTCATTTATCAAACTTTTGCAGAAACTGTCCAGTGTTTTATCCTTAGAATGAAATTTAGAATGTTCTTAGTGAAAAAAGTCAGATTTATCAAATATGCGGGGGCCACTCATACCCATGTTCTTCCACAATGACCTATTGATGAACCACAATGACCTATTGATGAATTACAGTTGCGTACCTAGGTGCCCATGCCAGTTCAGAGTCATTTGCATACCGAAATGCCCTCATTTAACCATATTTGGTTAAACCACATCTTCTGACATGCATAAATCGTTGTGTGTATGCACGGTTAGAACTGTACTTAAATTTAGGAACATTTCTACGCACACGAACAAAATGATAAATACCACACAATGTGTAAAATTGTTCCTACGCACGAAATATGCAAAAATTGGAGGATCCAGGGTACTCCAACTCCAGTCTAATGGAAAGTTCATTACCAGATCTCTGCAGAGCTGAATGATGTGCTGAAGAAGTAATCAACTAATTTGATTCAGGCTTACTGGAGCAGGAAAACATAAAAATATTCCTAAACAGTAAAGCTGGAGATCCCAGCACCAGACTGAAGACAGACTCTGTCGGCTGTGATAATTAAGTAAGAGTTTAATAAGGTTTTTTAGCTCCAGATAGCAATTAGTGTGAATATCAGTTTCTTTCAGGTGCACAGCTGAAAATTCAAGATATTCTCCTGATGTTCTATGTTGTTTGTCCTGATGGTGTTGTCTGGACTACTGACTTGGTAGCTGACAGGCCAGGACTTCAGCTCTCAGACACAGGCTGCCGTTCCAGCTCTGAGGTAGAATCCGGATGTAACGCGCCACCACCGATGCAGCAAACTGACTTATTACAGGTGTTTCTTTGTCCACGTTCCCATAGAATAACTTTAGCAGGGGATCACAGAGAGGGATTGATTATGTTTTGAGATTTTTATTTTTTCTTGATAAACTTTGTTTTTTGAAAAACTACTCACCCATTCAGCATATCCATCATGCAGCACCGTCCAATCCCTACTGTCGTTGCTGAAAGCCACGAAGTAGGATGATACAAAATCTTCCCTGAAACATGAACAGAAGTCATAGGTCCATGATCCTCCAAACAAGAAATTTACCTGCATTATCATTAAAGGCAAAGTGTGGGGGCAATGCATACCTAAATTATCACAAGCATGCGGTATTTGTCTTCGAGAAAGAAACTCAACGGAGGTCCAACTAGTGCTGTTTTCAAACGCTCATTTCCCTGAGAATTATCTATTTGCAGCAACATGGCGAGCACATCAGTCTCTCTTTCATCGCTTGGAAGTAGCGAAGAGGTAAAAATGTATTTATGGCAAAACTTTTTTGCATTTTGAGGGGAAATCGATGTTTTAATAGCGGGCGTGTTCCCTGCCTTTGTCCGTTCGGGCTCTTGTAGAAGTAAAGACGTCATCTAATATGGCTTTCCCCTGAAAAGAGGACCCGCGCCTATGTATTTTAAAACTGATTTTTAAAGTCATATTTTACAATATCGCCAATATTTTGCAATTAATGTGCTTTACGTAATTATTATTACATAATGTTTTAATGGCTATTTTCAAAGATGTACTGCAAAAGCTACACACTGTCACTTAAAAAAAATGCTTAAAAGCATCCAAAGAATTGGCTTTTAAGTGATATGTTAAAAAAACAGTTACTTCCATAGCTTCAGAGCCGTAACGAAAAAGGAATGTCATCCCTAAGTTTCAACAGAGATTTTGGAACCGTAAGGAACAGTTTGTCAGCTGAGCAGAGAGAACAAGAGGAGACTTGAAGATAAAGAATTTCATATATATATATATATATATATATACAATGTCTATCTGGTCGGTGCATGGACATGTGACATACAAGAAAGGACAGAGCAGACTTCTTTCTCAGGAAGCTTAAATCCTTTGAGGTCAGCAGTGAAATGCTATAGAATTTTTATCTGTTGTAATAACTCTTCTTGTAAAGTGCCTTGAGATGACATCTGTTGTGAAACGGCGCTATATAAATAAACTGAATTGAATTGAATTATCGGTCTGTTGTGGCAACTGCTGTTTTTTTTCGCTGTTGTGTGCTGGGGAAACTGCATGACGTGAATGTCAGCAATGGGGAGGGGGGTGAACATCACTGTTGGTGAATTGGTGGAGAAAAGAACGAAGAGCATGATGCAGGCCATCGTCAATAACAGTATTCATCCCCTGCATGAAGCTGTGCTGCTCAGAAAAGCCGCCACAGTGACCGTTTCCTATCCATGCATTGCAGGACCAAGAGGTTCTGGAGGTCGTTTGTCCCGGCTGTCATAAGACCCCCATAATGTGCACCTTTTATTACTATTGATAGTAGCTTTTAAATTGTAAGTTATTGGTACTGATGTATGTATTTTTGAGTGCTTTGATTATTAATGGCACACACTGCATGCTGCTGGATTCTCGAATTTTCTATCTATCTTAAAGCACTTCTCATACAAAATTGCATTTCTGAGTGCTTTACAGATTGAAATGACCCTAAATAAGCCGCATTCCCATCCCTCCTTTAAAGAATTAAAAGTATGATCACAATTATAGCCCCCCCCAACCCAACTCCCATGCACATTTAAAAGAAACGATAAAGAAGGACTTTAGGCCAAGTACAGATGAGCCAGGTCAGCTAAGGAAACACCATCAGAGGAGCCATCAGCATTGGCAGCAGCATATCAGCAGCTGAGGCTCCGACACAGGGCGCCCAGAGGAGGGATGGCAGAGACCCCCACCTCCACCCAAGTGCTACCTGGAGAGCACCCAGGCAGCCACATCTTCCGAGGTAGAGGGCTTCAACAGTTGGCAAAACTGCCAAAGCTCATGTAGTCTTTGACCTTTTAAAATTTGCTCTGCTGCATTTTCTACCAGTTGCAGGCTTGATTTTGTGCCCTCTACAAAGTCTCCATGGACAACGGATCTACTGGTACATAGTAAAAAAAGAGATCGTCAATGAGCTGAAAGAAAATGGCAAAAAAAAAACTCCAGGTTCACTATGATATCTACAATAACAGTTTCGAAAGATGCCATTTCACTTTGAAAGATGCAAGGGAATCCTTCTTTTCTGAAATCATTAACAGAAATATTAATAATTTGTGGACTTCGTTTGTAACAGTTGAGAGACTAACTAATCCTCCAATGACAGTAGCCCCCGAACTAAACTCCACCAGGGCCTGCAATGAATTTGCCAGCTTTTTCACTCGAAAGATTCAAACAGTCAGACGTTCAGTCTATACCTCAGAACAGAACCCACTACCATTGTAATCCCCAATCAACACCAAAGTAAAGAAAATGTATGTATTTCATGGGTTAAACCAAATAAACATTGAAGAAATCACTAAGTAATTAAGCTCCTTCTCTTGCTGTTTTGATGTATTACCCACAGCTTTTCTAAAATAAGTTTTCCCTGTCCTCAAGTCTGATCTAATTCAAATAGTTAACTCATCCCTCCCTTCAGGTGTCTTACGCCAGGCTTTAAAAACTGTAGCTATAAAGCCACCTCTAAAGAAGAACAACCTGGACAAAAAACTTATGCAGAACCACAGGAAAAGCTCCAATCTCCCATTCATCAGCAAGATTATTGAAAAAGTCGTGTTTTTAACAATTAAATAGTTTAATAAAAATGACCAACCGCTCTGGTTTCTGTGCTTATTAAAGCACTGAGACTGCCCTTGTCAAAGTTTTCAATGACTTTCGCATTCATACAGACTGTAGTAGAACCACAGTGCTGGTTCTGTTGGACCTGAGTGCAGCATTTGACACGGTCTCCCTGTAGCTCAGAGAATAAACATCAAAGTACTCATACTTATTTATAAATCAATGAATGGTTTAGTGCCAAAGTATGTTGAAGACCTGCTGTCACTATACTTACCCCCTAAACATCACCAGAATTACAACCAAACATGGGGAAGCAGGTTTCAGCTTTTATGATTTGCTGAATTGTTACGTTCTTTCAAATCAAAGATCAACACTCTACTGTTTAGAGATGCTGTTGAGTAATATTGATTTTTGACATACATTTTCTTTTTATGCTTTTCAAAAATTGTCTTTTTAAACAAATGCTAAATGTTTTTTTATTGATTTTTTTTATCTGTTTTTGCTTTTCCTAAATTGATATTTTTATTCAATAGCCATGTTTGGGTTCTTTACCACCGAATCATGTAAAGCACCTTGAATTTCCTTTTGTTGAATGTGTGCTATAAAAATAAAATTGCTTTGCCTTGTTTAATGTTGTCACAGTTTATATTGAATAACTTCTGATTATTAGCTGAACTAGGCTGAATTATAGCCACATCTATTAAAACCTTTCTCTCATGCTGTTTGAACAAATCTTACAGTTGCTCTGAGTTCTTTCCTTGGGTGATGACACCAGTGAACTCCACCTCTCGCCGAGCATCCACCTGAAACCAGTGCTCCTTCTCCTCAGGCTCTGCACACCATGCACCTCCATACATATCCTCCTCATTTTCAGAGCTCTGCAACCAGAGTTCATGAGCCATTACTACAAATGGACTGTATGTAGAGTATTTTCAGATCTTTTGTATCACATGTTGAGATAATCCATCCACACGGTACCTGCATGTTGAGGCGTCCCCTCTGAGCTGCAAATCCATGGTGAGACTGAGAGGAAGCCAGAAGTTGGTCGTCCTCCACCCGGTGAGACTCCAAGCCCAATGGAGGACAATCTGACACAGTAACAACACCATATTGACTCTCAGTGCCAAATTTCTCAGGTATCAAAACAATTTGTGTTATGAGTAAAATACTTTTTTTAAGGCAAGTAAATGTAGGCTACTTTTTGGCTGAGCAGGAAAAGTCGTCTGCTTTAGTCTCTGTGCTTCTTCCTCCTCCCAATGTTTCCTCAGCCGCTCAGCTGTGGGATTATAAAACACAACTTTTTTTAGAGGCCACCAAGCACTAGAAATGCTTTTAATAATAGGTAGATACACATTTTCTCTTATACTAATGCTTCTATGTGTTCTTGTATAAAATAAAGATCATACCTTAGCTTTTTAGTGCTATTCCAACAGAAAGAGATTACTGTACAAGATGTGTGCTTTTCACGTGGTTGATAACATAGTTATGCAAAATTGTTGTGGAAGGAAAACGTTTCATAGTTTTCAGAAGTCCTTTACAAATTAAAATCTCAAATGTCCCATTCCTATTTATCGAGCAGCCATTACCTAGCCCTAAATGAAAATACAACTCTACCAGTTCAGAAATCGCCTTGTTAGTAAACAGATTCCTTTTGCACCTAGTCCGGGAAGGCCTCAGAGGTTTTTCATTGAACATTGGAAAATAGCATCAGGAAGACTGTCGACAGGTCAGGGAGAAAGTTGGGAAGAAGTCGAAATAACAATATCCTAGGCTTGTTCAATCCATCTTCAGAAAGAGAGAACATGGTCCAACTGTAAACCTAGACTGACAAGGAAAGAATTAATCAAAGAAGCAGCCAAGCTTTGAGCTGCAGAGGTCCTTTGCTCATTTGTAAAAATCTATCATCAGAAAAGAAAAGTTGTGCTACGAACAACCATGGGTCTCATTTATAAAGCTGCTTATGCACAAAAAAGGGTTTGGAAATTTCTTAAGTCACTTTCTATGCAAAGGTTTTGATTAATATAAAAAAAAATGTAACTGCTTTAACCAAACTAAGGACCTTGCTTATGGACATTTTGAAGATGGAGGACTTTTGCAGTGCAGGCAGTAAGAAGGCAAAATAATGTGAAAATTGTGGCAGTCCACTAGGGGCACTCATCGCCAGATTGGCCAGGGTATGTGTCACGGTGGGATTGGTTGCACAATCAGGAAGTCTTGTATATATGGTGGTGTTTATACTTACCTTCCAGGTATTCTGGTGGTGAAGTCCAACAATAAACTGCTGGCATCTACTCCGTTCTCTCCGCGCCTCTGTCTTGCCTTCCACATTGGTGACTCTCACGTGATTTTTTTTTTTTTTTCCGCTCTCAACCATGTCGCTTGCCGCTGGCGATGCCGTTCTGCTTGCGCCGGTTGTTGCTCCTGCGGTTTATGCAGCTACTGTTAAGCTTCTGGAGTTTTGGCAGCACGACCCGGAGCCCTGGTTTCAGCATATTGAGGCCCAGTTCCGGCTTCGTGGAATTACTGTGGATGACACCCGCTACTACCATGTTGTCGCTGCTCTGGATGCTCAGACTATGCGTCGGGCGATGTGCGTGTTGCGGGACCCCCCGTCGGACGGTAAATATGCCGCTATTAAGGCTCTGCTTTTAAGGCTGTATCAGCTGTCGGATGCCGAGCGGGCAGACCGGCTCCTGTCCCTCAACGGTTTGGGGGATGGTAAGCCAACGGAGCTGATGGAGAACATGTTGGCGTTGCTCGGTTCGGGGGATGCCTCTTTTTTGTTTGTGCAGCTTTTCCTCCGTCAGCTGCCGCCTCCTGTACGTACTGCGCTAGCGAGCTCGCCGCGGGTTGCTACCAAGGACTACAGGGGTTTGGCGGAGGAGGCGGACCGGATTCTGCTGGCCAACCGGCCGTGCGGCGTGCATGCCCTGCTTCCTGAGCTTTCCTGGTCGGCGCCGGACGAGGTGGGCGCTGTGGCCGTGGTGACGGACCGTCGCCGGCGGGAGGACACACTTTGTTTTTACCATCGGCGGTTCGGTGCTAAGGCTAAGCGCTGCGTGCCGCCGTGTGCTTTTCTGGCTCAGGGAAACGCCAGGACCAGTGCTCAGTAGCGGCTGTGGGCTCTGGCGGGGTGGACAAGCTGCTCTTCGTCACAGATGACGTGTCTGGACGGCGTTGGTTGGTGGATTCCGGCGCCCAGAGGAGTATCCTGCCTGCGTCTGCCGTCGATGTGCTGGGGGACGGCCGGGGACCCCCGCTGAGTGCGGCTAATGGGACTACCATCCGTACGTTTGGCTCCAGGTCAGTGACTGTTTCTTTTTCTGGACGTCAGTTTTTGTGGGATTTTGTGGTTGCCTCAGTTGCAGTGCCTATTATGGGTGCAGATTTTTTATGTGCTCATGGACTGCTGGTTGATGTGTCTAATGGCCGTTTGATTGACCCTGTCTCGTTTTCCACCTACCCCTGCTCTTTGGGGGAGGCTGAACCGGTGGCCCTGCCCCGGGTTCTTGCTGTTGGGGATGTGTATCAGCGCCTCCTCGCTGAATTTCCGGATCTGACTGTACCGACGTTTTCGGCAGCAGTCGCTAAGCATGGGGTGGAGCACTTCATCCCTACAGTTGGGCCGCCCGTTTTTGCTCGGTCGCGGGGTCTGGACTCCGCTAAGCTGTCCCTGGTGAAGGAGGAGTTTGCAACTATGGAGCGCTTGGGGATCGTACGGCGCTCTGCACATGGTGCCTAAGCCGGGGGGGGCGGTGGCGGCCGTGTGGTGATTTTCGGGCGGCTGAATGCTGTCACCACACCGGACCGCTATCCTATCCCGCACATTCAGGATTTCTCTGCGCAGCTTGCTGGCGCTTCCGTTTTTTCCAAAGTGGATTTAGTGCGGGGCTACCATCAGGTGCCTGTGCATGAAGCGGATGTTTCCAAAACTGCTATTATAACCCCATTTGGATTATTCGAATTTTTGCGGATGCCTTTTGGCCTGCGGGGGGCCGCGCAGACCTTTCAACGACTCATGGACTCTGTGTTACGGAATTTACCTTTTCTGTTTGTTTATTTGGATGACATTTTGGTTGCCAGTGCTTCGGCTGCCGAACATCTGGAGCATCTGCGTCTGTTGTTTGGGCGCCTGAGTACTCATGGCCTGATTATCAACCCAGCAAAGTGTAAGTTTGGGCTCTCTGAGATTGATTTCCTCGGCCACCGGGTGTCCTCGCTGGGGGCTGCTCCGTTACCTGCACGGGTGGAGGCAGTTACGGGTTTTCCACGCCCTTCTACTGTTAAGCAGCTCCAGGAGTTCCTGGGCATGGTGAACTTTTATAATCGTTCATCCCTCGTGCTGCTCACCTCATGCATCCCCTGTATGAGGCTCTTCGCGGGATGAAGGGGTCGCAGAAGGTGACCTGGTCCTCTGACAGGTTGCAGGCGTTCGAGGCGGCCAGGGCCGCTCTGGCGGGGGCTGCCTTGTTGGCGCACCCCTCTCCCTCGGCTCCACTGGCTCTCACTACAGATGCGTCGGACATTGCTGTGGGCGCGGTGTGCGAGCAGTGGGTGGCGGGAGCCTGGCAGCCCCTCGCTTTCTTCAGCAGGCAGCTCCGCACTGTAGAGAGGAGATACAGCACGTTTGACAGGGAACTCCTGGTCAGACTTTTCCTCTGACTGCCGAAGGAGCAGGACGTGTTTTCCTCTCCTCTACTCCTGCTCTCTTCCCCCCGCTACCTATCTTTCTTTTTCTTTTCTTTTATTTTTTATTTACTCACCCTAAGGACACTAGACGACCTCTCTGGGACAACTTTTATTCCTTTTTCTACTTTTCCACTGTGGACAAAGAAACGAAGACTACAATGGCTCTCAACGCTGATGTCACTCTCCAAAACATTCTGGAAAGAATGAAGGACATGGAATTAAAAATCCAACGCCTGGAAGAAAACGCCAGAAACAAGTCTACTCTGAGTATGGCATGCGATTTTCAACAACCTGGCAGGTCGATGCCAACAACAACACAGAGTTCCCCTCCAAACAGACGGCGTCTATCCGGAAGGACCCCCCACTCATTAGAAGAGTGGCCAGCACTCAGACGACAGACACCCACCAAGAAAAATAAGGAACGTAAAAAGAAACCCCAACAACCAACAACTTCTTTTATTCCTTTAAAAAACAGATTCACAGCGCTGGCATCTCCCAGCTCTTTGAGTCTAACAGACGCACAGCAAAGCCAACAAAATGCAAACAGTTCCCTGGAATCAACTGACCCACACAGAGTTTTCCTCTCCTCTCCTCCTGATAAGAAGAAACAGCAGCAAGAACACAGAAAACCAAAGAAAACAGAACACAGCAAGAAAAGGAAAACGCTTGCTATTATTCATGACGGATCGATCCAAGGTATTGAACTTCTATGCATCAATACAAAAGTCATTAATTGCCCACAAATGACAGTTAAACAACTTTCTGAGACAATTCCATCAATTATTGAGAGCAATCCAGAACTAGAAAAAATTGTTGTCCATGCTGGAGCAGTCGACATCGCTCACAAGAAATCGGAAATTTTAAAGAAGGACTTCATGGATCTACTCCAGAACTTTAACACCAACAAGATAGAACTTCACATATCTGGACCAATTCCAGCAACGCCTTCTGATGAAGAATGGAGGCGGATCAAAGGTTTTAGCAGATTTGTTAAAACTGTCTGTGCAGAAAGGTCTATTCCATTCCTGAATAATTTTAAGATCTTCTGTGAACGAAAGCATCTATTCTCAAAAGATGGACGTCATATCAACAAAAAAGGTCAGAAGCTCTATCTCTGGAACTAGTATCTAATGTAAACAATGCAAACAAACCGCTCTGTCCTCGAACTAATGATAAGCCTGCCACAGTCATGCCAGCTGACTGTGCAACAACACCATCAGATGACCCTCTAAAGAAACACATAGTTCCAGTATCTCTATGTGTTGATTCTACTGTACAGATGATGCTCCCTGAGACGGCACATCCAATCAACACACCAGCTGATCTAGGAAAGACAAGCAGATCCATTTCATCTTCAACTCCTGACTCTGAGACGCTCTCACCATTCCAGGAATTCTCTGAAAAACTTCAAACTCAAGAAAAAAAAGGACTCCTCCTTTTAACTCCACGCCCAAGCAGGAACTATGAACATTATTGCTCTCCAATTCAACTCACCATATCAGACATCTGATACCGACCGAACACAGCCAGAAAAACTTCTTTCCAGAAAGTGGTGTTTGGTCAAGATTACTCACATTCTCACCTTGAAAGTAAAATCCCAGTTAGTATAAAAAAGAGGTATTCACACACTAAAACTAAAAATAACCGAGCAGTACAGAATTTAAAAATAATACCTAGCAAACAGAATCTTTTTTTCTCGAGAAGAAATATTAATGCAGCTATACAAAACATAAGATCACTATCAGAAAAATCACTGCTAATCAATGACTAAGTCATCACACATGATATACATGCACTATTTCTCTCAGAAACTTGGTTAGATGAAAATACAGAACAAAATGTATTAATAGAGACTTGTCCAACTAATTATCACTTCATTAGTGAGACCAGGAAAAATAAAAGGGGGGGGGGTGGTTTGGCCACAGTTTTTCATGATTCCTTAAACTTTAAAAAAGTATCACTTGGAGAATTCAACACTTTTGAATATTTAGCTACTGAAACAAATGAAACAAACAAAGTCATATTTGTAAACGTATACAGACCACCAAAACCAAAACTTAACACAAACTTTTATAACGACTTCAATGACCTGTGCTCTGCAATATGTCTAGACTATGACCACATAGCAATTGTGGGAGACTTCAACATTCATACTGACAAACCCCAAGATAGCGGAACAAAAGCACTATATGACGCCCTTCATAACTTTGACCTAAGCCAACACATTAACGAGCCAACGCACAACCGAGGACACACTCTGGACCTACGTATTAGCAAAGACTTAAATATCTCTAACATTGCTGTAACGGATATAGCATTATCTGACCATTTCTGCATCTCATTTCAAAGCACCATCCAAGAAAACATACCTAATCAGAGTAAATCCAATGTTAAAAAACGCTTCCTCAAAGAAAATTCAGCTGAAAACTTTAAACTGATGTACACTCCAACCTTGTCTGAATCGCCAACATCCACTAGCACACACTCAGTAAATAAACTGACAGATGATTTTATATCCAAAGTCTCAGACGTGATGGATACGATTGCGCCACTTAAGGTTAAAACTGTCTCTAGCAAAAAGAAGTCTCAGTGGAGAATCAATCCACTGGTATGTTATGAAAAAAGAGAGTGCCGGCGCGCCGAGAGAAAATGGCGGAAAACTCGACTCCAGGTTCATTATGAGATTTATAAAGAGAGACTGAACAAGTATCAAGTAACCTTAAAGGGTGCAAGGGATTCATTCTTTTCTGAGATTATTCACAGAAACAGCAATAACACTAGGACATTATTTGCTACAGTGGAGAGACTAACTAACCCTCCAGTGACAATACCCCCTGAACTAAACTCCACCAGGGCCTGTAATGATTTTGCCACCTTCTTCACTCAAAAGATCTTGAACATCAGAAGATCAATCAGTACATCAGTTCAAACCCCAGTACCAACTATGAGCCCAACTAACACTCACCCAGAGAAAATGACTCACTTCCAAACAATAAATCACTCAAGCTTTGATGAAATTATTGACAAACTAAGCTCTGCCACCTGCTGCTTAGATATCTTACCAACAAATTTTCTAAAAAAGGTCCTCCCATCCATCAGAATGGATCTTATCAAAATAGTTAACTCATCGCTCCTATCAGGTGTTTTCCCCAAAGCCCTAAAAACAGCAGTATCAAACCAATACTAAAGAAGAAGAACCTAGACAGCACTTTGATGCAAAACTACAGACCAATCTCTAATCTCCCATTTATCGGTAAAATTATTGAAAAAGTTGTGTTCCAGCAGCTAAACAGCTTCCTAGCAATGAACAAACGCCTTGATGTTTATCAGTCTGGTTTTCGTAGATATCACAGCACAGAGACAGCCCTCGTCAAAGTTTTTAATGACATCCGTACAAATACTGACCATGGAAAAACAACAGTGCTGGTACTGTTAGACCTCAGTGCGGCGTTTGACACTGTTGATCATGATATATTACTGGAACGTCTAGAGAGCTGGGTCGGACTCTCTGGTACAGTACTCGACTGGTTCACATCCTACCATAAGAACAGGAACTTCTTTGTATCAGTTAGCCAGTTCTCATCACAAAACACAGAAATAACATGTGGGGTCCCCCAGGGCTCCATCCTGGGGCCCCTCCTATTTAGCATCTATATGCTTCCGCTTAGCCAGATTATATCCGCCAACCATGTTAAATACCACAACTATGCTGACGACACTCAGCTTTATATCTCAGTGTCACCAGATGATGTTGAACCCATCCAAATCCTCAATAAATGCATTGAGCAAATTAACAGCTGGATGTCCCATAATTTCCTACAACTGAACAAAAACAAAACTGAAGTGCTTCTCTTTGGACCCAAAACAGATCGATTAAATATCAGTAAACAGCTTCAGTTGGTCCAACTAGAAACTACTGACCAGGCCAGAAATCTAGGTGTAATAATGGACTCAGACCAGAACCTCCAGGGTCACATAAAGGCAATAACAAGGTCAGCTTTCTATCAGCTGAGGAACATTTCTAGGATTAAAGGAATGATGACACAAGGAGACCTAGAAAAACTCATCCATGCATTTATCTCTAGCCGCCTTGATTACTGTAACAGTATCCTCACAGGTCTACCTAAAAAATCAATCAGACAGCTGCAGCTGATCCAGAACGCTGCTGCTCGTGTTCTCACTAGAACCAGGAAAGTAGAACACATCACTCCAGTTCTAAAGTCCTTACACTGGCTCCCTGTAGCTCAGAGAATAGACTTCAAAGTGCTTTTATTGGTATATAAATCATTTAATGGTTTAGCACCTGAGTACATTAGGGATCTGCTATCATGGTACAAACCATCCAGATCACTCAGGTCCTCCAGCTCTAATTTACTGATCGTCCCTAGAACCAGAACCAAACATGGAGAAGCAGCTTTCAGTTTATATGCTCCTCATCTCTGGAACAAACTACCAGGAGAATGTAAAGCTGCAGAGACACTGAACTCTTTTAAGTCTAAAATTAAAACGTATCTATTTAAACTTGCTTATGAGTAACTGCTTTTTTTTTTTTTTGTAAACATATTGTAAACATTTGATCTTTATATTATTTTATTGTTGTCGTTTTAATTTCTATATTTTATTCTATCTTTTAGCTTTATTTTTAAGTGATTGTGTATTAATTACGTGGATTTGTTCCTTACAATATCTTTTCTTACTGATTGATTACTGTTAAACTTATATGCTTTGTAATCATGTGGTTTCATTATCACTGAATCATGTAAAGCACCTTGAATTACCTTGTGTTGAAAGTGTGCTATAGAAATAAAATTGCCTTGCCTTGCCTTTTCCTTGCCACTCGTAAATTCCGTTTCCTGTTGGAGGGCCGCCGGTTCACGGCATTTGTGGATCATAAGCCGTTGACCTTTGCCCTGGTCAAAGTCTCGGATCCTTGGTCTGGCCGACAGCAGCGGCAGCTGGCCGCCATCTCGGAGTTTACCACGGACATTCAACACGTTGCTGGTAAGCACAATGGGGTGGCGGACTGTCTGTCTCGTGTGTTTGTTTCCTCTGTGCATCTAGGCTTGGACTACTTGGCTATGGCGGTGGATCAGAAAGGCGATGCAGATCTCCAGGCTTGTCGTTCTGCTGTGACGGGTTTGCAGCTCGTGGACGTGCCCTGCCATGAGGATGGGACCAGTCTGCTGTGCGACGTAGCCACCGGACAGCCGCGGCCTCTGGTTCCTGTGGGCTGGCGTCGCAGGATCTTCGATGCTGTTCACGCCTTGTCTCATCCCGGCGTTAAGGCGTCTGTGAAACTGGTGAGCGCTAAGTTCGTCTGGCCCAGGTTGCGCAGAGAGGTCAAGGGATGGGCCGCTGCCTGCGTGCCTTGTCAGCGGGCTAAGGTCCACCAACACGTCAGGGCTCCGCTGGAGCCTTTTCTGGTGCCGGAAAGGCGTTTTGACCACGTACACGTGGATTTAGTCGGTCCCTTGCCCCCTTCTCGTGGATGCACGCATCTCCTGACTATGGTGGATAGAACCACTCGGTGGCCGGAGGTGGTGCCCCTGGAATCTACGTCGACGGACGTGGTGGCCCGGGCCTTCATCTCTTGTTGGGTCTCGCGGTTCGGCACACCTGCGGATTTGACTTCGGACAGGGGGGCCCAATTCACATCGGGGCTGTGGGACGCCATGGCTGTGGGCCTGGGGGTGCGGCTCCATCGCACTACAGCCTACAACCCCCAGGCGAATGGCCTCTGTGAGCGTTTCCATCGCTCCCTCAAGGCCGCTCTTCGGGCCAGCCTCACGGATGGGGGCTGGGTTGACCGTTTGCCGTGGGTCATGTTGGGCCTGCGCTCTGCTCCCAAAGAGGATCTTCAGGCTTCTGTCGCTGAACTGGTGTATGGGCAGCCTCTGAGGGTCCCGGGGGATTTCCTGCCTGCTGCCTCGGCTCCGGAGGTCCGGATGGTCCCTCGTCTGCCCATGGAGGGGGCCGCAGGGGCGCTGGCTCTCGTTCCTGTGCATCACTGTTTGCCTCGTTTCCGAGTGCCGAGGGATCTCCTGTCATCGAGATTTGTGTTTCTCCGGCGTGGTGGCCACCGCTCCCCGCTCCAACCTCCATATGATGGGCCCTTTCGGGTTGTGGAGGCGGGGCCTAAGAACTTTGTCATTGACTTTGGTGGTCGCCTGGAGCGGGTCTCTGTTGATCGTCTGAAGCCTGCTCACCAGGACCCTGATGGGTTGATGGTTCCGGCCCTGCCTCCTCGCCGGGGTCGTCCTCCTGCTGCTGCCACTGCTTCTTCTGCTCCTCCGGATTCTGTTCCCCGCCTAGTTTTGTTGCCTGGTGTGCCCCCTCGTCCTGTTCGGGCCCGCCGCCGTCGTGGTCGCCCCCCGCGTCTGCTGGTGTCTGACCCTCCTGGGACCTTGCGAGTCAGCCGTTATGGTCGTCCTATTAGACCTCCTCGGGGGACTTGAGGTCCTTTTGCCCGTTCTGGGTTCATGTTTTGTTTTTTGATATGTAGTGTCCTTTCTTTGACGTGTTGGTGCTGGTTTTTGTTGTGCCTGGTGCCCATTCTGTCGTTTCGGGGGGGGCCTGTGTGGCGGTCCACTAGGGGCACTCATCGCCAGATTGGCCAGGGTATGTGTCACGGTGGGATTGGTTGCACAATCAGGAAGTCTTGTATATATGGTGGTGTTTATACTTACCTTCCAGGTATTCTGGTGGTGAAGTCCAACAATAAACTGCTGGCATCTACTCCATTCTCTCCGCGCCTCTGTCTTGCCTTCCACAAAATCCACATTTTCAGACTTATAGACCCTTGTACACACACAAACACGCAACCAACAATCAGCCCCTACCCCGTCTAATACTGTATGTTGCATTTAAGAATTATGTAACGGTATATTCATATGTATACTTTCAGATTAAATAGCAATGGCCCTTATTGGTGCATTAGTTAAGATTAGTAGGAATATAAATGTCACAATGACACTACGGCATATTGCTGCACAAAGGACGGGCTGGAACTCATTGACGATCATGGCACTGGCAGCATCTAGGTGGGGGGAGTCTTTAGAGATTTCCTGTCTCATGTCGGTGACTTGCTGATCAACCAATTTAGATTCCCTAAAGCAGCCGTATTGGATTTGTGTCCTGAACAGCCCCTGTAGCACAGTTTTATTTTTATTTTTAGGTTTTAAAATAAAGAAGTCTATCAAAAATATACATTAGGTGAATGAATATGCTGTATTTTACTCAATGGAACATAAAATACTTTTAGGAAACTGGCAAAAAATGCATGTACCCTCAGACCAAGACACAAGAAAAACAACTTGATAAAAAATAATGTTTCCTCCATTATTAGGGTCACTGTTTGTGGAATTGTATGCATATATTTAGGGGTGGGGCTAGGCCATTTGGGTGTCCTTAGCACAAATGTGTTAAAGTGAACCCCTCACCAGCGTAAAAACTTTTGAGTGTTTTGAAAGCTCAGGCAGAGCTTACTGAAAAGTATAGAAGAAAGTAATTGCATCCTGCAGATTTGTATCTGTTTATTTGGTGGTATGCAAGTACTGTATGTGTTTTCTTACATGTAGTGTTTCTTAATAAACATGTAGGACCTCCGATTTTTGATACTTAAACTAATAAATCCAAATATTAGTAAAAAAAAAACAATCAAAATATTAAATGAGTTGTTGATGAGACGGTGATTTTAATTCAGCTCTGCTCTCTGTAGCACCACCTCCCAGATGCTACATTAGCACAAACATTTGATGTGGTAAGACGAAAAACCTGGCCAGGGCAGCTGTGGCTACAACGTAGTTTGCCATCACCGGTGTGTGAATGTGTGCATAAATGGGTGAATGACTGAATCTAGTCTAAAGCACTTTGGGGTCCATACAAGCCATTTATCATTTTTAAATTTTTGCCTCGTTTTTTTTTCTTTTTTCTTTTTTTTTCAAACTGGAAGTGTAGAAAACTTTAGAAGGGAGTTGATCTACCCTTTAAGTCAGATATCTGTCAGTCAGTTTAGAAACCACCCGCTATGTATTACTGTCCTGCTTCCCATCTGGCTTTTTTTTTGTGCAGCACCAACAAGATGATGGCCCCAATTTAGCCCTCTTTAAAAATTTCCTGGGTACATTCCTGCTCAGCAGTCCTAATGAAGCATTTTTAAGCATACATATAAATGAAAATCAAGAATTGATTGCTTTAAATAATTTGCACATGCCATATTAAATTGAAACTCACTCAAAGGTTAAACACAGTGGATCTGACGCACATTAATGATTGCTATTATTAATTCAAACTCAGCTTGGATGCACTTCAATCAGAGGGCTGTCATATGAAGTTGCTCAGCTGATGGGCATAAAGAGACCTGTTGACGAAAATTGAACTACAAAGATAGATTTAAATCATAAATGATTTAGTTCCCGTCTGTCACCTTCAGTCTCTGCTCAAAGGTCGACACATCCTTTGCCGTTTTTGGTTACAAACTTGTCAGATATGGTGACATCACAAATTTTTTGTTTTGTATCCCCCCCCAATATATTTGCTAAGTTAAGAAAGGTCTTTCCATCATGCAAAACACTTGAACTTACATTGAATCTGTTAGTATGCTTTATGCTGTCTGATAATGGTGATTTTTCATGAGCCGGGTGTCCACAGGGCATTTGATGCCCTATGCGCACATGGACTGGCACATCATGTATTGTATAAAAATGCATAAGAAATAATGCTAATGCAAGCATATTTAAATCGATCTTTTCAAAACAGCTGCTTAGTTTTTTTAGCATTTTTGATAATTAAGATTTATTATGGGGGGTATGAGAAGCTACACATGGTTCCGGAGCTGCAGGTTGCAGAGCCATGGTATTAGCAGACTTGCAGGTAAAATTATCAACATTTTCTATGAATTACCCTTTTCTGCCTTTTCCTTACGAGCTCTCTCCTCCTCCTCTTGTTGTTTCTTTGCTATTGCCACTGCCACTAAAAAAACATAGAAAGTAAATCATCTGCCAACATCAAGACAACTTACTGAATTCTTTGGTTCTTAGTTCAGTTCTTAATTGGATAAAGACGTACAGTCAGTGTAATCATAGTCTTCATACCAGGGGCCAGCAAATGGGACAGCTGTGGTTTCCTCTGTAAGACAGAAATAATAATAATTTCAAAATGATTTTATATATATATATATATATATATATATATATATATCTCAGGATATGGGTTCTGATGAGGGTTGTTTGTCAATTTCAAAGTACTTTATGAAAATAGTAACCTTTATGTAGGTGTTAAACACTGTTTTTCCATTATGCCCTTATTTTAGTGTGCTCTAATGTAATATGCTCATTTTAATTGTCATGTTTTCATCAGCTGTAATTTCATGATAACAGAAATTAAGGATTAAAACATCAGTCTGTGTGTAATTAACCTATATAAAGGGTTTCTCTTAGTGAACTGAGGTACTGGAATAAATTAATTTTTTGATCTTATTATTTATTGAAAGGGTCTGTATACGAGTTCACAAAACTGCTGCAGGATCTCTTTTCATTTTCAAGGAAACCCTGAATTGGTCCTACAGCAATAACTAAATTATATCCTCAGTTCTTCCAGTTGTCAGCCTGCTCACACCAGACAGAACCAAAGCTAAAAGATATAACCTGAGTTTGTGTAGCCAGTCGGTAAATTTGATGTCATATGGCAACAAATTCTACACAGAATTGCTGAAAATGATCTAAATCCCAAACATTTACTGAGTAACTAGCAATACCTGGTATGTACATGATGACTTCAGTGGTTGTGGCTTCCTTTGTCCACTTATTGTATGCACCAATCCGTTTGTCTGAGAAGATCACATTAAACATGACAAGATTTTTTTAAATTATAAGTCTATGTGAAAATATTTAATCTTCATTTCATGCTAAATTAATACCAAGATGACAATAGATGTTATGGAGAAATAATACACAATACATGCTTTATATTACATACATGCATGCTTACATACAATACAATTTCAGAGCATAAAAATGAAATAAAACACAAATGTAAGAAACACATAGGGCATGATTTGACATACCCACCAAGAACAAAGAAAATTCCACAACATACATATGGCACAATCGATTTTATTTAGCAGCCAGACAATCTGGCGTATAAAATGGCCTAAAAAATTTAGATATTGTCACTGATGGTGGTAGACTTTTTTTCTTTTAGAGTCAATTAATAAAAAACAAATGGATTTTCCCAGAAGTTTACATACATCCATAAGACTTTTTTTAATCCACTGACATCAAATCCGAAAAGAAAAAAATTATGTTGTTTTGTTCAATTACAAAAAGCAAAAATATTTCTTTACTTTATTGTTGTAAACTCATAGAGTGGGAGAAAAACTATTTGGCAAAAACCTATTATGCAAGTTGTTCCTCTTAAAACGATGAGAGATCAAATTATCCTTTAGGTCTTAACAAAGTTTTCATATATATATATATATATATATACAGACGTGGACAAAACTGTTGGTACCCTTCTTTAATAAAAGAAAAACTCATAATGGTCATAGAAATAACTTTTAATCTGACAAAAGTAATAATAAATAAAAATTATATAAATGTTGACCAATGAAAGTCAGACATTGCTTTTCATCCATGCTTCAACAGAATTATTTAAAAAATAAATGCATGAAACAGGCCTGGACAAAAATGATGGTACCCCTAGAAAAGAATGAAAAGAATGTGACCAAAGGGACATGTTAATCCAAGGTATGTCCACTGATCAGCATCCTAGGTGTCTACAATCCTGTAATCACTCAGTGGGCCTATATATAGGACTCCAGGTAGTCACTGTGTTGTTTGGTGACGTGGTGTGTACCACACTCAATATAAACCAGAGGAAGCAAAGGAAAGAGTTGTCTCAGGAGATGAGAAAGAAAATCATAGACAAGCATGTTAACTGTAAAGGCTATAAGACCATCTCCAAGCAGCTAGATGTTTCTGTGACTACAGCTGCACATGTCATTCAGTAATGTACGATCCATGGGACTGTAGCCAACCTTCCTGGACGTGGCTGCAGGAGGAAAATTGATGACAGATCAAAGAGACGGATAATCCAAATGGTAACAAAAGAGCCTAGAAAGACTTCAAAATAGATCCAAGCTGAACTTTATGCTCAAGGAACATCAGTGTCAGATCGGAACATCCTTCGCTGTTTGAGCCAGAGGACAAATCATTAAAAAAAACAGACTGGAGTATGCCAAACTACATGCTGACGAGCCACAAAGCTTCTGGGAGAATGTCCTGTGGACAGATGAGACAAAAATTTAACTTTTTGCCAAGGCACATCAGCTCTATGTTCACAGACGGAAAAATGAAGCATATCTAGAAAAGAACACGGTCCCTACTGTGAAACATGGGGGAGGCTCGGTTATGTTCTGGGGCTGATTTGCTGCATCTGACACAGGGTGTCTTGAATCTGTGCAGGGTACAATGAAATCTCAAGACTATCAGGGGATTCTAGAGAGAAATGTGCTGGCCAGTGTCAGAAAGCATGGTCTCAGTCGCAGGTCACGGGTCTTACAACAGGAAAATGACCCAAAACACACAGCTAAAAACACCCAAGAAGGGCTAAGAGGAAAACACTGGCCTTCTATGAGCCCTGATCTCAATCCTATTGAGCATCTTTGGAAGGAGCTGAAACGTGCTGTCTGGAAAAGGCGCCCTTCAAACCGGAAACAACTAGAACAGTTTGCTCATGAGGAGTGGGCCAAAATACCTGCTGAGAGGTGCAGAAGTCTCATTGACAGTTACAGGAATCATTTGATTGCAGTGATTGCCTCAAAAGGTTGTGCAACCAAATATTAAGTTGTGGGTACCATCATTTTTGTCCAGGCCTGTTGCATTTATTTTTTAAATAATTCCGTTGAAGCATGGATGAAAACCAATGTCTGACGTTCTTTGGTCAACATTTATATAATTTTTATTTGTTATTACTTTTGTCAGATTAAAGTTATTTCTGTGACCATTATGAGTTTTTCTTTGATTTAATGAAGGGTACCAACAATTTTGTCCACGTCTGTATACTCGTATTTTGTGAAATTTTTCCCCATTCAGATCTTCTCTAGAACTGGGATGTTTTGGGGCTGTCACTGGGCATCACAGACTTTCAACTCCTTCCACTGTTTCTTTACTTGATTGCGGTGTGGACACTCCAGAACCTAGAAATATTTTTGGGTAGCCACTCCTTCGTTATCCAGGCTTTGTGTTTGGGATCATTGTCATGCTGGAAGATCCAGCCACGTTTCATCTTCAATGCTCTCAGTGATGGAAGGAGGTTCCCGTCCATAACCTTATGGCCTCGTTCCTCCTTTCCTGACCACATGGCATTTCCCCTATCCTCCTCTGGATCCTCCAGATGGTCTTTGGCAGTCTTTAGTTGGGCTTTTACATTTGCTGGTTAAGCAGGGGGACCTTTGAAGCTCAGATGGATTGTAATTCATTATGATCTAGTGTGTTACTAATAGTTAACTTTGTTACTGTGGTCCCAGCTCTATTCAGGTAATTAACCAGTTCTCTGTGCACAGTTCTGGGCCGTTAATTTACCATTCACAACATCTTTCTTCTTGAGGTGAGATCATTCATGGAGCCCCATGTCAAGGGAGATAGTCAGTTATCTTGTATTTATTCAATTTTTTAATAATTGCTATTTGCTCCAACAGTTAATCACTACTCACCAACCTGCTTGCATATTGTAGAATGACTCATTCCTGTCTTGTGCAAGTATACAATTTTGTTCCTCTCTGGTGTCCTTAGACAGCTCTCTGGTTTTGGCTATGATGGAGAATGGAGTCTGACTGTTTGAAGGTGTGGACAGATCTCTTTTATACAGATACTGAGTTCAAGCAAGTGCCAATAATATAGGTAATGGGTGGCGGATTGAATAAGTTGTTAAAGAAGTAACATGCTGATGGATAAAATCTTTTTGGTGTCCATGAGTACCTGTGTATACAGACGTAATGTTATAATGTTATACTCTCAAATGTTATGAGAGCGACATAATGTTATAATCGTCTTGCTGCATAAAATCTAAAAATTCACAAGGAATAGGGGGTTTGGTATCATTAGCTGAGCAGTTCTCATGGAACAGCTGCGGTCTGTCCGGTTTCTAAAACATGTTTTCGAGGCCGAACAAACCGATAAGGCGGGGAGGCCTGAGAGCGAAGCGTGGCCCCCCTCGTTCTCATGCGCTCCTCTGTGTAATCTGTTTAATTGGAGTGAGAGCTGTCCAGCTCGTGGGAGTCCGCCATGGGATTTGTGCACAATCGCCCAGCTCGCATTAAGTTACAGCTCTGGCCAGAGGTGACCGGCCCCCCTCTCTCAAGTGTCAAAGGTGAGAAGCTGTTATGAAGCTTAATGCATGTTTGATGAAGTATTGCTTTGTTGCTGCTGCTGAACTGTATTTGTGTGTGGAATAAAATGACACATATTCTAGCACAATTAGCGGCTCTGTTGTTTCCTTTCTTTTATATTGTGCGTGCCGATCCACTACGGTCCTGGGTAAATATTTCACAAAACACATGCCAGTCAGGGCCAGATTTCATGTTTGTTTTTAGGTGCTAAATACTCATTTTATGCACCTGGATTTTTTTTAACATTCTGTGTTTCACAAACTCTACCTGTGATAAAAATTACTTACCTCTCTCATCTTTTTAAGTGGAACAACTTACACTGTCGGAGTCAAATTACCCCCCACCCTGTATTTGTTTACAAGAGTAAAGTATTTTGGCCTTTAGTGAATAGAAAGTATATTTGCTGGCATTGTCTCAAGATTATCTTACTTAGTTCAGTTATTTAGTCCATCCTTCCATATGCTTCAGTAGGATTAATCATTCATTTTTTTAAACATAATTTGTTTCTGATTTCATGAGAAGAAAAATTAAAATAGAAATTCACGTATTTTTTCTTGTTGCTTTTAAGTGACCTGCACTAAACTTTATGTACAAACTTCAATTCAATTCAAAAATACCTTATTAGTCAAAAGAAGAATAAAACGTCCTCTGAGTGCCTGAAGAATTGAATGGCAGTTTATATCCATGATTTCATTAAATGAATATAATCGTTGGTATAATAAAATGCTTCATGACCTGATACAGAAGAAATAAATTATTATTAGATTCTCAGAAAAGTAAAGTCTATGACACTGAGACTAATATAGTACATAAATTATATTCCAGACATGCTCTAAGGCAGTGGTGTCCAAACCTTTTGCACTGAGTGCCAAAATCAGCAAACTAAAAGTAGCCAGGGGTCATGATTTTAATAAATCGATAAAAAACTTTTTTTTTTTAACGGGTATATCTTGATGAACAAAATGTAAAACAAAGCTGAAATTGGCCTTCATTTAAAAAAGTGTTATGATCCAGTGTGCAATCAGTCTTCTTTTGCACAGTGTCTTTGGGAGATGAGTTCTCACACCTGCTGCATCTCACACACCTGCAGGTGATCCAGCTGATGAGATCAGTGGATCTCAAGCAGCAGCAGGATCGCCACTCAGCGCCTGAATGTCATACCACACCGGTAGAATCAAGCGTCTGAGTTTTCCAGTGCAGATTCAGTGGATTGCCCGTCTCCCCAAGAGTATTCTCAGCCCAGCCTTGTCCTGCTTCCAGGGCAAAGGAGGATTCCCTGACACCAGCATTCAGCATCTGTCCCCTGGTCTCCTTCCCTTTTCATCTCTGCTGTTCCGACCTATTTCCTTCCCGCCTGCTCCGGTCTCCACAGATCGCTCTGCGTCAGATCCCGGGTCAAAAAAAACCCTCTACACCACCATCCCTCTCGAACATCTCAGGATGCCTGCTCACGCCTCGGGCCACACCTCCCTCCCAAGGTGTCACTGCAGCGGTAAGCAGGCTCCATTACTCACCATCTATAGCAACCCAACCTGAATACTAACCACTCCTCTCCCTGCACAGTGAAGCCTGTGTACCAGTCCTCCATTTACAGATCTCAAGCAGCTCCAGTTTAGACAATAAACCTTCAACTTTTCATCTGTGTCAGTCTGTTTTCTGCATGTGGAGAAAACGTCTGAGTCAAAACATGACAAAGTGTACTGTTAACTTTTGGGCTGATGGTTTTCAATTTGTTGGTCAATTGAATACTGCTCTTTCGAACTGTGCTTCTGATCCTGTCAAAATAAACAAAGCCTCTTTGAACCATCTACAGTATATACTGTACATCCATAAGTTAGTTTCAGGAGCAATAGTAGTCCAGGATGGTTAAAAGAAGTTAGCTACTCTAGTGCAGTTTTATTTGTTGTTTTTTTTGGAAATTAGTTTAACGGAAAACATTTTTCTACTTGCCACACGTTTTTCTTTTCAACCACTGCTTATAACTAACAGACATCAGTGCTTTATTAAATGCATAAGCTTTGGTTCAGGAAGCAAATGATTAAAGCCCACTCATGGCAACCCACATTTCTGTATCCAACTCTGAGCGTTTCAGGTTTTTTTTAAAACTCTTTGAGAGGTTATGCCATTACAATAAAAGTTACGGCTTTTCTTTGAGAAACAGCATTATTAGGTGTCTTACCAAGGTCTGGCTCAACAGGCTCTGTTAGAATCTCAGGCTGAATTGCTGTAAAGAGCAAATTAAAAGTTCAAACATACTGAAATCTTTTTCTTTTACAGGAAAAGACTGTAACAGTCACAGTATTCTGGCAAGAAGATCATCGAGTTGAATATTGCTCCCCTGACTCGCCTCCTACATGAAACCATAAATCTGACGTGAACTCACAAGTTTCCAGGACCACTTCCTCCTCCAGAGGAGTAGTGTGAATCTCCGGCAGCACTGTGGTTGTTGTCATGATTGGTTTCTTGGTAGGTTTGGGTGCCTTGGGCTTCTTTGTGGGCTTGGGGGGCTTTGGTTTCTTGGTGGGCTTTGGTGGTTTGGGTTTCTTGCTGGGCTTTGGGCCTTTCTGCTTCTTTGCTTTAGCCTCTCTCTCTGCTGCCTTCTTTGCCCTGGCTTCAGGGAGACAGAAAAAAATTATGTTAATTGAAACCAGAAGGTAGCATGTAAAGATGCCTGCACAGAACAGCTCTGTAACTTCTGTGGATATTTTTCCTTCTATATTGTATGATCACAAACTACTTTACAGCCAACAAGTGTTTTACTGCAACCATCAATCTACATCAACAAACATGTTCAGACTGGATCTCAGACAAACCCCAAACCACATAAATTTAGTGGTGTAGAAATAAAGTACCACTTCTTACTACAGAGTACCAAGACATTTCATGGAGAGTAGTGTGTTTGGGTCCAGCATAAAAAATGTACTTTCCATGACTGTTCTGCAGTTAATGGCTATTGACAAAGGGTCAAGTTTATTTGTATAGCACATTTCTGCAACAGGGCAATTGAATAAGCTTTACATGCTTAACATCTTAAGCAAACAAAAAGGAAATTTCAGTGACAAAATAGTCCATGAAAATTAGAAAATTCAATCCAGACTAAAATTAACAATGTTCCAGGGGTTGTTCTAAGGCAGCTCTAAATAGATGGGGTTTTAGTCTTGATTTAAAATACCTTAGCCCAGCCAGCAATGACAGGTGGGGCCCAGATGAGGGCTTCATGGGCAGCAAATGTGGGCCCCATTATGGGCTTGCACCCGGGATCCACAGAGGGGCCAGCTGTGATTGCCCAGATGGGCTTTTAGTGGGATCAGTAAGGGTCTTATGTGGGTCTTAACTGGGTAATTAATGTCAGACACATTTGGGCCCCACCTGCCAAAAAGGATTTAAAGTGGGCTTGCAACAAAATTCATAATAAAGATGGATTGCATTTATATAGCTCTTTTTCAGAGATCCTTAAATAACCCCCATAGGCTGTCCTATTACATTGTTTTGACACCTCTGGTCAAGTACCCTACCCAAGGACACAAAGTGTAGTATGCAGGAGTTGACCCAACTATCTCCGGATTCCCAGCCAATAACTCTATCACTGAGTCACAGTCAATTCAAGTGTGAAGCAGGCAATTTATGCAAGCCCTATCTAAGCCCAATCATGCAAGATAGTACAAGTACAAGATAAATACAAGACGCTTTGAACTGCAAGAAATATATTGTTAAATTGAACAACAAAAATTATCTTTAAAGACAATTTGAATATCATAACATACAGGTAAACAAATCAAAAATATATTTAAAAAAAATATCAGGGACAAAAACACTTCAAAAAAACATTAATACAAAATACACTCATGATATATTGTTAAACCGAACAAAAAACATACTCTTTAAAAAACTATTTAAATGTCGGCAAAAGATTGGCAAAAGTTGCTAAATATTGTACAGTAAGTAATTAAATAACTCAAGTAGGCCTACTTACTTTGCTTCTCTGCCATGCAGGACCCATGAGTTCCCAGATCAAACCCATGCCCACTCGGCCCATAAATATGCTATTCAGGACCCGTATATGAGTTCCCAGATCAAACCCATGCCCACTCGGCCCATAAATATGCTATTCAGGACCCATATATGTGTTCTCAGTTCAAACCCATTCCTGCTTGTCCCATGCCTGTCCCTTATGGGGCCCATGTAATCAGCTCATATGGTCTTCCTATGTGGGACTCATGCTACAAAACCTACATGGGACCGGCTGATTTCACCCAGCTAAAGCCCATGCCCACACAGTACCCATAGAACCCATACATAATCCATCTGAAAGACTTGAACTGAGTGGTCATGAAGGTTGATACAACAAAAACAATTGAGCTTTGATGTATTTTCGTGCTAAGCCTATTAGTGATATCTGGATATTTGGTCTATTAGTTTATATGAAAAAAAGTATTGCAAAACTAAGTGTTAACCTAAACCTGGAATTTCTTTTCTTTGGTGTTGTAATTTTCAGGTTCTCTAAGCACATATAATCTCTGTGTCTATTTCTTTGTTTTTAAGCACATAATCCATACATATTTATTGTATTCCTCTTGTAATCTTGCAAAATAAGCCAATTTCAAATCCATCCATCGATTACCTATTCCGCTTATCCTCGAGGGTGGCTGGTGCCTATCTCCAGCAGTCATTTGGCGAGAGTCGGACTGGCAACCCTGGACAGGTTGACAGTCCCTCACAACCAGTTTCAAATCGATTATGTGAAAAGTTCCATGAAAGAATCAGTGTAATGATCAAATTAACAAATAATTTCCCAAGAGAAGCAGATCTTCCTCCATCCTGTGGCCCTTTTTAAACATGCATGCTCCCGATAATACAGATTATAACAAGTGATAAATTGAATTACCATAACCTTCTAGAATGACTTAAAGCATAACCCTCCTTTCAACATGTTAAGTCTGCCATTCTAACCCAATCAGCCTGACATAATGATCTCAGTACATCACAGAAACAACTGAAGCAATGAACTGTAAGCAGTTTAGCAGCAAACTTTGTGAAAACAAATATTTGTCATTCTCAAAACTTTTGGCACCGACTGTACATTACAATAGTAACCAGGTGGCATGGATACACCAGAGTTTTCCCAAGTTGAACAGAAACTAATCAGAAGGATCAGGAGTCAGGACACAGCTTCAGCTATGACAGCTAGAAATTACTGATAAGGCTTGACATGTAGGTATAATGATGGACTCAAACCTGGACCTCTAGAGAGACATAAAGACAATTACAAAGTCGGCCTTCTGTCACCTGAAGAACATTATAAGGCTTAAAGGATTAAAGTGATAGTCTAGACTTTGTAAGAAAAAAGAGAGGTGGACATGATTTCAAAAAAACAACAACAACCTAAGCTCCCTCCCCCTCCCTTTCTGATTGGTCTTGAAGCTGCACCCACTTTTCCATGCACGTGCCAAGAGAGAGAGAAAACAACCAGAGTGTCAACAATGGAGTTATCGGAGGTGAGGATGCTTTTTTGGTTTGAAATCGGTATCTTCTGCTCTTAAGCTGAGTGTTGGTCCATGGCTGTGCTCGGGACTAATGGCGGAGGCTTGATTCGGAGGCTCTGTGTAAACAGAAAACTGAGAATGCGCGCAGTTACGAGCGTTACTTGGCATCACTTGATTCGTTCAAGTGGACGGCACCGTGGCTTTTGAGCCATAGCTGAGATACGGGAAGGTGGGACTTGCCCATAATGTTATAACTCATAAAATGACTTATTTTATATAATTTAAGGCCAGGAGGTCAATTAAATACAATTCTTAAAATTTGTAATTCATTTAGAGATCCAGACTATCACTTTACGTCCTAACAAGACCTAGAGAAACTCATCCATGCAATTTAACCTTTATCAGTTTGATTACAGCAATAGTGTCTTCACAGGTCTGTCTAAAAACTCAGACAGCTGCGTCTGATCTAAAACACTACTTCTCACCTCCTCACTAAAACTATGAAAGTAGAGTACATCGACCTAGTTTTAAAGTCCTTACACTGGCTCACTTTAGCTCATATAACAGATTCAAAAATACTGTGTCTATACATCATCAAATGGCATAGCACCAAAATAAATTTAAGATCTGTTGTCATATCGACTTTCCAGACCACTAAGGTCTTCTATACGTCAAATCTACTCTGCATCCTCAGAATCAGAACTAAATATGAAGAAGCTCTCAGTTTTTATGCTCCTCTAATCTGGTTCAAATTTATAGAAAACTGCAAAGCTGCAGAAACAGAATTCATATCCAAATTTGAAGAAGTTCCTTTAAATCAAGGGTGTAGAGTAGAATTTTAGTAGTAACTGTAGGGTGTTTTTCAACCTAACGTGTTTTTTTTTATTTTAATCATGTAATGCTCTGTAAATTGTCTCATTTATAAAAATGAGCTAAACAAAGTTGCCTTGCCTGAAATTCATGTCTGAATTTTTTACTGACCATCACATGCCTCATATCTAGTTCAGTGATGAGGTTAAGTTTGAGAGGGGTGGTCAAGGTTATGGATGAGGCTGGGTGGTTGTCCCAAACAAACTGGTGAGTAGAATAGGTTACAGTGGCTTTATGTTGGGACCAGTGACTATGTGGTCATGTAACCACATGTTGTAGGATGAAGCCTAGTAACACATTCATGTTAAAGTATTTGATTCATCGTATAGCTTTATCATAGCTAATTTTGTAATGATTTAACATCTATTTCAAACTAAATATCATTTTTGCTTACATTTTGAATGTTGCTTTTAAAATTGTTAAATTTAAGCTAATACTGAGCAGATTATAAATGGACTGAACTTATATAGCGCTTTTCTAGTCTTAGTGACCACTCAAAGCGCTTTACATTGAAGCCACATTCACCCATTCACACTCGCATTCTTACACCGACACCCAACATGGCTCGGTAGGACAATCTAGAATTTGGGGGTTAAGTGCCTTGCCCAGGGGCACATCGACATGTGACTGGAGGAAGCTGTACAGTTTATAAAATTAGTATGACTAATACATTTTATTCAATATTCCAGCAAAATGAATAGCTTTGATGGTGCAAGAGAAACATTCCAGTCTCAGCAACTGTGCCTGCTCCTTAACCTTCATCTCATGATACAGATTTTGCCTCATTTTTTAAATAGATACAGATGTAATTTTTGAAGCAGATTCTCAGCTAGTTTTAGATCTAGACTTTGAGCTTGCTTTGATCTAAATCATTTTTCTGTTGGATACTTTGTCCCAACAGATAAATTATGCTCAGTGACTGAACACATACCTGTTTACATAAACTTATAACCAACCAAAAAAATAATAATAATAATCAGACGCACACGGTCCAATAAAAACACAACTGTAGAATAAAAAACATCTTGTCACTCATGGCTTCCCCAAAAACTACTTATGTAAAAAAAAAACAGTGTAAAAAAAAGATCTATAAATAACATGATTTAGTTTCAGGACTCAGATTCAGCACAACACCAGAGTAGACAGATATTTTCTTAAAATAAGTTTTATTTTGCAAAGATCTTGGTTAATTTCAGGAGGAACCAGGGAACGAGAAACCAGGGAGAAGAGTCTGAACTGCAAGAGGAGAAAGGTATTGAGTTTAACTGAATGTAAAGAATCTGGAGATACGTTGGAAGTAGGACTCTTAAACTGCATTCACACATCTGGGAAAGATGCTTGAAGGAAGGTGGTAGGAAACTGAGGTCTCTGGTTGGCTGGAGGTGAGTGTATGGCTGTCTTTGTTCTTTGCAGGTAGATGGCTCGGAGAAATCCAGAGGATTTCCAGGATTTGCGGCTCTGAAGGTAAGTGCTCTTTTTCTGGAAGGTGAATGTGTTTTTGGGCGGACAGGTGAGTAGCTTTATGACAGCGACAGAGAAGGTGAGTGTTGTTGAGGTTACTGTGAGGGGAGCAGTGCAGAGGCTGTTTCTGAACCGTTTCTGCTTTGAAGTTTCTGGAGGAAGATAACTGGAAATCAAGGAAGTCTCTATTAGGAGAGCAAATAGGTAAGTACAGAGGTTCACAAAACAGAGTTTCTTACTTGGACTCTCGGAAGATAACTTGGCCATGTACCATGCTTGCAGCGAGAACTGACTGGCATCAGTTTGTAGGAGCCACTCCCATTTTGACCTGGACGGTGATGAGGATCGATGAACACCTGGTGGCTAGTGCCTGCCATGCCCTGCAGAGAAGGTTGGAGAAAGAACACCAACACACCCGCTCTCCAGCACACAGCCACAGAATCCTAGCAAGAAATTCAGAATTAATTAAAAATGTTCTTGAAAGAAATATTCCCCAAGTTCAGACATGGTACCTGGGATAAAGGATGATAACTGATGTTTTCCATGAATGAATGAAACATTTCAGTTATAACTAAACCTGGGCTTTCCCTCTATCTTTATGCAGAACATTGGCCATGGTTTTAATGGACTGCCACACCTCTTTAGTTTGTAGATCTGGCTCTACATTTCAGGTCATTATTCTGCTAGAAAGCAAGCCTTCATTCCAGTCTCAAGTTGCTTGCAACCTCTATCAGGTTTTCTCCCAGATGGAATTTAGGTTCATCCAGCTTCCCATCAACTCTAAACCCTTCCATACCCTTCGTATAAGCTCTGGATGTCTGCAGCTCCTCCAAAGTAGCCACTAAAGTCTTTACTGGTGTTTACTAATCAGAATTAGCTTTAATGGCCAAGTATGACAAACATACAAGGAATTTGCAGTTTACAGTACGACCTGTCCAAGATCATTACATACAACAACAAACAGATCCAGGTCACTGCTGGGCATGCAGCCACCGAGCGGCGCTCCCATGTATGAAAAGATAAGATCAGATTAATGAAGGGGGGGATTCCACGGTGGGGGAAAAAAAGCGTTCACATGTGTTTTGATCCTTAGTCAAGAGTCAAAAAACAGGTAATAGAAAAAACCACACCTAAACAGTTAAGCACATATTCAGATATTAACATTGACACATCAGGAAGGATGGGCAGGTATGAGCTCCAGTCCACAGGTTAACGTGCTGCGATCGAGGCGTGCTGTTATCCAGCTTCCTGGTGCAGGAGAGAGCCTTAGGATGCAGTGAGACGGTGTGTGTGTGTGTTAGTGTGTGTGTCTGAATCCATGTCAGTGTGTGCATCAGTAGATGCCGGGGTACGGGGGTTAGGATACTTGGTTTACATTCCTTTCACAGGCATTTGATTGTGGACCAAGTCGAAGGTCTTAATGGGAGCCAAAACAATAATTATTTGGATAACAGGGAGAGCAACATTTCCTCTCTACCCCTTCAGTCTGTCAATGGTTTCTTTTTATAGTCTAATTCAACCAAATTAAATTCCAGATTACTCCATTAATTTCCAGTTGCACCAATCCACACTGACAGTTTCTCCAAGTCCGATGACAATCGCGAGTGAGTCCCAAAGCGCCAGCTAGATCGCCTCTTGCAGCGTCTAGCCTGTGCTCAAGCTCACCAAGCGTGAGGTTCTGAGTTCCATCAGCACGAATCTGCGCATCACACTGCTCCTTCAGCCTTCTAATCGCTTCCAGAACTGTCTCCAATTTCGGTATTTTTTTGCTCCATTTTGCCGCAGATCCAGTAAATTCCCATTCCAATCAGCAGGAACCCGATCCACATCAATCCAAATAGCCAGATATCCATAACCCGGATGCTCTTTTCCGGTGCTTCGTAGAGTTGAGTAGATTTTATCAATAGCATTGAGACTCCAGCTGACCTTTTCCATCTTTCGCTTATTCAGTTTTGGTTTGGAGAAAAATGCAAAAAAGACACTCCATATAGAGGCACACGACATAGATCAGTGGGATAAGACACAGGAGGAGGAGGGAGAGAAAAAGCGTGCGTCCTTGCTGAGAGCCACAAAGAATCTTCTCTAAGAAGGCCTCTAAGGCCTCAAAATGAAAAGCTTGGATTTGTAATGGGAATAAAATGTATACATTAGCTTATTTGGTAGCTTCTAAAGTTTGTTTCACATATTCCAAAACCTGAAGAATTTCAGGAGAGATTAATATTTTTACACAGCAATGTATAGCTGGAAATTACCTGAGCTTGAACCTGAAGCTGAGTCTTGTTAACCATTAGCACCCTCCCTAAAAATGAACCCTCATCCGCAATTTAAACCATAGGAACATCCAGAAGATAAGCTTTGGATTTGAGCTGAAGGAAGCCAATGAGAGCATTCCAGTCAAGGCTATACATCACATCTCTTCTTTTGGTGCATGATGGCAAAATAAAGCAGAGATAAAGGAAACCATACTTTGGAGAGATCAGAGTTGCAAGAAAAAAAGCAAGTACAGGCTTTATGTAACTACTATTACTCATGGAAAACACAGGTAGCCAGGCTTGTGGTTTAGCTGAATGCAGAGCACTCACAACATGAGTTCCTTTGCAGTGGTGCAACTGAAAGTGGGGGCCTCTTGCAAATATTTCCTCCGCACTTATGGCTTTGTGACCTTCTCACAAATGTGCCTTCCTTTTTTCTAAACATTTGCTTTCTCATTATTAGCATTGCACTTTTTGAAACCAAATAAAATGTGTACAACTGTGCAAACACACATACACAGAAAATGTAATACTTGATCTTCAGTGGCTGCCAGGAAAATGTCTGGCCAACAACTGAATCACTGCAACCATCTGGCAAATCATCCTACAATCCGAGGCATGTTCAACCAAACAAAATTCCTGCTGCTCTTTAACTGCGTTTGATTTGAATACTTCTCCACAGAGGTAAGAAAAATGCTGGAGCTCTCTTAATTTTTTCTCTCTTCTCAAACTAAATAGCTTTTCTGCTGATAGCAGTCTTTCCTATCTGTGTTGCCTCAGTCTCAAAATTAAAAGGAAGATTTCAGGATTTTTGAGCTGTGCTTCTTTAAAAGAAGTTAATGTGTCCTGCAGTGGACAATTCTAGTAGACTTTTCATTTAGTATGTCAGCTTAGTTGATTCTGGAGGCTGAGGTCAACAGCTAGTCTGAGAAAGGCCAAGCGTAAAGTATTTTTCTGTTTTAAAGAACTTCAATCCAAAAAACCTCATTCTTGTTTATGCAAAAAAAATAAAATATCAACCTTTAAACCATATTAATATTTACATATATTTGTGTACCAAGCAGTGTAAAAACCAAAAATATATACATTTGAGTGAATATATATATATATATATATATATATATATATATATATATATATATATATTATTGATTTTAAAGATTTTTATTAAATGGAAATACTTTCCATGTTATGTTCACAATACTTGTTTCTCACAGGGCGATCATTGGCGGCGCTCCCCCTCTTATCTCCATATTTTGCATAGGCAATCATCAGCTTCTCTGTAAATAATTTTCAAATGCAAACTTAAGGACAGCTCAAGGGGTCACAAAATAGTATTAGCTTTAACTGCCATTTAACCTACCCTTTTAATCTCAGTTATTTAATACAGACGCTTTGGTCTTGGCCCCTTTTGTAACAGCTGTTAGCTTCAGCCTTACTGTGTGTCCAGACCAAACGCGATAGGAGCGACTAGAGCTTCAGGTTTACATATAAAATCAATGGAGGAGCGCGATGAAGCACGACTTGGTGTCCCGCGACACTTCAGAAGTAGATTTGCGTTGCGAAAAAGCTTTTCTGCCTGATTTGCGCGAACAATTCACGCTACAGATGCGATGTAAAATTGGCGCTGGATTTTATGTGCTGCATTTTGTGCATTTTTGCTCAAATAGCTTGAGTTGGAAAAATCTGAACTCCAGCGTCAAATCGCGCCGCGACAACCAATCGACTGTAATGGAGTCACAGCCTCAGCAGGACATGGAGGAAATACTGATAAACACCGTGGCTAATCACCCCGAGTTACATGACACAAGCAGTTTGCTGTACAGAGACAGAAATAAAAAAAGAAACTATTTAGACAGGAACGCACCTCTCGGCCTAGAACTGAGCCTTGAAACAGCCTCCTCACCTGGTTTCCTGGTAGCAGCTCCCGCACCACGTATCCGTAGCTCACCAAACCCCCAGTCCAACGGTCCCAGCTCTACCGGCGGCCAGGCCGAACACGTAATCCACTCTGTCCTCCATCAGCTCGGTCCATAATCACCGCCAGCTGCACTATAGCCCCAGCTCCGCTGAAGGCCAGTTCGCGCGTGAAAATACAATATTTGAAGCGCGACCAGTTCGCGTTGTACACGCTTCAAGGTGCGAATGTTCAAGCATCCAGCTGGGGGCATGTGGCGCGTTGTGACGCTTTTGGTGTGGACACACAGTTAGAGACCAACTAATAAACAAGAAACGACTGATGAAGAAAAATAACCATGGACTCTGTTCCCTCTCCAAAGTTCACAGGGGCTCCGCTCTGGAAGAAGAGCTGGAGGTGGAGCATGCTAGCAAGGCCTTTACCCCTTCCTATGAGCTCACCATCTGTGGGAGGGGCCATATGGGTTAGGTGCAATATGGGATGTGTTGTGGCCGAAAGCGGGGACCTTGGTGGTCCAATCCTCGGCTGCAGAAGCTGGCTCTCAGCATAACTTTCTACAGGTGCTGGTCATAAAATTAGAATATCATGGAAAAGATTATTTATTTCAGTAATTAATTGATGATTAGTGATTAATAAGCAAAACTTGTATATTAGATGTATTTATGACACACAGACTGATATATTTAAAATGTATATCTCTTTAAATGTGGATAATTATAACAGACAACTAATGGAAGTCCCAAATTCAGTATCTCAAAAAATTAGCCTATTGAGAAAATTTTCAATACTGAATACACCTGGTCTTTCAGTCTGGTTCCATAGGCTACAGAATCGTTTCACAAACTGTGGACTGCAGCTGGAATCAATTCAAGAACCACCACGCACAGACGTATGAAAGACATGGGTTTCATCTGTCGCATTCCTTTTGCCAAGCCACTCTTGAACAACAGACAGCGTCAAAAAACGTCTTGTCTAGGCTAAAGACAAAAAGGACTCGACTGCTGCTGCTGCTTTGAATGGAATTACTGAAATAAATCAACTTTTTCATGATATTCTCATTTTATGACCAGTACCTGTACTTCTATATACAGCAGAAATAGTTTGTAAAAATGTTGAATGTTAAACTTTTTTTCACTGTAGTGGGAGAATTCCATAAGCTCTATGAAGAAACCAAGAGCAGTATCTACTACGGTTATGCTAATTTATTTATGCAAAACTTGATTTCAACAGTACTGAACTATTTCTTTAAGGCTGTGAGCTTTGAGTGAAACCACTGACAGCAGTAGAGACCAGGAAAAGTAAAAAAACAAAAACTTCCTCTTTAGACTCTGAGGGATTTTTGTTTGAACTCCAACTTACCAGCTTCGATTTCCTCTGGGGTTTTCTTTTTCTTTGCTTTGATCATCTCCTCTACTGTAACTTTAGTTGGCTCGTCTGACATTTCAGTGTCCTTTCTGTCCCCGTCTCTGATCTGTGCCCTGAATTCCATCACCCGAGCTTGGATTCTTGACAGCTGCTGCTTCTCCACAGTTTCTTCAGTTTTGACAAGAATACAACAAAGGCTCAGCCAGGCCCAGACAGCCAGCACCTCAACCCTCATTTCTCTAAAAATCTATAAAACAGCACAAGGGGAATTGCAGCAGATGTACCCCAGTGAAAGCTGAAACTAGAGGTAGAGTTAGCTCAACATCTGACCTGCAGATGCAAAGGAGGCGTCTGGAGATGAGGACATAAAAAGAAGAGTCTACAAAACTTCCTCTTCTGTGATGAGAGGCTACACAGGCTGAGGCAGAAAAAAAATGAGAGCTGAAGCTTTCAAAGGCGACTGCTGGCTGAGCAACAGTTGAACACACACACCTCCTCTGCTCCTTCTTTCTTATCCGTCATAGCCCTTCACCCCCTTTTTCCCTCATCTGTCTCTCATGAGAGGGGAGGAGCATTCGCCATGTGACATTCCTGTGTGGGAAAGAAAAAGGGAACAACTGTAGGAAGGTGATCATTTGCTGTTAGCAAAAAAATGAGAATAGGGAGGCTAATTATTACTTTAAAAATGTAATTTAAAACTAGAAGATTTAAATATACCCTAAATGAAGAGAGGGAGAGACAGAGGGAAGGAGAACAGCTTCTTCATTTGAAAGATGTGATGACCATTTGTCGTATTTGTGTAAGCCTCAGCAATTTGAAGAACATCAACTCACAATTATGCTTTTCTTTTTTTTGCAAAGTTTTGCCTAGCTTATGGTTAGTAAACTTCTCTTTCCCAGAAGCATTATGCAGGTAAAACATATACTTTTTGAATTGATCAGAGTTTCTAGACAGTAATCCCTGATAATCCAGTGCAGGGGGTTTTGGTATGAGCAGTGCCCTGGGCAAGCCCCACTATTGTGCCCCCCCTCTGATGATCCCAACATAGTTTTATGGTTCCAGTATTGTGGAACAGATGTTGCACTGTTGCACTGACATCTTCCATCATACACTCAACAAAAATATAAACACAAAGGCTTTGTTTCTAATCTCATTTTTCATGAGATGGACTTAAAGATCTAAAATTCATTCCAGATACACAATATTACCATTTCTCTCAAACATTGTTCACAAATCAGTCTAAATTTGTGATAGTGAGCACTTCTGCTTTGCTGAGATAATCCATCCCACCTCACAGGTGTGCCACATCAAGATCCTGATCTGACATCATGATTAGTGCACAGGTGTACCTTATACTGCCCACAATAAAAGGCCAGCCTGGATTGTGCAGTTTTGTCTCACAGCAAGATGCCACAGATGCCACAAGCATTGAGGGAGCGTGCAATTAGCATGCTGACAGCAGGAATGTCAACCAGATCTGTTGCTCATGCATTGAATGTTCATTTCTCCACCATGAGCCGTCTCCAAAGGCGTTTCAGAGAATATGGCAGTACATCCAACCAGGCTCACAACCGCAGACCACGTTTAACCACACCAGCCCAGGACCTCCACATCCAGCAGGTTCACCTCCAAAATCGTCTGAGACCAGCCACTCAGACAACTGCTGAAACAATTGTTTTGCATAACCAAACAATTTCTGCACAAACTGTCAGAAACCGTCTCAGGGAAGCTCAACTGCATGCTCGTCGTCCTCATCGGGGTCTTGACCTGACTCCAGCTCGTCGCCGTAACAGACTTGAGTGGGCAAATGCTCACATTCGATGGCGTCTGGCACGTTGGAGAGGTGTTCTCTTCACGGATGAATCTCGGTTTACATTGTTCAGGGCAGATGGCAGACAGCGTGTGTGGCGTCGTGTGGGTGAGCGCTTTGCTGATGTCAATGTTGTGGATCGAGTGGCCCATGGTGGTGGTGGGGTTATGGTATGGGCAGGCATCTGTTATGGATGAAGAACACAGGTGCATTTTATTGATGGCATTTTGAATGCACAGAGATACCGTGATGAGATCCTGAGGCCCATTGTTGTGCCATACATCCATGAACATCACCTCATGTTTCAGCAAGATAATGCACGGCCCCATGTTGCAAGGATCTGTACACAATTCTTGGAAGCTGAAAATGTCCCAGTTCTTGCATGGCCAGCATACTCACCGGACATGTCACCCATTGAGCATGTTTGGGATGTGCTTGACCGGCGTATACGACAGCGTGTACCAGTTCCCACTAATATCCAACAACTTCGCACAGCCATTGAAGAGGAGTGGACCAACATTCCACAGGCCACAATTGACAATCTGATAAACTCTATGCGAAGAAGATGTGTTGCACTGCATGAGGCAAATGGTGGTCACACCAGATACTGACCGGTTCTGAGTCCCCAGACCCCCAATAAAGCAAAAAACTGCACATTCCAGGGTGGCCTTTTATTGTGGGCAGTATAAGGTACACCTGTGCACTAATCAATAATGTCAGATCAGCATCTCAGCAAAGCAGAAGTGCTCACTATCGCACATTTAGACTGATTTGTGAACGATGTTTGAGAGAAATTTTAATATTGTGTATCTGGAATGAATTTTAGATCTTTAAGTCCATCTCATGAAAAATGGGAGCAGAAACAAAGGTGTTGCGTTTATATTTTTGTTGAGTGTATAAAGCCTGGCTCACTCGTGCATTTTTTGACCTCTGCAAAGGACTGCTTCATGTCATATTGTACATGTGCTAGTGACAGCACACTGTATGACCCAAGATTTCAAGGATTCAAACTGCACAATATCCTACTTAAGCAAGACATGCCAACATCACGAGCACACACTACTGAAAAGCATACTTTACTAAAAGCCGACAGATACCAAATGTGGAAATGATCGCATTTCATATACACTGTCTTTGTTTAAAAAGCTCAATAAGGCTGGCTTCTTTGTTTTTTACCACATTTTTGCATTTAGGCTCCGTTGTAGCTAATTTTGGAACTGCTACTGTTGCATTCTACTCTCGTCATCTTACTGGTCATCTTACAGGTGCAGAATGGAGTTATAGATTTTCTGACAATGCGAAAACTGTCAGAGGCTGGATTTTGTTGTGAGAGTGCTCATTTAGTTGTGGACAGTCGGTCATACTGGACAGCCACAGACCCACAAATCGGGCTCATGCACACTGTTTTTTCATCACTCTATTCACAACCAAAGATTTGTCTACAGAGGCAGAAAAACAGTGTGAACCAGGCTTAGATCTTAAAGAGACTCCTGTTGGTCCTCATACAAATAGCCCTCTTATTTAGCCCCTGTAGTTTTCTTATCACCATAATTTTTGGTTTTGAAGCTATATCTTTATACAACTGTTTTAACAATCCCACAGTTACCTGGACAAAACAGCTCTGTGATAAGTATATCCTTTGATTTCAACAGTGCATTTAACACATTTTTCAACAGATTTACTATAACTCTTGAAGGTGAAGGATGCCCCAACAATGTCTTAAATTACCTGACTAAAAGGTTGTTTGACCAGGTGGTCAGCAGCACTGGAGCACCAGGGGCAACTGTACTCTCACTATTCTTTTTCACCCTTTACAATTTAGACTTCCAGATTTCAATTCAAATTTCTGTCATCTGCAGAATCACTCAGATGATTGTAGGGTCTACCAGAGATAGCACCTAAGGACAGAGAGGTACTGAGCTGCTTTGTGGTATGACAAAGCTGTCTACAAGTGAAGACAGAGTGGACTGTTCTTTAAGAATTTTAGATTCTATCTATGACGGTAGCAGCTTCAGAGTCAGTGACTAGAAAAAGTGAACTGTGTAAAGATTAAGATAAAATTAAGAAATTGTGTAAAATTAAGTTTTGGACAAGCCAGACAATCATCTTTATCAGACTATAAAAAGACAGAAGCTTCTTGCTAAAGTGCCACAAGAAGAATAAAAATGAAAAGAAGCTTCCATTATAGTCCTGACCATTTTGTCACAAGCTGTCTGTTGGTTCCCCACCTCCATGGCCGTCTCCAGTACTGAAGAGGTTACAGACCACTACAGGATATCCTTCCACTCTGCAACCATCACCAATACTGGATGAAATGGAACAATAAGAACTGCTTTATCTGTTATGAAAACTCCACATCTGTATCTTTTACAGATTAAAGGTGGTATATGGAACATTTTCATAAAAAAACTACATTGAAAAAAAATTATACATCCACAGGGCTTTTAGAGAGGTGCAGAATGAAAGTACATTTCCTTCACTATTTATTTTTGAATTAAAACAATAAAATGTATGTTTAAATTCGGGCACAACAATTAAATTATGTTTATATACATCGGCCAGCCAGCGGCCGCAGGTTGTGGGTTGATAGATACGGTCTCCATAAGCCAGCTGTATGGTTGGCTTAGCTCGGCTGGTACTAGGAAGAACGGTGGAGTCAGCAAATCAAGCAGCTGCTTCAGAGTCCCAGATATATTGTTATCCTTCTTAGGAGATGAATGACTGTGGAAGAATAGAAACTGAGTAGTTTTAGGTGAAGTCTACACTAGATGGACCCACATAAAACACTTCTACGGTATCAAACACATGCGGAAAGCGTGACTTTCCTCCTGGATCGGTAATTAGCTCATTTACTTACTTGGATAACATCAGCTGTTAGTTAAACTCCTTTAAAATAAATTCCTCACTCGACACAGGTCAAGTTGAGCACTGCACGTATGGGCAGCGAATCAGGCAACCCAACAGCTGCAATTATGTTTTTATTGTTGTAACTACAACCTTGATAAACTAGATGTTGCTATCATGCTCATGTTCCATATACAACCTTTAATGAATGCAGTGCACCCCTCTGTTTAGTTTAAAGATCTTGGTTCTTATAAAGTACAATGTAGAAATATTCATACCTTTGAATATTTTATTACAGTCACAAACTGCAATATATTTTATTTGGATTTTATGTGATAGACCAACACGACACATTACATTTTTGTTAGGGACTTTTGTGTACATGTTATTTTAAAGACATACTCTGCACCTTTTCAATGTTTTCGTAGCACACCATTTTTTATTATGTTCATTTTTGGAGCTGCCACTGCCTGGGAGGATCCTACTGCTGAAAACCGTAGTATATAAAGTTTCTCTCCTGGCATACCTACCAGAAGTACTGACTGTACTGCATTACGTCACATGCTACCATATAGATACAAACCTGCAGTTTTGAAGGTTATCCAACATTACTGCTTGGTACTGACAGTTTGCCAACTGACACGCTGTTAATTTGTCTTTTCATTGTTTTGGCTAGCAAGCTTGTAAAACACACTGGCCTCTTTAGATGCACTCCATAGAGATTTAGTTTCACGACAGTGATGTTATGCCTTGAAAGGGCAATAGTGATCAAATATATGTAAAGTTACGGAGTATATCTTTAATCTTTTCTTCTCTAAATAGTAAGCTATGCATTCAACCCAATTTACTTTGACACCCCTCAATATAATGCAGTCCTGCAAATTCACTTCAGAAGTCCTTTAATTAGTAAATTACATTTAATGATGCCTTTTTGCCATTATTTTGGCTGTTGACTTTGTTTACTCTGTGTTTTTTTTTTCAATGGAAGCTACGCCTGGTCTGGTTTCCTGCCCAGCTAAGGCGCCCTGTTGGATGGGGAGCATCGATTTGGATGATGCTCTCAGTGACCAAGCATTATCCATGTCCTAATGTCAACTTTTTACTTTATTTAATAAAGTACTCTTACGTCAGTTAATTTTGTTCGTTTTACGTCTTCTCAAACACCCTGATGGTTATAGCAGATGGCCGCTTGTACTTAGCCAGGTTCTGCTGGAGGTTTCTTCCTGTTAAAGGGAGTTTTTCCTCTCCACTATTGCTACATGCTTGCTGAGAATGAGGGATTATTGAGAGATTGCTTCTGTTGGAGATATGCCAATGACTCAACACAATCTGCTGGGATTCCATACATAGAAAACTATTAACTGATTGGAATGTTTGTATAATTGTACTGAAAAGACTCTTCTTGTAAAGTGGCTTGTGATAACATCTGTTGTCAATTGGCACTATATAAATGAACTGAATTGAATTAAACAGAATTAAAATTGTATGGAACCTAACCTTAGAAAATCCAGCTGAGTTTGCAGTGATGAGTCTTTGCTTTTACACCTATGCTAAATCACAGGTTAACAAAAAACATATTCCATTTAGACTTTAAGTATTCTGTATGTGCATACAAGTAAATATGATCACTGTAGCATTTGATCTACACAATTTCATTGTAGATGTTTTCATCTCCATCCATCTTCCTGTCAACAATAAGCTTATTTCTCCCTGATGTTACTTTTTCCCCAAGGCTGTGTGCTTTCTCCAAATCTGTTCGCTGTTTACACTACCAACATCACCTGCAGTATAGAGGGATTGTCAATGTTTAAATATGCAGATGACATGGCCCTGGTGGCCCATTTTACTCACTCTCCATTCCTGACACAATATCGAAAGGAAGTCGACAGGGTGATCTAAATGTTTGCTGATAATTCACTGGAGCTAAACATCGCTAAAATCAAGGACCTTTGCTGTGAATTGAGAAGAAAAAAAACAAGAGATCCTATTCCAGCCACTCAACATTCACGGTCAGCAAGTGGAGCAGGTTCAGAGCTTTAAGTACCTGGAACAGAGATTGACACCTGCGTATCCTTCTCTGAACATGTAAACTCCAAAACCTACAAAAGAGCACAACAACGCCTCCACCTGCTTAGGAAACTTAGAGCCTTACACATAAGTAAAGACATTAAAACGCTTGTTTTTAGATCTCTCATTGTCTATAATATTTGGTTCAATTTCCCATCAGAACCAAGAAAAAAATGTCTCGTATAAAGAATCAGGCCAGCAAAATAATCAGAAGACCCAAACTTCCTCTGACTGAACTATAGAGGCTCTGTCATGAGGAAAGCCACTTTTTTCACCCAGGATCTATCTCACCACTTCTTCACTCTGCTGGAATCAGGCAAGCGATACAGAACCCCTCTGGCCCACAAAAACATTTACAAGAAATCAGTCATTCCATCTGTAATAACAATTTTAAACAGTATATCATTGGCAGCACTGTTTGTACTGGATGTGTGGTGGATGTGTTTTTTAAAGGTGTGTCTTTTTTAATAATGATTTATACATTTTACTTTATCTTATTTCATTTTAATGAAACTGTCAAAAGACGAATTTCTGCTTTTATTGTAAAACAGAATCTATCTATCTATCTATCTATCTATCTATCTATCTATCTATCTATCTATCTATCTATCTATCTATCTATCTATCTATCTATCTATCTATCTATCTATCTATCTGATGCTGCTTGTATAATTGTCCTCTAACTATATCTACATATAAATTAGTTTACTTCTGATTGCAATCGGTTGCACTGGAGTTTATTTAAAGGTATTAGAGTAAAAGGGCCTGCATACAAATGTACATCACACTTTTCAGACTTTTATTTGTAAAAACGTTAATCATGTATCATTTTCCACTTCAAAAGATTATGCTACTTTGAGTTGATCTATCACATAAAATCCCAACAGAATACATGGAGGTTTGTGGTTATAATGCCACACATTAAGGGTGAGCAACATGTACAGTTGAACATAAAAGATATTTGTATTTCCAAATAGAAATACTTGTTTTAAGACCAGCAGATGGTTCCTTAAAATACTTTAGTGCTTTGTTTCACACCCTGTTCTCGCTGGATATGCTGGTGGGTTTAAAATGGCCTGACATCTGAGGAGGAGCGTAGGAGCCAAATTACATGCAGATGTGCTGCAGAAGGATTGTCTGTCTTTATGATAAATGTGTTGGAAATACTTTTTTTTTAGAGGTAAAATTCAACAACAAAGTTTAATGCTTGACTCTCTATTGGACCTATCTGAACACGCAATACAATCAAGTTCACTCTGGGAAAATATATTTGAAATTTAAAGTTTTTACATTATAACAATATTCGATATTTGCAGTACAACATTACTTCATGAATAAAAACGTTGAAATGTTGGCTGGACATCCATGATACCATCCAGTCAACCGCTCTTACTTGTAATGTGTTATTTGCCGCCATCACCTGGTCAGAGCTGTAAGTACAGCACTCCTGTAGCTGTCAAGAAAACGACATTCACTACGAGTTTGAGCTCCGTAGAAAGAACATAAACGCATTCATTCATCGGTTAAGTATTTCATGTTATAAATTTATACTGTCTTAAATACATATAACTAAAGTCTACCTTACCAAAATGGCATTAAAATAAGTTTATTTATACATTATTAATAGATTGTATTCATCCTTTTATTTTTTTTTCCTAAATGGATTTGTAGATTTGTAGATGTTAACAACTTTTCCCCCTTTTTTATGCGATCATTTTCAACATTGGAGTTTCTAAATATAAAAGATTCAACATATTATTTGTTCACAAGTAGGCTATTATAAACTTACGTGTGTTGGAGTTGAAGAACAGGCCAATAGGATCTTTTTGAGGATTTCTAGTTCATCTCGTTTGCAATAGGGTTTACTAAATCTAGTTTTTACGTTTCTATATTTACTGAATCTGATCTAAAGTGTAAGAATAAGCGCACTTTTGATACCATATTGTGATTATGTATTTTTAAATTAAAGCCAAAATGAAAAAGCTACAAAACATAGATTGTAAAGGTACACCCCAGCAGCTTGAAAGAACCACTCTTAAGCTTTGTCAGATTTGATTGATGGTGCCTGCGAACATCAATATTCTGGTTTTATCACAGACTCCCTAGATATGCTGGGGTAGTTTCCTAGTGAAAGGCGCTTTTACATTGAGGTTACCAATCCATTGTCTATACCCGCTTATCCTTGCAGGGTATACAAGGGTGCCTATCTTCAGCAGTCATTGGATAAGAACCCGGTACACCTGCCAGTGGCGGATCTAGGATTTTAATAATTATGGGGCCATCACAGGGCCAAGTAGCCTAGTAGTCCAACATCCTTCACGCATTCCCCAGTTTTGATAGGGTAGCTTCATTTCACCACCCACACAATGCTGAAACACTTGAATGTAATTTTGCATGCATATTTTAGCATACATAGATGAAATAGATACACAAAGAGATTTAAAGATTTTTTTTGCATTCAATTTTTTGTATAAAATTTTTTAAAGCAACAAATAGTATCCGTTCTAGGTATGGAAGTGGGTGGAAAAACACTAAAAGAATATCTGGGTTGGTCAAAATAGGAATGTGTATGCTCAGTAATCTCCTGTTTAACAGCTGTACACACACGATATGTTGGGAAGATTTTACGCTGATCTGATTTAATTAGTTAAAAAATTCAGTTTTTCAAACAATGATATTTTCCTGTACTTACTGGTTAGGGAATTTATAAGGAGAAACACTACACTTCTGGTTTATAATGATATAAGATCCAGAAAGACAGCATTTTTTTCCACCATGTTGGCTACTTTAATTAATTTTTTTTATAGTACTTTAAAATGTCTCTATTTAGGGAAAACTACTAACATGAAAGAACAGTGAGAAAGGAAACTTAACTGCAACATTGCTGATAATGAATGGAATGATGCTTGGAGAATCGAAAATCATTTGCAAATGTGAAGCAACTTTCCCACCAATTATTTACCACTGTTATCTGACTTCTGTCTCTTAATTTAAACAACAATCCTTTATGTTTGGTACATGGAATGACTGAACAATAAATATAAAAGAAAGCTCAAAGGAATGCTAATTTTCTGTGCAAGAAATTTACTCCAGATTAACTGGATAACTAAAAAAAACTCTAAGATAAAATGGCAAGATCTTTTTGTCAAAAAGTTATTCTCAACTATGTCTTTCTTGATTATCTGACGAGACTGTTTCACGGCTAAGACTATTTACTTTTTCTTTTTTTGTCAAAACATGAAAACCATTTTTGTCATTGGACAGAATATTTCAGGAATCCTCACAAGCATTTGTATTATAGAATTAATATGTGCTGTCTTGCACTGTACAAAGCAAGTTTCTTAGTGGAGAACAAGTTGCACACATCTGGCAGAAATATTACTCACTTGAAATTTATTCCCACAAAAATATGAAATCCTTACACCTCTGAGAAGTCTATTTAAATTGCTTTCTGTTTAACAAAGTTTTACATTACAGAAGTAAACAAAACTGATGCAATAATGAGAATAATAAGAATACATATAATAATACATATAATTTAAAAATAAACCAGTGAAAAACATTTATACTTGCAGATTTGTCTTATTAAAAGTTTTCTGCAAAGGCACAATTTGGCACCAAATCCCCTTTGACCCTAGTTCGTGTTTTAAATGATTTTTCTGATTCTGGCCCACTTTAAGCTCAAGCCAAAGTAGCCTACTTTTTTATTCATCATGTAAAATAGTATGTGTAAGGCATGAGAGGCAGTGTTGGAACCAGCTGGAGCGCAGGGCTTTGTTGCCGGTACAGGGGGCTACAGGAGAGAGGCGCGCAGACAGAAGCCGGAGACGGGAACGCCGGTATGATGCCGCGCTGCTCCTCCTGCGCCTCATTTCCCCGCAGAGTCAAACGTTCCTTCTTCCACTTGGTCCGCCTGTTTTGGAACCAAATCTTGACTTGAGTCTCCGAAAGGCGGAGGGCCGATGCGATGGTGTGCCTCTCCAGTACCGACAGGTAGTGGCTTTTGTGGAAGCTGCGCTCCAGAACCTGCAGCTGTTCCAAGGAGAAGGCAGTCCGGATCCGACGGCTCTTTTCCTGGAGCGATGGTAATGACTCCGGGCTACATTTTTTACCTGTAGTGGGATGCTCCATCTTTCCATCTTCCACCTTTGACTCACGATTTTCTAAGAAAAAAAAAAAACAACGTAAAAAACATCAACAGCCTTGCATTACTTGAGAAGACTAAACATGTTGAGCTGAGTTTTCACCTGCAACTGATTCCTCCCCAGTCGAGATTAATTTTCTGGTAAACTTTGTTGGATCTAAGATATCCTCCACGGAAAATGATGTTCTTTGGTCCTGAGGCAATTTGGCTGTAACTGGCTGCATGTCTGCTTCTGGACTCCTGTAGCCCCTCCTGGGTCTATATATACATCTCTATCAGATGTGCAGGTTATTCAAAGGAAGGCAATTCGTCTCGCAGGAACAATTGCAACATTTGCTAAGGTACAGACACACTCCGGCCATGTGGGACCCCCGTGCTGGCCCTTCAGAATGCAAATGAAGAGGATCCGGGGCCTCAGGCCTGTTAATTATTGTGGTGCATCTGGTCAAAACGTGCGCTCTTTCATTCCCTCCTTGTTACTTATTGTACTTAGACTTGTCATTATTTGCAAATGTAACATTTTACTCGGCTGAGACACGTGAAGGGTTGTTGTGATGCTAATTTATAGACCCATGGAGTGGAAAGTTGGAGCGTTTTCTCCTTTGTGTCCCAGTTTCCAAAGCGCCATTTGTCCTGTTGTTGTTTGCAGTGTGGGGAGGCCAAAGACAATTTTATGACAGGCCATCCCATTAATTCAAATACTTTCTGTAGCTTAAAGGGAAATAATAAAATGTGAACTTTATCACAGTTTGTAATGCATTTTTGTTACTTTGCCATTTTATTTAAGATTTTCTATGAAAGATCAAAACAAAGTATCCTATAAAAATTTGCTTTATGATTTTTTTACATATAAAGAATTGAAAATTGTGGGTTGTATTTTAATTTGTTAACCAAAATAAAAACAAGTGCACCCTTCAAATGTGACCCATATGATAAACAGACACCTTTAATCTCAGCATAAGTTCAGCTGACACAGACAGACAGGTCAAAGCAGACAGCTCAGGGAGAAAGCCTAGGAGGAATTTAAAGCAGATCTAGGTTATAGAATAACATTTTTGCATCTCCCTGACCTCTGTTCAATCCACCATCTGAAACTGAGAGTTTGGTACAGCTGCAAACCTACCAAGACATGGCTCTCCATCTAAACTGACAGGCTGGACAAGGAAAGTGTTATTCAGAAGGCAGCAAAGAAATTTCTTGTAACTGTGGAGTAGCTGCACAGATCCACTGTTCAGAGGGGAGAATCTGTCGAGAGGAAATCTATTGTGGTGTCCTTCACACATCCTGCACTGTTAGAAATTACCAGCATTTCACAATTATTAACGGTATTATTTTACAGTAAATTGTTGTAATTAAGTTTCCCTGTAATATCCCAATGAATACCTGTAAAAACTACACTATCCTTAGATTTTACGGCAATCAACTCTTATTTTACAGTAAAATCTTGCAACCTAAAACCTGCTATTATATCACAAGAAGGTCTGTAATATCAAAGCAACACTGTGAAAAAAAAATTAAGGATTTCACAGCATTCAACAGTATTACAGTGAAATATTGTATTGAAATATGCCCCGGGAAGTCACATTAAATAACCGAACTGTTTTAAACTGAAGGCGCCATCGTGTCCCTCTTTTCTTCTGGCTGAATTGAGAAAGTGGGCTGCATGCTTGTTTGCAGTACTTTATGTGTGCAAATTTCTGTAATTAGTCAAGGTTATCATAGATTAGCGGGGCTAACCGTTAGCGATTTAACTTTAATATGCGTTTGTGGAAGAGTGGATAAAAAAACATGCATTGCAGTCTGCTTCAAACCATTGAGAGGAACTTTTGGTAAAAAAAAACTGTTTGCCTGAAAGCTCACACTCTAAACCTGTCATCCCCACAGTCAGTGTTAACATGCACAATTAAATAAGCATTTGGTAATAACGGAGCTAATACCTTAACCAGAATGGGAGCCTTTATCCAAGTTTTTATATCAGTTAGAAAACTGAATTGTTGATGAAGTGGTGACGACATGCACCCTTGACTCGTAATATCACACAGATTGTAAACTAATGCTGGCAGCAGAGAAGCAGACAGAGGAAAAGCAGAATATGCACAATAAGCAACTAAATGGTTAACAGAAACGCTGCAGCAGAGTACATTTTGTAATTACTGTACTGTTCGAGTTTGTTAAAATTGTTGCTGCTGTGCTGTTGATGTACTGGTAGTCTTGTAGCTCATAGCTCACAAGATAGGTGGCATAGCTCAAATAAGCTTCACAATTATTTGCATGCACATAAATGCCATGTTTAACCCCATTATCTTGGTGTCTTAGCCTTGATTAGGCCAGTTCGGTTCGACCGTAGCCAAACTAAGGTGTATGTAGTATGCATTTCCAAAAGTCAGAATTTAGTCGGTCAAAGGTTTTCTCATACTGCATGTAAAAGTGATGAGTTGAAACTTGGTTGTGGCAGCATCTTATGGTGACTTAAGGTGACTCCCTTCAGCAGGGACAGAGAAGCTGCTTATTGTTGATGGATGAATGAATAAATAAATACAATGCAGTAGTAAAAGAAAACCTGCTAGAGGCAAAAATAGACTTGAGCCTGGGACAGGAGTTTAGCTTCCAACATGATAATGATCTTAAAAACAGAGCCAGAACTACAGTGGAATGGTTTAGCAAAACATGTTATCATGCATTAAAAGGCACAAACTCCAGATTTAATAACAATTGAATATTTAAGGTAAGACTTGAAAATTCAAGTTCAGAGATTGTCCCATCCACTCTGCTTGAGCTTGAGCTGTTTGTAAAGAACAATAGGGAATAAATGTCTGTCTCTTCAGCAATGCTGGAATAAATATGCCCCGAAAGAGTAGCAGCTGTACTTGCAGCAACACAAGATTCTACAAAGTGTTGGCTCAGGGGGGACTGAATAGAAATGCCTGCCACATTTTTTGGATTTTGATTAAAAACAGATACCAAGTGTTTCTTCTATGTCACAAACAGTGCATTGGGTTGTCAGTCACATAAAATCCCTATAAACTAAACAGAACTTTGTAACAGTTAAGAGGTGTGAATAATTCTGCAAGTCACTATGCTCACTTTGACTCTGCTTATATCTCCCTGTTAAGCTTTAAATATTTCCATTAACTTTACAATTAAATCTCACTGCCTCACCTTTTACCCCTCATTACTGCTGATAGCTTCCTAATAACTTTAATGACCAAAGCTAGTAACACCAAGATAACAGCAGGGTAAAGGAGCTGAGGGTCACTTGGGGGGAGTATAAATGTTCCTGAATGTGACAGCTGCCACATCGCTCCGAGCTTCAGACACCTACAGAGCCACAGGTATTGTTAGTCTGGGACAGGCCGGCCCATCTCAACAATTAGCAGATGTCTACAGTAGGCTTGACCTTCTCTGACCCTGGGCTTTGTCTCTCAGGACAAGAGGGACATAGATAGACTCAAACACAGACGAAAAGGAATGATTGTCAAAGAAAAGAGTTTCAAATTGTTGCATTCCATGTTCCCGGTCTGCATTATCATTTAAATGTTGCTGTTGAATAATAAATGCATTTTGTCATACTCCAATTCATGTAACCACAATGTAACTCTGCTTCCATGTACAAACTATCACTATCAAACTGCCAGAAAACAATAAAGAAAATTGTTATTTTTTGTTGATAACTCAAGTCAATAAGTCAACCACATTAAGATAACTTGCTGAAATCAAAATTTTTATTTCTAATACCTAATATCAGAAGCTTCTGAAGGAAAACAAGTTAAAAAAAACTATGCATATTCACACTAAAAAAATCTATGCAAAACATTGGCAGTTTCTTTATGGCACAAAAACAGCTATAGAGTAAAACGATCAGACTGATGATAACACAGTCATAGATCAGGTACTTTATTTGGTAAGCCCTTGTTGCTGCAGGATAAACTGTGCAAGAAGATTTAAAGATATAGCGGAGGATTTTTCTGAATTTCTGGAAAGATCCCCCTTCTCCAATTTAAAAAAAAAAAAAAAAAAAAAAAGCATGCGCACAACAACTTCACTGGAAAATAACAATATAGACATATATAACTACTGGTAGTAACCTAGAATGCATTTCTTCAAATAGCATCCCAAACCTTAGCCTAACTGTCGAGAAGAAAATTAAAATAATAAAAAACACTCGGTCTTATTTCTCTCTTCTGAGGCCTTTCTCTTCTCATTTACTTCAAAGACACTTTCTGTCTTGGGACTCATAGCCATTTTCAAAGGACCCGTTGGAAACAGCGAGATAGAAAGAATGAAAGGCATAGTGCACTACACATGAACACCTAAGAGCGCACATGTACATGTGCATTTTCAGGATGATTGACAATCAGGAGGACCAATAGTGTACTTGCTCCACCTAGAAGAAAAAGATCTTCCAAAATAACCTTTAAGTGAACAAAAATCATGATTCTTGGTTTCAGATGAGCTAGTTGGGACATTTCAAAAACTGCCTGGATATTTTAATTACATTTTTCAATTCAGTTTATTTGCATTAATTGATTCACATTAATTTCAAGGCACTTTACCACAAAAAGCAATTTCAAAACAATTATACAGACTTTCCAAACAGTTAAAAGTTTTCTATGTAAGGAATCCCAGCAGATTGTGTTGAGCAATTGACATGAGCATGTGCCCAGAACATGCAGACTCCAACCACGGCAATTCCTCAGTAATCCCTCATACTGAGCAAGCATGTAGCGACAGTGGGGAGGAAAAACTCCCCTTTATCAGGAAGAAATCTTCAGCAGAACCTGGCTCGGTACTAGCGGTCATCTGCCATGACCGTCTGGGGTTTTGAGAAGACAGAGAAGAGACACAAACAAAAAACAAATTAACTACTGTAAGAGTACTTTATATATTAAAGAAAGTAAAAAGTTGACAACAGGACATGGAGGATGTTTGTTCAATGGGAGCATCATCCGAATCGATTCTCTCCATCCAGCAGGGAACTGAGCAGGATACCAGACCACGTGGAGCTTCTATGAAGAGAAAAACACAGAAAAAAATAAGGTTAACAATCACAATAACAGCAGAAAAAATACATCATTTTTTCTCAACCTGGACCTTTATTTTTAGCAAATATTACATTCATTTACTCACCCAGACAAGTTTGGAGCTACTTGGAGTAGTTCAGCATGAGTTTTTTTCCGAGTCATGATCAGCGTTCGCCGCCAGCTCTGAATTCACAGGGGAATCTCGCCAACCATTTATAACAAAACATTTCTAAATGTAGGAGTTTTGGGGCAGATAATACGTTATTACAAGTGACAAACTCCTGCCCTAATTTACTGCCATTATATGGATATACGCTGAGAGTGACTCAATATAAACTCGATATAAACTGAACTAAGTAGCTCCAAACTTGTCTGGGTGAGAAAATGAACTTAATATTTGCTAATACTAAGGTCCAGGTTGTAAAAAAACCCACAAACTTTCCTTTTAAAAATAGACAGCGTGTCTGCCTCACTGACTAAAACTGGGAGCTGGAGTCAGAGAGGAGAGGAGTCAGATAACTAAAAGATCTGCCTCCCATTCTACTGTTAAAAATCCTAGGAACCACCAGTAAACCTTCAGTCTGAGAGCAAAGTGCTCTGTTAGGAACATATGGAACAATCAGGTCTCTGATGTATTATGGAGCATGATTATTAAGTGCTTTATACGTAATGGATATGACATGTTTAATAACAACTGCTGCCTGTGTTAGAACACGCCAGACTGGAAATATATTAGCAACTGCTGGTTCTCCTCATCTTTGGTTTTTGACAGTTTATTGGTCTGCAAGCCTCAGGTGTGCTTTCCACTTCTGTGTTAAGACTATGGCTAGACGGAAAGATATCAACAGTGGGCTTAGGGAAGCCCTTGTATCTGCCTGTCATTATTGTTTTAGGCAGCTGGATGGTCTACAGATTTTGTGTGCCTAATAGAACTTTTGTGTTAAGGCTATAGGCCCGTTTCCTCAAGATAAGTTCCTGGACATTTCTGGAAGCGGAAAGGTAGCAGGGTAGCTACTAGCTCTGTCCTCTCAGCTGTAGTTTCTCTAAACAAAATTCGCTCTTTAGGGAATTTGTAAATCGTCATGACCATTAGACCATTACCCCAGTGGGATCACCGATCAGCACCCACACCAGCAGAGAATAACAAGAGATCAACAATGAATGAAGAAGCAGGGACGGTTGTCGTGTTTCTATTTGCTATGTTGTTATACAAAGTGATGATGGGTCCACTTTGCGGCAGTTTACATGACAACATTGCTGTTTTTGTTTGAATTCACGGGTGATAACGACACTGCGTTTAGACGGTGTGCGATTTGATCTTGTTGAAAACAATATAGTACCTATTACCATCCTTTAGATGGCAGTGTGCTCCATGTATGCAGTTTTCTATGGTTTCCCCGTCATTACCCGGAAAAGAGTTCAAGGATGGCAGAGTACGCAAGTCCAATATGCCATGGGAAGCTGGCAGTGACGTCATCGTTTTCGAAAGTTCCTGGCCTTCTATTTACATAAAATGGCCTAGTCAAAATCTAGACCTAAATTCAACTGAGAATATTCGACAACACCTGAGAGCAATTGATCACAGTTGTTCTGCTTCCAATCTAAAGGAGTTTGAGCAATTTAGCAAAAATTAGGAGACTGAAATCTCTTGTATAAAACAGGTAGAGACATATTGTAAAGCCTTGCAGCTGTAATTGCAGCAAAGGGTTAAGCTAAAAAACATTTTTAATGAGTTAAATACAAATGGACACCACCCTTTTCAGATTATCACTTTGCTTCATTTGGAAATGTTCTCATAAAACCATTGTGTGATTTACAGATAAATACTCATTTAGATAAATTTGCAAAGTTACATTCATATCTTCCCCCAGATGTCACCGAAGAGGAAAGAGGAGGAGAACACACCGCCATTATCTCCTTAACAATCACTTTAGGGCATTTAAAACATCACCCGGGGAGGCTTTCAGCATTCCAATGCTCCTTTGTGGAAGTGATGCTGGCACACTTGCTATTGTGCTTGTCGTAATCATGCTGGTGATTGAACAACCCTGCAAGCATGTTAATATCCAAGAGTGGTGTGGGGTGGTCTTACATCCATAAAAAGCTCTGTTTCCTGTCAATCTTTAATTGAAAACAGCAATTTAAAGAGGAGGGTTATTGAGAGAAAACAGTATTAGCAAATATGAATATAGGCAATAACTTCAGATGGAAAGGTCAGGATGATTTGCGAGCAGATTTTATCATACATGCTTTTCACCTTTGAGCTGACAAGTATGTGAACTAATAACACAGTGTATATATATGTAACCGAAGTTTAGGAGGGCAACGCCTGGTGAAGGGTGGAGTAGAGTAGCAAGTAACCATATGTGGAGGCTTTTAGCCCCTATCACAGCCGCCCATTAAAGTCCTTTCTCCTTCTTTCCCTTTCCTATCTAAAACCCATGCAAATAAAGTATGTAAAAGACTTTTCACAGCCAGCTTGCTGTATTGGATTAAAAAATATTTGTTCCAGTGATTTGTAGAGCCATTAGATCTTTAATTGTGATATAACCATAAACTTCAATATATATTATTGATATTTTAAGAAAAACCGTAACAGTGAAAAGGAAAAGTAAAAGGAAACACAAAGTTCACAAATAAAGCTGAAAATTATTTGCATTTAACTGTAATATTTTCTGCTCCCCTACCCGATCAGACCAGTGATGACATATTTAGCTGCAAGATGTTATTCCATCAATGGTTGTCTGAGTAGTGTCCAACAAACAACATGGGCAACATTGATATTTGGAAGACTTTTTGAGGAAAACCTGGTCTGATACAGAAAGACTTTGGATGGAGCAACTCTTCCTTCTGGGAATCTGGACAGATTTATAAGTCCTTCAAAACACTGACAAACCAGTGCACAGACCAGAAAGCAGAGTCATAGTTTAACCCACCGCTCTGCAGCTTCTGTAATATTACCCACTCAATACCACATTAAGACAGTGTCTTGCCCATCCACAAAATCAAATAGATTAAAAGTTTACCTAACAAAGGCAAATTATGAAAATATCCTTAAAATATAACAAAAGATCCCTCTCCTCAAAGACTTTAGTAAATTACTTTAATGTGATAATACATTTTATTTGTTTTTGTATTTGAGAATTTTGTAACTACTGTAAAATCCACTGGATGATGAAAGGACGAACTGGAGAGGCATAACAGCTGACACTTTATTTAGCTTAGCACAGCAAAAATTGTCAACTGCCATAACAGTAGCTCTCTGCTAACTTACACAACAACAACCGACCCGCTTCTAACTCATTCTCCACATCCCACCCCCAAGTACCTTAATAGCCAACCACATTGGGCTACACACTGTGTAGCACCCTTAAAAAAGAAGGTAATCAGCCATAGGAGGCTGGCTCCCTGGTTTAATGCAGAGTTGCATACTTTAAAGAAGAATACTAGGAAACTGAAGAGAATACGGGTCTCTACATGCTTACAGCACTCCTAATTAACCTGAAAAAAAGTCTGCAGCTCTATAAAAAACCTTTCAACAAGCCCTATTTTATATATGATGAATCTTTCCTTAAAGCACTACCATGTAACTCTTGCTCTCGGGGTCCCCCTACAGTTGGTAAAAAGGTGTTGTCTTCTACTGTCGTAAAATCTGTTATGATTACACCAGGGGATTCTCGTGCATTGACAAGCGATACCCTCGAACGTTGCAGATTTTCACGTCTTGGGCAGCCTTAGTTGCTTGTCAAAGGTCTTCATCCCAGGTATTTTGTTGTATATGTGAGCATGTCATATATACAGTGGCGTATATATAATTCTTACTAGTCCAAGGGAATGACGGCCAAGTCCGCATCGGTCGGTCACCTCTCATCCTCCTTTAGCTTAGGCCAGCGAGTAAACGCTCGACCAATATTGATTCTCGTCCGGCCCTTTAGTTTGTCACTCTCTCTTTCTTTTTGGAGTCTCATCGGACTTCGTCTTCTTTGGTTTGGTTGCTGCTTCGGTCATTACAGCTCACTCAAGCGTGGTAGCAGCCGGCAAACAAATGCTTGTTGGGCTCACGTGGGTTGCGGAAGTGAGCTATGCCGTAAAGCAGCAGTTGAGTTTTGTAGTTCTTTTTGCGCACAGGTAGCTACCCGCACCCAAAGTTACACAGTGCCAGTGAAAGCGATACAGACCCCGTCAGGCTATGGCATGCGTGTCATTCAACCTATTGTAAGTCGATGTATCGTCACATGGGTATTGGAAATATATTATTAATGTTGAAAAACTACATAGCGTTGCTTTAATAATTGGATACATACAGCAGGAATTTAAGCATGATGTAATTAAACCTTTACTTAAGAAACCTTCCCTCGATCAAGATGACTTAGCTAACTACAAACCTATATCTAACCTTCCTTTCCAATCCAAAATTCCTGATAACATAGTTGCTAATCAAGTATGTGAGTATCTAAACAACAACAACTTGTTTGAAGAATATCAGTCAGGTTTTAAAGCTCATCAAAGTACTGAAACAGCACTGGTGAAAGTTTCTAATGATATTCTAATGAACTCAGTGAATTTGTGACTGTTCTTGTCTTGTTGGATTTCAGTGCTGCTTTCTTACACAGGCGATCCTAACATTCTCTTAGAAAGGCTTGAAGGCTGGTTTAAATAATATCTGTCCAACAGATTCCAGTTTGTTCATGTAAATGATAAATGTTCTTTATGCTCAAGGGTTATGGCTGGGGTACCACAGGGTTCTGTGCTTGCCCAGTTCTCTTTATTATAAACACACACACACACACACACACACACACACGCACACACACACTCACACACACATATATATATATATATATATATACTTCAAACTGGTACAACAATTAGACAGTATGGAATGAATTTCCACAGCTATGCCGATGACACAGAGCTATATTTATCTATAAATCCAGATTAATCCAATCTGCTAAATAGATTAAAGGGATGTTTTGAATACATATAAACCTGGATGATTTTCTGCTTTTAAATTCAGACAAGATAGAAGTTGTTTTCTTGAATCAGAAGCTTTAAAAACGGAAACTGCTAAGTCAGTCACTTCATCTGGATGCCATTAAATTGGCCTCTGTAGTGTAAAGAACCTTCGTGTCATTTTTGACCAAGACAAGACATTTAAATCCCACAATGGACTGGTTTCCAAGATTTCTTTGTTTCACATCCGGAATATTGCTAAAATCAAAAACATCCTGTCCAGGAGGAATGTTGAGAAACTAGTCCATGCATTTGTTACTTCAAGGCTGGACTACTGTAATTCTTAATTATCAGGAAGTCCAAAAATGCAATTTAAAGTCTTCAGTTGATCCAAAAGGCAGCAGCAAGTGTTCTGATGAATATTAAAGAGATCACATTTCTCCTGTTTTAGCTTCTCTCCATTGGCTCCTTGTTAAATCCAGAATAGAGTTTAGGATCCTAATTCTTATGTATGAAGCCCTTAATAACTAAGCTTCATCATACATCAGAGATCTGATTGTTCCATATGCTCCTAACAGAGCACTTTGCTCAGACTGCAGGTTTCCAGGTAGTTCCTAGGGTTTTTAAAAGTAGAATAGGAGGTAGATCTTTTAATTATAAGGCTCCTCTCCTGTGGAACCAGCTCCCAGTTTAAGTCTGTGAGACAGACTGTCTATTTTTAAGACTAGGCTTAAAATCTTCTTTATTGATAAAGCTTAAACTTATAATGGCTTAAGTTATCCCGAGCTATCTCTGTTATAAACTTAAAATGTAAATGGACTGAACTTATATAGCGCTTTTCTAGTCTTTCTGACCACCCAAAGCGCTTTACATTGAAGCCACATTCACCCATTCACACTCGCATTCATACACCGACACCCAACATGGCTCGGTAGGACAATGTAGAATTTGGGGGTTAAGTGCCTTGCCCAGGGGCACATCGACATGTGACTGGAGGAAGCTGGAATTGAACCTACGACCCTCCGATTGCAAGCCAACTACTCTACCACTGAGCCACAGTCGCCCAGGAGGGGCTGTTAGGAGTATTTTTTGCTGTTATTTTGATTGCTAATCTTGTTTTCTCTCAGTGTTTCTCTCTCCATACAAGCTACACCTGGTCTGGTATCCTGCTCTGCGACAACGCCCTGTTGGATGGGGAGCATCGATTCGGATGATGCTCCCAGTGAACGAACATACCCGTGTCCTGTTGTGCACTTTTTACTTTCTTTAATATATAACGTACTGTTACATCAGTTGTTCTTTTTGTGTCTCTTCTCTGTCTTCTCAAACCCCCAGATGGTCGTGGCAGATGACCGCTTGTACTGAGACAGGTTCTGCTGAAGGTTTCTTCCTGGTTAAAGGGGAGTTTTTCCTCTCCACTATTGCTGCATGCTTGCTCAGTATGAGGGATTACTAAGGGATTGCTGTGGTTGGATGCTGCCTGTTCTAGGCACAACCTCACATTAATGATTCAACGCAATTTGCTGGGATTCCTTAAGTAGAAAACTTTTAACTGATTGTAATGTTTGTACAATTGCATTGAAATTACTTTTCTTGTAAAGTGCCTTGAGATGACATCCGTTGTGAATTGGCGCTAAATAAACTGAATTGAATTGAAAACTCCTTATACTTGGATACCTTGGATAACAACAAAAGATTGTATCTGTTTTAAATTCTGCAAGGCTTTGATGATTCAATTGAATTTAAATGGAGATTATTTATATAGTGCCACTTCACATCAGATGTCATCTCAATGCAAACTCAGTTAAAATTGTTCCTATTTAATGAATCCCAGCAGATTTCCTCAATGACAGATATTAATCATTTAAAACAATTAATAGAGGTTTTTACTGTTTTTTTCAATCACTTTGCTACAATTTTCACAACCTCGATGTCATTTTTCAAAACTCTAGACACAAAACTCAAAACGGTTATCACTTGTACTGCAGGCTATCCAGTGTTAAAAACATTGCATTGTGCTTTCACATCTTTAAAGAAATCATGCACTTGCACAAACATTGGTTCCAAAAAACAGATTTACTGTGAAATACAACTGAAACAAAACTATAGATCACTTACACACAAGCAACCCACAGTTTCACTAAGTCAGTGTTCGTACAATCACTAAACATTGTAAAACAAAATACGTGATACAGATTTCATTATTCAAAGATTAAAAGTCTTTATATTCTTTTGCAAAGTGACAGTAGAAAAATGTTTCCCTGCCCAATGACATTCTTACTTTGCTGCCTTTCCTAGATGCCAACACAAAAAAGTAGAAAAAAAAACAAACAAGCAAAAAACAAACAAAAAAGCAATACAAACTTAAACGTAATGCATTAGTAAAAATAATTCACAGTGGAATCAATCAAAAAGTTTTGCAATATCTTGATGCAAAACACCACAGTGCAACTGATTGTTTGTCTGTATCCATACAGCATTGAGGATATTGCAACGGTAACTTATTATTTTGAGCAGATATATCAATTAATAGTTAGATGCATGAAAGGAAATTAATAGACACTCATTTGAAATGTAGTGTAAGAATTGGATTTTGAAATAGTAGTACTTTCATGTTAAGTTGTGTCATATAGAAGAGGTGATTGTTGTTGAATGTAGAATTGATCAAAGTTTTATGTGTGTTGTATCCAAGCAATTAAGAAAAGAGTTAGTTTTGAAAATTTGCATATTAGTCAGTGGTTGTGAGTTTTGTGTCTAGAGTTGTGAAAAATGGCATCAAGGTTGTGAAAAATTCTAGAAAAGTAATTGAAAAAAAGGTAATATCGGTTGTTGGCTGTTTAAATTTTGAATATCTCAAGGAAATTTCAATCAAACACAACTGGACTTGGTAATTTGTCTTGGAAGACGTTTCACCTCATATCCAAGAGGCTTCATCAGTTCATGCTCGCCGCTGACCAGGCTGGGAGCAACTAACTGGTGTGGAGACTTAGTTGGACCATGACCTGGATGAATGAGGATATTCACAGGCTTACATTTTGAATAGTTGCAGTATTCTTTTGAACCTGTTGTGTCGCTATTACACAATAGGGGGAAGGGGGAAGGGGAAAAAGCGGAAGTCGTACTCTCGCGATTCTTTTTTGTTTTCATTGATTTCCAAACATGGCGGGTACCGCAGTTGCAGCAGATAAGGACTTGACTGTAGGGTATGTCTGTTTTTTGTGAAGCTTTTAGAAAATTACTGAAACGATGGTAATAATCCAGCTCAAATATTAAACTTGTTCGTATCTTTGGCAGATTGTTCATGAGGAGGACCGTTAGCAGACTAGCTAGCTAACTAATGATAGCTTTGCAAATGGTCCGAACAAAATGTAACAGCAAAACTATTTTTTTTAAAACAGCACAAAATATATCTACATCGTATGTACTGACCGGTAAAATTTGTTTCTTCTGTCTTCAAGCATATAACCCTTCAAATTAAAACTTCAAAGTAAATATTTGCTCTCTTGTTCTTCTGATTCAAACGATGGCTAACATCGTGCCCTAAACACCATAAAAGCAGGTTTTAAATGTGCACGTTTCCTCACGAAAAGTCATTGTTTACCTAAAGTCTGGTGGTCTAAAGTATATTTGGCGTGTGGATACAAACGGAAATAACTTCAGTGGTAGCAGTCTAGAATGCTTTCACTCGTAATAGAAAAACAACAACAAGAATCTACAGAGTAAGAGCTCAAAATTTATACTATGTCTCCTAAAGAGTAATCATCTTTAGAATGAATATCTTGGTTATCATTAAATGTTTCCATGGTGTTTATAAATCCTGTATGGAGTCTCAGTTTTTCTCCTTTTGGAATTTCAGGGATGCCTCTTTTGGGGAACAGCCTCCCAGTATGGATACAGAATCATCCAGTGGCAAAGAGGGAATGGTAACATTTTCGTTTTACTATTAATATATTTGACCTTTTAGCTGTCAAATTTTCATTCTTTTTTTAAACTTCCGCGTTATCCAAATACATCGTGTGATTACAAAGTGTCAGATCTTAAAGCATACATATATAGTTTGCTCATAGGGAATATATGTATTTTATTTTAAAAAACGGTACGCAACTGTTTCTTGCATTTAGCACTCAACAGGAGTGTCTGTCTTTGAAAGCCTATGATGACTGCTTGGAAACAGATCAACCTATACAGGCTCAAACTTGTGATGTCATCACACACTATTGACAAAAAGTTAGCGATATTATGCTTTTAGATGCAATTTAAGGGTAAACCTAAAATGCACTTCTACCTTACAGGTAAATTAATGTGACCTTTCATAAAGTTTTGAATCTACAGGTCCAACTGTTCACTGTTTCAGTACCCCATACACAACATTCTGTTTAACAAAAAGTTTAACTGGTGTTTGTTCCATGACTCGATCAATAGATTTCCTGCTTCAATCAGAATTGGTATTTAAACAGTCCCCCTCATCATGCTGTTATCGTCTTTACATTGTGAGTCCAAGACAACACCTAACAACTAATCAGCAGTAGCTCACCACTATGTGGGTTCAAACAGGATGTTCTCAGACAGATCTAGCCACTGAACTTGGAGTGACATCAGCAGGTTGCAGCAGAGAGATAAGAAGAGTTCCAGAAAGACAAAGAAGTGGACGTCCTTTGACCATGTCACACATTGATCACTACTGTATTGTTGAAATTTCCCTATGCAACCCGATGATGAATGCCACTCAACTCCTGGCAGATTGAAGGGAGGTGAGAGGTACCCAAGTGTCATGTCAAACTATATATCAGCATGGTCTGTGTGCTAAACGACCTGCAAGGGTACTTGACCACACCACCAGCCACAGGCCTCATGTCTTGCATTGCTCAGAGAGCATTTATGTTTGAAAAAGGACTTAGTGCGCCTCAGTGCTGGTGTGATGAAAGTCATTACATGTTGAGGAGAAATTATGGCCTCCAATGATAAGGAGAGTGCTATGCATCAGCCTCTGATGTCACCAGACACGCCTTTGGTGGTGGTGATGTTACTGTGTCTACTCAATAAAAAAATACACTACACATTGTGAATGGTACAATGACAAGCTAATATTACCTGGCTAACATCACTATTCCAATCGTGCCCCTAAATGAAAAACACAGGCATAATTTTATTTTCATGGTTGACAATGCACCAGGTCATTCAGGTCATGTCATTGGGGAATGGCATCTGGACACTGGGGTACCTTGAATGGAGTGTTAAGCGTTATCTTCCAGACCTGAGTACCATAGAAAACATTTAAGGTCAGCTGAATCACCGTAAAGAGGCTGGTAACCCTGGAACCCAGAACCTTTATAGCCCGAAAGTCTCCCTTCAAGAAGAGTGGGATGCAGTGCCACAGCATAGGAAAAAAATTGGAATTATGAACAGCATGAAACATTGTTGTCAAACTGAATTTGATACTTAAAGGTCCATCACACATTAATGTGACATTGACATTTTTTTATTGTGACATACCCACCACTGTTGTTGTCTTTTTTGAGGTAAGGAAATTATAATAATAAATTGTATCATTCCTTTTTATTAGGGATGCACCGATACCATTCTAATCTACTCATTGTCAAGTATTGTCCAACAATGATACTTAAAATGTGGAATCTCTGCAATAATTAACAGGAAATGTTTATTTTTTACTTGAAATTTTTGTTTTGTGGTCATTTTTATTATTTTTTTTTATCTAATACATCATTAGTTGTAATAGGCAGAGAAGAAAAAAAAGTCTTCCAATTCACTGCCCTTTTTTGTGTCGTGGAGGTATCGGCAATAGTACTCTGTATCACCAGGTACTCAGATTCAAGTATCTATATCGTATCGTTTCAGAAAAGTGGGATCGTTGCATCCCTACTTTTTATGTTTTCCATCAGCCTGAAAACTAAATATCATTTAACTTTTTGTGAGTAGTGTGTATTGTATAGTGGTGCTCCTAATGAGTTGCAGAATAGTTGTGAACTGTTATAGATTAAGAAAACGGTCAAAATATGTAACAATTATGGTAAATAGACAAAAATCTGAAAGCTCTGTTTATCTATTTACAAAGTTTTCATGTATATATATTCAAATAGAAATTACTCCTTACGCCTTAGACTTTGTTTTGCTAATTTCTTTGTGCCAGGTTACTTAAATATGGTCTTGGAACTAAGTTTCCCTACCTCACAGTGCTTTCTCTATGTGGTTGAGGTCTATCTTTTATGACTATCTGGTGTTCTGTATCTCAGGAGGCTGCAGGTGAAGGCTCTGAAGCAGCTGATGCTCTGACTGGATCTGGAGACGAGGAGAGTGGACGGCAGCTCGGGGAGGTGGAGCTGCAGTGCGCCTTGTGTATGAAGTGGTTCACAGCAGAAACGTTTGGGATTGAAACTACGTATGTGTATTCAGGACATAGATATAGGCTGATGTTTGATATTGATGCATTAAATAATCTGTCTTTCTTCTCCACAGGACATGTCTTCCCTTCATGACCAATTATGTGTTTCACTGCAATGTATGCCATCACAGCGGCAACACATACTTCCTCAGGAAACAAGCAAGTAGGTATCATGGGTGCTGAAACTTGAATATCAAGTACTGTTGTATTCAGCCTTCCTCTGTTAACCATACTGCTTTTTGTTCTGTTAGATCTGAAGGAAATGTGCCTCACAGCTTTGGCGAACCTCACATGGAGGTCCAGAACTCAAGATGAGCATCCTAAGACCATGTTCTCCAAAGATAAGGTGGGAGTCAATCTTTTTAGGGTTCTGGTGACTTTTGAAGGCTGCTTGTACACCAGAGATTTTAGACAAGAACTCAATCTCTCAATTTGTTTTCAATAATTACAACAAAAAAATTGGGATTAAAATAGCTCATTTTTCTAGTCTAATGAAGTACAGCAGTTACCATATGCATGAAAGAGAAAACAGAGTTTTGTTCATGTGTTCATTTGCTGGCTGCGCTGAATGAAATAACCTTAAACAACTCTCTGCTGCATCCATTTTTAACATATTGTAAACAAAACAAAAGCAAAAGTTACGTGTTAGGGCTGGGTGGGGTACGGAAAATTTACAGACACTGACATTTATGACTGTTACCGACGTCATTTTGCCCTTGTCGGTAAATTCTGTATTTGACAAAAGAAGAGTAGATGTGTTTTAGTTTAGCGGCGCTCCTGTCCCTTTAAGAAAAAGTGCTCCCCCTGAGTCACATAACTACATACAGTCATGTGACTTCATCATATCCAGCCAGCGCGTTTGAGTAGTGATGGCGCTGTATCCAGCAGAGAACAACGATACCAACGTAGCAGCTGTGTCCCTAAATTTAGCGAGTGTTAAGGGTCCTCTATGGACTCTTTTTTTTAAAAAAAGACTAGCCACAAAAGCAGTTTTTTTTAATGGGGTTATTGAATGATTTTAGTCTCTAACATGGAGGACGTTACTGCTTTCATGAGCACCAGAGCAGCAGTCGACCCAAAGCGCTCCCAGCCCAGCAGCTCTGGTCCTGTCAGTCGGAGCAGATACCCCCCTGAGTCCAGAATGTTGATACAGGGCTTGAAACCAACGCTGGCTGATCCTGTGCTCCGATATATAAATGCATAATATTTTCTGTCTAATATACGTATGCACACTAAAATCACAGATTTCACTCACAGCCCCTGTTGCTTCCTCATCTGGTCTGTGTGATCACTTCTCTAAGTCTAAACTGGACTCTAAAGGAGTGGGAATCAAAAAATTAAATGGCTATTTGAAGACGTGCAATAGCAAGAACCTGTCACATTTTCATACTCATTAGGCCACTACCCGACCTTGAATACAGATAAAGAGGGGGTTTGTCGTTATTATTGTCCACTTACCATTACCGTGGTGAACTGTTCAATATAACAAGGTATTGATTTTAGGTCATACCACCCAGTCCCACTACACGTCAAAGATACATCTAGCTCTCAAGAACAGAATGAGCCGAGATTTTTTTTAGATAAGAGGGAACCTAAAATGTATTCACGTTAAGTATAAACAAGCAGGCAGGTTTTAATGGTCATTAAATTATTGCCAGCTAATCTTGTATTGCTTTAGTGTGGACTGCTTGTGTTGTCATCTGCTCAATAAAATATATAAATAAAAATATGTACCCATTTCTCTGTGTGAGTGTTTGGATCAAATCGAATTATACATTTATTTGATTAAAATTAATTAAGAAAAAAATATTTTCAATACAATATATTTTATAATTATTTTCTTTAAAAGAATTCTTCCCTTTTGCAGGATATTATACCATTCATTGACAAGCACTGGGAGTGCATGACAACTCGACAGAGGCCAGGGAAGCTCACCTGGCCCAACAACATCGTGAAGACGATGGTAATATAGTGTGTAGCTGGAGGCCAGCGGTCCTTTGAATACAGTCATTCCCATCCTTTTACAGACTGGATTTCTTAATATTTGGTTAGCTCAATTCAGAGAGTTCCAAGATTAATCACATATGTATACCATTATTATTGTGTTGTTTTGTTCATTCTCTAGAGCAAAGAGCGAGATGTGTTTCTTGTGAAAGAACACCCAGACCCTGGCAGTAAGGATCTGGAGGAGGAGTACCCAAAATTTGGCCTTTTGGATCAGGTAATTACTGTTATGGACATAAACACAACACATGAAATGTTTAGACAGCACAAGTGTTTTTATGAAGGCTTAATATAATTGAAGCTACTGTTTGTTTCTCTGTAGGACTTAGGAAGCATAGGACCCTCATATGACACTCAGAAACAGACCACTGGAGCCCCGGCAGCTGGTGGGCTCAACGGTAAGGACTAGATATCCTAAATGAAACAACACAAAATATAGCGTTTGGGAATTTTTATGGAAAACTGTTTTTTCACTCTGTTCTTGCTTCACCGTGTTCAGAACTGGCATTTAAGTCTATTCTAAATAATCAGAGCTGATCTCCGCTACGTGCAAATGAAAACAGTCACATCACATAGTGGGCTGCAAACAAAACGGTCTTTTAAATAGTAATTAAATTCAGACATCTGAAATATATTTCATTTGTGAATCAGATGAACCTATAGCCTGTCTTTGTGCTGCTATTATTTTTACCGTAGAAGTCCTGCTGAATTTAGCTAGAGGGGTTAAGAAGTCTGAATGATCTTTGACTTCACAGACCTTAGCTATAAATACCTTATCAAGCAATCAATCAAACTTTATTTATAAAGCGCTTTTCATACAAAAAAAATCCTATTAATAATAAACAAAAATGACTCCACATATACCCCACCCCCAAGACACACTCAGAAGCAACATTAGAAGTACATTAAAATAGACAATAAGAAGGACAATGGGCCAAGTATAGATGAGCCAGGTTAGGTAAGGGTGGATCAGCAGCAGCTTAACAGCAACAGCCAAGGCACTGACCCAGGGCGCCCCGATGGAAAGGCTGAGACCCCATCTTCACCCAAGCACTACCTGGAGAGCATCCGGGCAGCCACAGCTGATCAGCACTTCCAAGGCAGAGGGCTCACACATAGGAAACACTGAAAAAAAGATTTAAATAACAGGTTAAAATATAAAAATAACTGCATAAACAAGTAAAACATGAAGGAACAATTCAACAGAAAAAAAATAAATAGTAATTAAATATTAGGCTATAAATGTGAGTTTTTATCCTCTTATAACATGAATATTCTCTTCGACCCTGAGGTCTTCTGCAAGCCTGTTCCAGCGGTGAGGGCCATAGTGCTGGAAAGACACCTCACCATGAGTGTGTCTCCTGACTTTAGGGATGCCAGAGGAGCATCGAGATCATGGAGGTTCATATGTAAAACCAGTTCTGAAAGATAAGAAGGCTCAAGAGCATTAAGACCGTAAAATTGATCCTACAGCCTACGGAGAGCCAATGCCGTGATTTTAAGACCGGTCTAATGTGCTCCCGACTCCTAGTCTTCGTTAGGACACGTGCTGCTGAATTTTATAGAAGTTGTAAACCTGAGATACTTTTTTGGGAAGAACAGAAAGGGCAGGGCATTACAATAATCAATTCTACTGTTGATGCATTAGTTACTCCATGTTGGCCCCAGAGAGAATGGGGCGGACTCTGGCAATATTCTTTACATGATAAAAACCTATTTTGTTTAAAATATCACCAGAGTAAAACATCCTCATCTCAGAACAAGTCTTGCGCTGTTTGTTGTAATATGTAGTAACCGTGTAAAAGAATATGAAAATGCAGGACACCCTGGAGGGCTCACAATAATATGCAATATATACAGGGCATTTTACCATTGGCTGTTTTCCTCTAGCACCTACTCAGCACAACTCGTCTCCTCTCAACTTGGTTATTAGGGTTTTCCACTAATAACAGTTACATGGTACCAGCCCCTTTTTCAGTACTTCACTGAGGTTACAAACAATAATCCGACCTGCCATTTGTAAAAGATCAGAACAGCGACTTAGCATATTTGGAGCTTGAGGTCCAGATGTTTATATGTAAACATCATACTACAGAGAAACTCACATAGAGCCCATATTAATCCTCTGTTCATTATTATCTAATTTATCTCCTTCATTAAATCTTTAAGCCGTGTTGTTTATGGGATGTAGGTTTAATTATGTCAGGAGATGTCTAACTGAAGGATAACCCACAGAAGAAGAGGTGTGTGGTCCTAAACTAATGCAGATAATGGTGGCAAAAGCCATTTTCATTCTGACCTGAATTGGTTCTCGTTTCCTGTTCAGGCCCCCAGATAATAATGCCAGTCCTGAACAAAGTCCTTATCTTGGCTCTCAGCATATACTCTGTTTTGGTTATCAATACTTCTGTTGACAGAAGAAACAAGACCCAGCTCACTCAAAACAGTATTATTTAAAATTTATATATATCATAAATCACATGTACAATATTAAATACTATTGTTTTTTAGCTTTATTTTCATACAACAAACACATTGACCTTAAACTGACAATACAGTGCACCCCCGCCTATTTACTCTAAGTTATTTGCGGAAAATGCCTGCATTTGGGGGTTATTTTCGCAGCACATTTTGAAAATATCTGGAAGGAAAACTCAGTTTGGGAACCGGGGGTCCACTGTAATTGATTGAGGAAGTTTGGTTTAGTTCAGAAGCACCATAAATGAATCTGATCACTTGAAAGAAAAAAATGAATCAGAAATCAAATGTTTAACTACCCAAGCACAAAATAAGGCCGTATGCAGATATGATAACCAGAGTGTTTGTGTGTATTATTTTCCAGGTGGATCTTCTTTCTCAGGTGAATATGTCATATATTGACAACTGGAGCTTCTCCGTGTGTTTGTGTGTCTTGTAATCTGCTGGATAGAAGTTGGCCCTGAGGTTTTAGTCACCCTTAAGTTTGTGTCGTCCCCCCCCCCCCCCACTCTGCTAGCTCCAACCAAACCCGACTCTTAATGAGCATCTTGTGGGCAACTTCATCCATGTGCTGATGTAACCTCCCCGTCTGCTTTTTTTTGTTTTTGTTTTTTGCATCGATTCAACACCCACCACCACCCCCCAAAGCCATCAACAACAAACAGTGCCTTGCATAAGTATTCCTACCATTTTTAAGTTTTTTTGTTACAACAACAAATTTTAAAGTATTTTACTGGAGCTTTCTGACAGACCAACACAAACTAACGCATAGTTATAGATAATGATAAATGATAAATGGTTTAATTATTTTATAGCATTATCCTAGTGAGCCAACAAAATATAGCACTAACGTTCAGGAGAGTTTTATTAAATATAAAAAGAAGAATGATAATGTAATCTCAATGGTAATGCAAAATTCACAACATAGTGCCTGTTTGTTAGCTGCTAACATTAGCATAAACAGTAGGGCGATGTCCTTTCTCTCCTGGATATGTCGGCTTTTGCCTTCTCTTCATGGCTTCCGGGTGCATTCATAGATTGATGAAAATATCCAGATTCATTCATGTGACGTCTTGTATGACTGCTGCTGCTCTTTATAAGACGTAAAAGAGCAGGGGTCAAAAAAATACTGCTGCTTATTATTTTTAATATTACATTAAAAATAAAATCCTTATTTTGCAAGAATGTTGTTTTTAGACTCACTTCGATATGTAAAAGGTAACATGCTTAGTTTAGAGCTACTGTGTGCTGTTGCATCAACACAATTTATGCGTGATTCGATTAGTCGACTAGTTGGCAAAAGAATTATTGATTAGTTTATTATCAAAATAATCGTTTGTGGAAGCCCTAGCATAAATTCAGGTATTCTGTGAATGCCTCAGAAGATGTTAGAGAACATCATAGAGAACAACATCATGAAGACCTGGTAAAAAGGTCAGTGTGGAAGTTCTGGAAAAGTTTAAATCAGGGTTAGAAAACACGTGGAACAAGGAACTCTGGTCAGATGAGAGCAAAATGAAACAATGACCTACATTTAAAATGCTATGTGTTACTGAAAACACTGTGCTTCACTGTGAACATGCCATTCTCAGTGTAAACCTGGTGGTAGTATGCAGTGGGGATGCTGTTCTTTATTATGGACAAGGAATCTGGTTATAGTTGATGAAAAGATAGATGGGGATAAATACAGGGAAATGCTGGAAGAATAATAATAGTGAGGTAGAGGTTCACCTTCCAACAGGGCAACTCTTATTCACAGTGCATGACCACTTCAACAGTTTATGTCACAGGATTGTTTCAAAAAGGAAAAAAATCTTTATTTAATAACTCTACACACAATACCCATAGTGAGATTTTTTTATTTTATTTTTTTTTTGCGAAAACCTAAGTATTCAGAGCCATGGCTCAGTATGTTGTTGATGCACCTTTGGCAGCAATTACAACCTCAAGTCCTTTTGAATATGATACTACAAGCTTAAAAAAGCTTATAAAATCGGTGGGCAGTTTCTCTTATTCCACTTTGCAGAAACTCTCAAGCTCCATCAGGATGGATGGGATGGTGTGCAGCCATTTCAGAATCTCTCCAGAGGTGTTCACTCAGATTTAAGCTTGGTTTATGCTTGCCGCATGAACATTCCGTGCGGAAACGAGACGTGCGGAACCGGCCGAGACGCCTTCGAGCAGCGTTTATACTTTCTGCAGCTTGTCCCTGCTGAGAGCCAATATTCTTGACTACTGTAGGGGACAGCGTAGGGCTCTACAGCATGCATACAACACTACACCATAGTAGAAGTAGTAATCACTGTTGTTTACAAGAGGGTGACACCCGTGACCTTAAACACAGCAGAACTTTTATGCTGTTTACTTAGGAAAAAAGACGAAAAAGGAGACTGTCCACTCGTCCATTAAAACACAGTTGATCATAGTGATCTCTATCGGCCGAATCATAAAGATGTCTATTTACGAACCTCCGGCAATATGAGCTCTTGCCAGTCCGCCATGTTTTTCTGCGCGGTACAGTAGTTATAAATTTTCCTAGGTGCGCGGTGCGGAAATTTTGGGGCGGGAGGAGGCCGCACGGAGAGGCGCGGCTCCTGAAATGACGTAATTTGGCCGCATGGAGCCGTGCGGACGCGGCAAGCATAAACCAAGCTTTACAGTGCATCCGGAAAGTATTCACAGCGCTTCATTTTCCCACATTTTTTAATGTTACAGGGTTATACCAAAATGGATTAAATTGATTTTTTTCTTAAAATTCAACTCATAATGACAATGTAAAAGAAATGTTTAGATTGTTGCAAATTTCTAAAAAATAAAAAAAATCCTAAGAAGTATTCACAGCCTTTGCTCAGTAGTTTGTTGATGCACCTTTGGTAGAAATTACAGCCTCAAGTCGTTTTGAATATGATGCCACAAGCTTGGCACACCTATCTTTGGGTAGTTTTGCCCATTCCTCCTTGCAGTACCCCTCGAGCTCCATCAGGTTGGATGGAAAGCCATTCTCAGATCTCTCCAGAGATGTTCAATTGGGTTTAGGTCTGGGCCCCTGCTGGGCCACTCAAGGACATTCACTGAGTTGTTCTGTAGCCACTCCTTCGATATTTTGGCTGTGTGCTTAGGGTCATTGTCCTGCTGAAAGGTGAATCATCGCCCCAGTCTGAGGTCAAGAGCGCTTTGGAGCAAGTTTTCATTCAGGATGTCACTGTACATTGCTGCATTCATCTTTCACTCTATCCTGACTAGTCTTCCAGTTCCTCCTGCTGAAAAACATCCCCATAGCATGATGCTGCCACCACCATGCTTCATTGTAGGGATGGTATTGGCCTGGTGATGAGCGGTGCCTGATTTTCTCCAAACGTAACGCCTGGCATTCACTCCAAAGATTTCAATTTTTGTCTCATCAGACCAATTAATTTTGTTTCTCATTGTCTGAGAGTCCCAGTTGATGCCGTTTAGCAAACTCCTGGCGGGCTGCCATGTGCCTTTTACTAAGGAGTGGCTTCCTTCTGGCCACTCTACCATACAGGCCTGATTGGTGGATTGCTGCAGAGATGGTTGTCCTTCTGGAAGGTTCTCCTCTCTCCACAGAGGAATGCTGGAGCTCTGACAAAGTGACCATCGAGTTATTGGTCACCTCCCTGACCAAGGATCTTCTCCCCTGTTCACTCAGATTAGAAGGCCGGCCAGCTCTAGGAAGAGTCTTGGTGGTTCCAAACTTCTTCCACTTACGGATGATGGAGGCCACTGTGCTCATTGGAACCCTCAAAGCAGCAGCAGCAATTTTTCTGTAACCTTCCCCAGCCTTGTGCTTCAAGACAATCCTGTCTCGGAGGTCTCCACTCAATTCCTCTGTCTTCATGCTTGGTTTGTGCTTTGACATGCACTGTCAACCCAGTGGCATTATATAGACATGTATGTGCCTTTCCAAATCATGTCCAATGAACTTAATTTACCACAGGTGGCGTCCAATTAATTTGCTGAAACACCTCAAGGATGATCAGTGGAAAAAGAATGCACCTCAGCTAAATTCTGAGCTTCACGTTAAAGGCTGTGAATACTTATGTACATGTGATTTCTCAAGTTTTTTATTTTTTAGAAATTGCAACAATTTCAAAGACACTTTTTTCACATTATCCTTATGGGGTGTTGTGTTTAGAATTTTAGGGGAAAAATTAATTTAATCAATTTTGGAATGAGGCTCTAACATAAAAAAAGGTGGAAAAAGTGTAGCGCTGTGAATACTTTCCGGATGCACTGTAAGTCTGGGCTCTGGCTGGGCCACATTTAGAGTTCTCCTGAAGCTACTCCTTAACATCCTGACTGTAAATGGCCTGTACTTGTATAGAAATTTATTTATTTCCTAAGTATCCAAAACATTTAGTCGTTCCAGGCCCTCTGAGCACCACCAGTAGGCAATGGGTGAAGTGTCTTGGCTAAGGACACGACAGAGATAGCTAAAGCTGGGGCTTGAACCAGCAACCCTCTGGTTACAATAGGTACTCTTAACCCTGAGCCTTGAGTCTTAACTAGGATGAAAAAAAGATTCCTACTGCGGTCCAAGAATAGTCTTTAATCCATCTTGTTGAACTACAAGGAGAACAGCAAATGCAAAAGCATTGTACAACCTGACATTGGAGCTTAGCGATATAGCCTCAGATCTATATTGCGATACAATCTAAATCATGTGCGATATCTGTATATATTGCAGAATATTCTCATTTTTTTCTTTATATGTGTCGAAATGACTGCTTATGAACATTCTTGCTTTCCAGACAAATTGCAGCAGAGCAACTTCAGACAGGTTTAAAATGCCATTTAAAGAACATTTATTGTGCAAAAATACATTTAAAAATGTTTAATTCTTTTTCCAAAATAATGCTATACAAAAATTCTCACAACATAAATAACTGTAAAATATATTTAAACAGAATAAAAGCAAAATATTATGAAAATACAATTATTTCCTGGTTACTTTTTTATAGATTTGATATGGCACAATATATGCATATATTTGAATAAAAAATGTTTCAAGTTCAACAGGTTTCTTTTCAGTTAAAGGGCCAATATCATGCAAAATCAAGTTTTTTGAGTTTTCAACCATCTGGTAGTGCAATTTTCTTATAAAAAAAACTACCAGAGTGGTTTTCGGCCGAATTCACACGTCTTAGCAATCCTCCTGAATCCTGCTCTCTGAGCAGCTGCCCCCCCCCCCTCTCCTAGAAAACAACTGAGTGTTCAAACTGTTCAAATAGTGACATCACTAGGTGAAAACAAGGGAGTGCTAGAGGTGTCTGCACCGCCCCTACACAGAGAGCAGCTTACTTCTGGTAGAGTTGCAAACACACCCACCCCTCTTCTCAAAGCTCACAGCTGTTGGCTTTAGCAGCTGGAACCACTTTTTTTGTTGTTTGAAGGAGGTGAGATTATAGAGAAATGAGCCGTTTTATTTCATGTTCCAACATTAACTCCATTATGCAAGTTAAATTTCAGGACAAATCAATACTAAATAACACAAACAATAACATTTTATCATAGATATTTCTATCCCAGACGTTGAAAGCTGTAAAACAGCTTGATATAGGCCATTTAAATGAAAAACATCAAACTTTATATTGTCATTATCTAGTGTGAAGACAAAGACTGAACATCAGCCTTCCGTATCTCGTACAAATTATGTAGGCACACTGCGGTATAGTCAAAATCTCTACCCTTGGCTAAATTCATATAATTTCTACCATATACATTTTATATTGCCCACTACTACCTGACATGCTCCCCAAAGCCTGACCTTCTACTATATTCAAATTCAATTCAAATTCAAAAATACTTTATTGATCCCAGAGGGAAATTAATTGTTGTTGTAGCTCATTAATTAATTTTTCAAGGAATTGTTGTAGACCATGATGGCTGTGGGGAGAAAGGATTTCCTGTAGCGGTCTGTGTTGCAGTGAAACTGAAGAAGCCTCTGACTGAAGATACTCTGTTGCTGTAGGATAGTCTCATGAAGAGGATGCTCAGGGTTGTCCTAGACATTTTTGTATTTTATGAAGAATCCATTTTGCATCATTATCTCCAGTTGTTCCACAGTCGTCCCCAGAACAGAACCAGCCTTCTGTATCAGGTTATTGAGCTGTTTTAAGTCCCTCGCTCTGATGCTGTTACCCCAACTGATGATGGACAAAGAGATGACACTCTCCACAACAGACTTGTAGAAGATTTGCAGCATCTTGCTGCAAATCTTGAAGGAACTCAGCTTCCTCAAAAAGTACAGTCTGCTCTGTCCCTTTTTGTAGACGGCTTCACTGTTGATTCTCAAGTCCAGTCTATTGTCCAGGTGTACTCCGAGGTATTTGTACTTCTCAACCAACTCCACTTCTTATCCCATGATGGCGACAGTCTTTGACTTGTCTCTGTTTCTTCTGAAATCTACTATCGTCTCCTTTGTTTTGTTCACATTCAAGGTAAGATGATTGTCTCCACACCATGCCACAAAGCTTCTCACCAGCTCTCTGTTTTCAGCTTCTACACCATCTCTGATCCACCCGACAATTGCAGAGTTGTCTGAGTATTTCTGCAGATGACAGGTTTCTGTCTTATACTGGACGTCTGAGGTGTACAGAGTGAAAAGGAATGGGGAGAGTACAGTCTCTTGTGGTGCTCCTGTGCTGCTGATCAGCTGGTTTGACATACAATCCTTCTGTCTCACAAACTGTGGTCTGTTTGTCAGGTAGTCATTGATCCAGCTGATTGTTGAGGCCTCCACTTCTGTCTTCAGGAGTTTCTGACAAAGCAAATCAGGCTGGAATGTGTTAAATGCACTGGAGAAATCAAAGAACATGATTCTCACAGTGCTGCCTGCTTTGTCCAGATGACAGTGGGTTGGTTGAAGCAGGTTGAAGATGGCATCTTCAACACCAACACCATGGCGATAAGCAAACTGCAGGGGGTCCTGATAGGTTCTAGTTTGCTTACTCAGGTATACACTATATACACTATAGTATTTGGTAATCAAAGATCATCTTTTTCAGCACCTCTTCTGTAGACTCTGTGTCTGAGTCCAGCAACTGCATCACGCCACCCTGATAATGGGACCTAACACAGGCTCACTGGGTCAGTGTCCCTCAGATACCTTGTTGTTTACAGGTCAATTGGACAAAAGTCTTATGGTTGACTTTTGGTTTTTTGGACATTCCTTTCCCCTTTTTCTTAGGGAAGAATTGCATTTTTTGGACCTGTGTGCAATGTGGGTTTTTGTCCTGTGAAGTTTGAGGGATTTTTGCTGTTGATTTTTCACTTTATCTCACATTTGTTATGATGCGTAACCATGGCAACAAGGAGGTTTACAACCGGGAGCAGCTGATTAATATTGCAAAAGCTGGAATAATACCTCAACTGAAGCCACAAATCCCTGATGAGTTGAGAAGGTGAGGATGCAGAGCTGGAGCGCAAAGGAGACAGAGAAAGAGGAAATTCAAACCATCTCTTGCATCAATCATAATGGGAAATGTTAGATCACTAGCTAACAAGATGGATGAATTTCAAGCCCTGACAAGGACTCAGCCTGAGTATCTGGAATGCTGTATTATGTGCTTCACTGAGATGTGGTTACAGGATTATATCCCCGACTCTAACGTCTCTCTGCCAGGCTTTCTGACTGTATGAGCAGACAGAGAACTGAAGAGGAGCGGGAAAAGAAAAGGAGGTGGAGTAGCAGTGCTTGTTAATAACAGATTGTGTCATCCAGGACATGTTACTGTGAAGTGTCGTCTCTGCAGCCCATATATTGAACTCTTGGCAGTAAGCTTAGGTCCATATTATTTACCAAGAGAGTTCACCAATGTTATTTTGGCAGTTGTTTACATTCCACCTTCAGCCGTTGCCAACCATGCATGTGATGTCATCAGTTCTGTTGTCGCTAACCTACAGACCCAGCACCCCAATGCATTTGTGGAAATATCAGGTGATTTTAATCATGTCTCACTCTCTTCTACACTTACAACATTTCAACAGTTTGTCAGATGCTCCACAAGAGAAAACAAGACCTTGGATTTATTTTATGCAAATATAAAATATGCTTATATATAGGTCCAGATGGTGTCAGCCCCAGAGTCCTGAAGACCTGTGCAGAGCTGCTCTGTGGGATTCTGCAGCACCTCTTCCACCTTAGCCTGACCTAGGAGAAGGTTCCACTGTTGTGGAAGACTTCCTGCCTTGTTCCAGTTCCAAAGAAAACTCAACCTGAAGTCATCAATGACTATAGACCTGTTGTCCTGACATCCCACATCATGAAGGTCCTGGAGAGACTCCTGTTGCCCCATCTAACTTAGCAAACTAGAACCTATCAGGACCCCCTGCAGTTTGCTTATCACCATGTTGTTGGCGTTGAAGATTCCATCATCAACCTGCTTTAACCAACTCACTGTCATTTGGACAAAGCAGGCAGCACTGTGAGAATCATGTTCTTTGATTTTTCAAGTGCATTTAACACAATTCTGCCTGATTTGCTTTGTCAGAAACTCATGAAAACACAGGTGGAGGCCTCAACAATCAGCAGGATCAATGACCACCTGACAAACAGACCACACTTTGTGAGACTGAAGGATTGTATGTCAAACCAGCTAGTCAGCAGCACAGGAGCACCACAAGGGACTGTTCTCTCACCCCTCTGTACACCTCAGACTTCCAGTATAAGACAGAGACGTGTCATCTACAGAAGCACTCGGCAACTCTGCAGTTGTTGGGCCTGTCAGAGATGGAGACGAAGCTGAATACAGAGAGCTGGTGAACAGCTTTGTGGCATGGTGTGGAAAATCTTACCTTGAATGTGATCAAAACAAGGGAGATGGTTGTAGATTTCAGAAGAAACAGGGATAAGTCAAAGACTGTCTCTATCAAGGGAGAAGAAGTGAAAGTGGTTGAGGAGTACAGATACCTCGGAGTTCAACTGGACAACAGACTGGAACTAGAAAATTTCAGGAAATTTAGAGAAGGGACTGCCACGGTGTGCGCCCTGAACAACAGCTAGCATGCTAATGCTAACTAGCATGCTAATGCTAGCTTACATGTTGGCATTACCATTGACTTGATCAGGACCAAAATATGGTTGAAACACTAAAATTAGCTAAAATGCTAACAACAGCTAGCATGCTAATGCTAACTAGCATGCTAATGCTAGCTAACATGTTGGCATTACTATAAACCCATTAAGTACCAAAATATAGTCAAAAAGCTAAAATTAGCTAAAATGCTAACAACAGCTAGCATACTAATGCTACGTAGCATGCTAATGCTAGCTAACATATTGGCATTACTTTAAACCCATTCAGTACAAAAATATAGTCAAAAAGCTAAAATTAGCTAAAATGCTAACAACAGCTAGAATTCTAATGCTAACTAACATGCTAATGCTAGCTAACATGTTGGCATTACTATTAACCTGATCAGGACCAAAATATAGTCAAAAAGCTAAAATTAGCTAAAATGTTAACAACAGCTAGAATGCTAATGCTAACTAGCATGCTAATGCTAGCTAACATGTTGTCATTAGTATTAATAGGATTAGTATGAAAATATACTGAAAAAGCTGAAATCAACTAAAATGCATACAAGTGCCATGTAGTACTGTGTATAACATGCAGATTTTGGTTCCAGCTTTCAACCAAGAAAAAAATTTCACTCCCCCTGAGTTTCGAACCCACTACCTCTTGCATGCCAAAACTGTTCTTTACACATTACACTACAACATCAGTACTTACATCCCTGAGTTTCAGGCAATATGATCTGTTGTCTCGTCTCCAAGTTCAGCTTTCAACAAAGAAAAATAATCTGCTCCTCCTGAGATTCGAATCCACTACCTCTTGCATGCCCACCCTGTTCCTTATCCATTACACACATCATCAGTACATACTACATTGAGTTTTAGGCCATATGATCTGTTGTCTCGTCTCCAAGTCCAGAGTATAAAACAGCTGCGAACGAACCGTTCCCATTCGAAAACTGTAGGAGCTATGGGGAAAATTCTTGGAGTGTTAGCGAGATTTATCCTTTGTGTTCAATTATTTCAAAGCACAACTCTCTATCTTATTCACAGATGAAAGGGTAGAGGCAGACAGGGGGACTGAGAAAGACAGAAAGACAGAGACATGGTCAGAAAGACAAAGACAGATGGACTGACACATGGACCCTTTTGTAGTACCTCTCTATAGAACTACACAGCATTACCTGTGTGTGAGTGGGCTATAATAGGCCTTCAATGACTGTGGGAGGAACTTTAGTGACCTCTGATCAAAGGTGCTCCGTTTCCCCAGCAACAAGTGTGAGTGAAAACTGCAGCAGGTGCAGACACTTTAGATGATTAACAGCTTCAATTTAAACTAATTCCTCCAAAAAGTGCTTCGAACAAATCGTTCCCATTCGAAAACCGTACAAGGTATCGGAAAAATTCTTGAAGTGTGAGCGAGATTTATCATTTCTCTTCCTTCATGCCAAAGCAGAAGTCTCTACCTTATTAAATATGACTAAGAACATCTCTCTGTTAAACAAAATCCTGAGAAGCCACAATGATAATGTATAGGAGAAAAGTCCTAAAACTGGGTTCCACTTTGAACGATAGAGCTTGCTGAGAGAAAACCGTGCGACATAGGGACATTTTGAAATGATCCTGAGAATCACAAAGGACGGCTCTATTTAATGACCGAAAATCATGTCACTAGTGCGAAATATGTGACCGTGACGTTGAGTTAAATTTTTATGAGGACCTTCCAAAAGTTCATCACTCCACACTGCTTAACGAGCAGTTACACTCTAGAAATGTCAATTTGGGGCAAACTTGGGGTCGAACAAATTCAAATTGTGACAAAACCGTAACAGCTATCGACATGCGGTCTTCAATGCTGAACACAGCACGGGCGTGGCTACAATCTGGATTTCGAATGGTGTTCCTAGGTTATTGTATGGTGACACAGTAAATCCTCAAAAATAGGTGATTTTTTTTGTGAATTTTGAGTTCTTTTTCCATTCATTTCCTATGGGCATTTTTGGCGTCTTTGATCGTTAATTACGTCGCCATGGTTACACCAATCGGCAATAAAAGTAATAGGCCGCATCGCATGATGTCTCATCGTTTCGATGTATTTATTGGGGTACACGCTACGGTACGACCCGCATTAATGTCCGCGGAAGAATAATAAATAAAGAGGCCCGTTTAGAAGTGAAGAATAATAAGTGACTGCCCATGCAATTGCATGGAGGCAGTGCAATTCATTGCTTTGCAATGGATTGCACTGCCTCCATGCATTGCATAGGGCAGTCCCTTAATTAAGAAACAACAGTGAAGCCGTCTACAAAAAGAGACAGAGCAGACTGTACTTTTTGAGGAAACTGAGGTCTTTCAAGGTTTGCAGAAAGATGCTGCAAATCTTCTACAAGTCTGTGGTGGAGAGTGTCATCTCTTCGTCCATCATCAGTTGGGGTAGCAGCATCAGAGCCAGGGACTTAAAACGGCTAAACAACCTGATAAAGAAGGCTGGTTCTACTCTGGGGTCACCTGTGAAACAACTGGATATAATGATGCAAAGAAGGATTCTTTATAAAATTAAAACGATTATGGACAACCCTGAGCATCCTCTTCATTAGACTATCCTACAGTAACAGAGTATCTTCAGTTGGAGGCTTCTTCAGTTTTGCTGCAACATAGACCGCTACAGAAAATCCTTTCTCCCCACAGCCATCATGGTCTACAACAATTCCTTGAAAAAGAATGAGTAATGAGCTACAACAACAATTAATTTCCCTCTGGGATCAATAAAGTATTTTTGAATTTGGATTGAATTGAATTTGAATATAGTAGAAGGTCAGGCTTTGGGGAGCATGTCAGGTAGTAGTGAGCAATATAAAATGTATATGGTAGAAATTATTTGAATTTAGCCAAGGGTAGAGATTGCGAGCTGCCATGTGGCTTACATGTGGCCTTTCTACCTTACAGGTCTGATTAGTAGATTGCTGCAGATATGGCTGTCTTTCAATTTTTTTCAATTCACTTTTATTTATTTAGCGCCGATTCACAACAAATATCATGTTATGGCACTTTACAACGAAAGTCATTGCAATGCAATTATACAAACATTTCAAGCAGTTAAAAGTTTTCTATGTAAGGAATCCCAGCAGATTGCAATGAGTCATCGATGTGAGGTTGTGCCCGGATCATGTAGACTCCAACCACAGCAATTCCTCAGCAATCCGTCATACTGAGCAAGCATGTAGCGACAGTGGAGAGGAAAAACTCCCCTTTAACAGGAAGAAACCTCCGGTAGAACCTGGTTGATGTTCCCCATCCAGCAGGGTACTTTATAGTTGAGCAGGGTACCAGACCATGTGGCGCTTCTATAGGGAGAAAAATACTGAGAGAAAACGGGGTGACAATCGCAATAACAGCAGAAAAAATATATCTAGAGAGTAGTTGAAGAGAGAAGAAAAGTGGTCAGGCTGTCTTCCAACAGCCTAAACCTATAGCAGCATAACTACAAAAGTAGCTAAGCCTAGTCTTGAAAATAAATAGAGTATCTGCCTTACAGACTAAAAATGGGAGCTGGTTCCACAGGAGATTACTCTAGTAACTAAAAGCTCTACCTCCCATTCTACTTTTAAAAAATCCTAGAATCTACCAGTAGACCTGCATTCTGAGAACGAAGGGCTCTGTTGTGAACATATGAAACAATCCAATCTCTATACAATGAAGCTTGATTATTAAGGGCTTTATAAGTAAGGAGGAGGATCTTAAACTCTATTCTGGATTTAACAGGATTTAACAGGGACTCAATGGAGAGAAGCCAAAACAGGAGAAATTTGATCTCATTTTTAATATTCATTAGAACTCTTGCTGCAGCATTTTGGATCACTGAAGGCTTTTAATTGCATTTTGTGGACTTCTTGATAATAAGGAATTACAGTAGTCCAGCCTTGAAGTAACAATGCATCGACTAGTTTGTCTGCATCACTACTGGACAGGATGTTTCTAATTTTAGGAATATTCCGGGGGTGAAAGAAAGACATTTTAGAAACCTGTTTAATATTGGATTTAAATGTCATGACTTGGTCATAAATTGCACTGAGGTTCTGTACATTATTACCAGAGGCCAAATGAATGCCATCCAGATGAAGTAATTTTTTTAACAGGTTCCTTTTCAAAGGTTCTGGTCCAAAGACAACAGCTTCTGTCTTGTCTAAATTTAAAAGTAGAAAATTCAGAGTCATCCAGGTTTTTATGTCTTTGAGACATGCTTGTAATCTTCCTAAGTGATTCGTTTCATCAGGTTTTATGGATAAATATAATTGTGTATCATCAGCAGAAATGTGGAAATTCATTTTATGTTGTTCAATTATTTTACCAATTAGAAGCATATATATAGTAAAGAGAATTGTTCCAAGCACAGAACCCTGTGGCAGTCCACAAGTAACCCTTGAGCGTGAAGAAGATTCATCATTAACATGAACAAACTTGAATCTGTCAGACAGATATGATTTAAACCAGCCTAGTGCTGTCCCCTTGATCCCTACATGTTCATGCCTTTCTAAGAGAATATTGTGATCGACTGTGTCAAAAGCCGCACTGAGATCTAACAAGACCAGGGGTTTCATTTATAAACGTTGCGTACGCACAAAACGGGGCCTAAAACTGGCGTACGCCACTTTCAAAGCAAAAGTTGTGATTCATTAAAAACAGACTTGACGGGAAAATGTGCGCACCTGTACGCCAACTCTGACCCGTGCGTACGGACATTTTGGAGACAGGGGGGAATCAATGACGCAGTTGGTGAGGGGGTGAACTGCAGCCAGACTGCTTATTACTCTCACACATATCATTTCACCTCACACCAAACATTAATTATGGATTCATGTTATTATAAACATCCAAGCCTGCAATGATATCTATATTGTAGCTTTGCAGTGAGCTATAGCTCTTGTAAAAACATTTTTCAAATTTAAAATAGATACATAAAATTTATCTCAAAACCTTAAACTCAGATAAAAGGCCCGGGACTGTGTGCCAATAAATAAATTGAATCATCTGCCGTCCCTGAGCGCAATAATGCCTGCACTCTTGGATGGGATCATTAAAATGAGCAGGCAATACATCACGTTTCCATATACTGTGGGGGAGCAGGCCTAAATTAAGATGCAATTTGCTGCAATGTCCGGGTTCCCAAACATAATCGGCGCGATTGACTGCACCCATATTACTACAAGGGCCCCGTCCGAGGAAATTCCCCTCCCTCCTGGCCTACCACCTCCCCAGCATGAGAACCCCAACCCACAGCCGCCTCTTCCTCGACAGGAAGCCTTCACCCAGGGAGCAAGGATCGGCCAGGATGTAAAATTGTTTTATTGTATCATTTAAGGTACCAATGGCTGTCACTAGACGCTGGGCAACCTCATCTTCCTCAGCCTCCTAATCCTCGCCACCTAAGAGCTGAAAAGACACAGCATATTAGTCTGTCTCCTTAAAATATGCTCAAATTTGGTGTCCGCTTGGGTGTACACATTGCCCCTCCAGTAGCAGACCCACTCTGGCGTTGGGAGGCAAGTTTTTATTTTTTTTCTTGACTTTGAGGTCCGACCACTTTTTTTTTTTTACATTTCGGGTACCGTGCTGTCAGTTGCACTGACAGTCTGCACTGCAGACGCCACATGCTGCCACTCGCAGTTCTTCCTTTTATTTGTTAAACCGCTGCTGTGTCCACCAAATAAAATGTCTCTTCTAGCCTCCACTTCACCCACTAGCACTTCAATCAACATCTCCGTAAAGTTTCTCTTCTTGTTTTTCTTTTGTTGTTGCCATATTTCCCCTCTTCTTCATATGCATCAATATTCATGTCCTGCTTTGCATTGACCTTTTATAGCCAGATTTGGGCGTGTTCAGGGCGGGATATGAGCCAAATTCACGTGTGCAAACTTTCAAGAAGACTGTGATTTATAAAGGGGAAATTGCTTACACCTGTGCGTAGGCATGGTTTTATAAATCAGAAATCTTTTTGGCGTATGCAAACTTTTTGTTTTGGTCGTACGTACACTTTTAGTAGGGATTCTACGCAATGTTTTATAAGTGAGACCCCAGAACAGTCACAAATCCATTATCTGAGGCCATTAGAATATCATTAGTAACTTTTACCAGTGCTTTTTCAGTGCTATGATGAGTTCTAAAAGCTGACTGAAATTCTTCAAACAGGTTGTTGCTGTTTAGATGCTCACATACTTGATTAGTAACTATTTTCTCAAGAATAATGGATAAGAAAGGAAGGTTAGATATAGGTCTGTAGTTGGCTAAATCATCTTGATCCATGGAGGGTTTCTTGAGTAAATATTTAAATACAGCAACCTTAAATTCCTGAGGCACATATCCATTTATCAAAGATACATTCATCATGTCTAGAATAGGGCCAGTAACCAGAGGGAACACTTTCTTAAATAATTTGGTTGGTATTGGGTCTAACAACAAGTTGAGGGTTTAGATGAAGCTAATATTTGTGATAATTCCGAAAGTTCAACAGAATCAAAATGGTACAGACATAAACATGGTTCTACAGTTCTCTCTGATACTGGCTCATTTACTGAAAGATAGTTAATCAAGTTTGGGAGAATGCCAATGATTTTATTTTTTAACAGAATTTATTTTACTTATGAAGAATCCCATTAAGTCATCACTATTGAGAGAAGGGGTATTAGTTGGCTCAACAGAGCTATGACTCTGTGCAAGTTTGGCAACTGTACTAAAATGAAAGGTAGGATTGTTTTTATTTACCCTTATTAATGACGAGAAATATGCTGTTCTAGCTTGTCGAAGGGTGTTTTTATAAAGTAGTAGACTATTTTTCCAGATTGGAAAGGAATCATTTAAGTGTGTAGAGTGCCATTTTCTTTCCAGTTTTGTCTCTAGTATTCTGCTTTAAAGTGCTCAACTCTGCAATAAACCAAGGAGCCAAACTCCTATGGCTGATTACCTTCTTTTTTAAGGGGGCTACACTTTCTAGCACCAAATGCAGAGAGGAAGTAATACTTTTAACCAGACCATCAATTTCTGAAGGGGTTAGTGTTGGAATTACTGCCATCCACTGTGGTATTCTGAGACACATACGGAAACAAGAATGGAACAGATTCTTTAAAACTTGTTATAGCATTGTCTGATAAAGTTCTACTGTAATTAAATTTTCTTTCAGATTTTGGAACGTTGGGTCATGTAAATTCAAAGGTTATCAAAAAATGGTCAGATAGGACTGGGAGGACTATTAGTTCATCACACTCAATGCCGTATGTCAGCACAATGTCTGAAGTGTGTTGACCAGAGTGTGTGGGTGCCTTCACTTTTTGAGTAAAGCCAATTGAGTCTAAGATAATATTAAAGGCTGCTGTTAGGCTATCACTTTCAATGACCATGTGAATATTGTGATCCCTTATTATAATTACCTGATCATTGTTTAAAACTAAATCAGATACAAAAACTAGATCTCGTCCAAGAATTCAGAGTAAGGGCCTGGTGGACGATACAAAACCACAAACAAAAGTGCTTTTAATGTTTTGCAGCTTGGATGAGGAAAACTACGGATTAGACGTTCAAAAAAGCTGTAGTTAGTAATTGGTTTAGGGCGAATTTGCAATCTTCCTTGCCCAGTACTTCAAGGACTGTGAAAATTTTGAAAATTGGAAGTAGTTGACACATTTATAATTACAAAATTCTTCAGCTGCAGCAATGTTTCTGATATGCAAAATAGATCAATTTTAATGTCACATATCAAGTAATTTACTAATAAAGTCTTTGAGGAGAGGGATCTTATGTTTAGTAAACCACATCTAATTGCCCCATTTCCTTGTTTGGTCTGAGTTTAATTTATTTTGGTGAGATTTTCATAGTTTGCTTTCCCCCTATCGCTCAGTTTAGATGGCCAGCCAGCTCTAGGACGAGTCCTGATTTTGAGCTACATGACAAAGGCTGTAAATACTTATGTACATGTGATTTTGCAGATTAATAAATTTGTAAAAATCTTAAAAAACAAACAAAAAATTACACATTATCATAATGTGATGATGTGTGTAGAAATTTTAGAAAAAATATAAATGTAATCCTGTTTCGAATAAGGCTGCAACAAAATCTTTGGAAAAAGTACACTGTAGCACTGTACATCCGGAGCTACATATGATTAGAACAAAAGCAGGTCGAGACATTGGAATTACCCATTAAAGTCCAGACATAAATTCAGTTGAGGATCTGTGACACAGGAGGGTTAAGAATTTCATTTTTAGATGTGCAAGACTGGTAGAGACTGGGGTCAAAAAAAATGTAGCAACATGTGGTTCTACTTATATTTCGAAAACCATGTTGGTTTTTTCCCCCAGCTACATTTATGGACCTTTTTTTGTTGGACTGTCAGATTAAATTCCAGTAAAAATAATTCAAATTTGTGGTTATGTGACAAAATAAGCTTTCTGGGGTATGACTAGCTTTGCAAATCGCTGTAGTTTTCACCTGTCTAGCTTGCTGCTAACAGCCTCTGAAATCCCTTAGAATTCTCCTGAAATGACAGTCTGCCTCCAGGGGGCAGGATACCTGAGAGCGGAGTGCCATTTTTGTTTTTGTTGCTGTTGGCCTTCACGCTATGCTAATTAGCCTCATCTTCGTCCTTCCCTTTAAACTAAGGTTCTGTAAGGTTAAAACAGGCTATTTTGTTTGTTCCACCTTGAATGAGTCCCATTCCTTAAACCGGTTGGAGAACTGAGATGTGTAGTAAGGATATCCTTGTCATGCTTACATTTTTAACCTGATATATTTAAATCTATTTTATCCAGTTGTTTTAAGTTGATTCTCAGATTGTATTCTCTTTTAGGTGTTTTCAAGTGTCCTATTATTATTGTTGTGCAAAAACACAATCTTCTGAGGACAAAGTGTTGAAAATCAAACCATTGTACTCCAATGTGTAACCCTCGAAAGCTATTTGGTACAATACTGACTGAACACAGAAGAGCCTCAATGGAAACTCTGATTGCTTTTGGAAAAACACCATGGGAAGTCCGGACTGCTTTTTTATACCTGCTCTCTCCACATATTGGCCTAAGAACTTGCTTTGACTGTGTGTTCAGTGGCAGTGTGATTGATTCATCTTCGGTTGTTTAATGACAATTAGGTTTTAAAACTTTGAGTTATGAACGTACAGGTCTAACTGAGGGCTCCCTGTTATTCCAGCAACACCTAGAGGCTGTGGTTTGTCTGCAGCTGCTTGACTGAGGCCGTTTTCACATGTGTGGCCGTACCAGAAAACGGCCAGAGAAAATGCTAATTTTTTCTGTTCACATGTCACGGATCTCTGCCCGTATTTGAATCCAGTGTTTTACTACAAATAAACAGCAGGTGGCGGTATACAAATAAGTCTGTAGTTCTCCAACAAACAAGGGAGTGAGAAGTACCGACGTCATAAAACGAGCGACAGGCTAGAATGTAAACAAACTGGTCTACTGGTCAGCTGCTACCTGAAGCCATCTACAGGGTGAGTGTTGTAGTAAACTCGCCGTTTTGTAATCTGCTGTGTTGCTGTGGGATGCTTGAATCGCGTTGTTTTGGTATTTTTATGGTCGCGAGGTGATTCTGTAATTTCGGCCGGCGGTGTCGTCATTTCCGCGTGGAGCGCGTCTATTGTCTTGAGTACGGCCAGAGTACGGGTTGTGTTCACATGGTACGTGGCCGCTCGTACCTGGACTCGGATACGACCTCCAAGGCAGGTCTCTCTGGCCGTATCCTGGCACGGTACAGTCTGTGTTCACATGGTACGAAATAAGTGGATTTTGACCAAATACCGTACCCGAGTACGGACTCCCGTACCATGTGAAAGCGCCCTGAGAGAGGAGACTGTAAGACACTAAGACACATCTTTGGGAATCAGCTAAGAATGCGCATGTTTGACTGATGGCAAATAGTTAAGAAAGGTGACAAATACCAACCTGATTCAGGATAAAGATGATGATGGTTTTATGGTTGTTTCATGATGACAATTTGAGTGCTACACGTATCGTGTTACCCCCCCCCCCCCAAAAAAACAAACAAAAACACAATACATGTTATAAGGCTCTGGATGTATATTGATAAAAGGTTGGCTAAGGCTTATTTGAAATGTTAAAGTAGCCTCTAAGAAAATATAATTTCATCAGCACTCAGAATTATGTTTCTGAGTGAGATTTCAAGTTTCATTTATAGGTTCATTTATTGATACTTGGTCAGGGTGAGATGGCTTAAAAATTTTATCAGATTTTTTTCGTCAGTCTAAATATGATTTTCAATTTTAATCGATTTTTTTTTTCCTACCAGTTTTTTCTTAAAAAGAAATTGGAAGTAATATTTTCAAAAGCATCCTTTTATTTCAATCATCCTGTCCCTGAAGATAGCCTGTCAAAGTCCAAGTATCCTTCTTAAACAAGATGGTAGGCCCTGGGCAGGTTGACATCACTCTGAGCTATGGAAGTCAAAGTAGTGCATTGCCAAGGGGAAAAAAAATAGATTTCACACAAATTCAATCTTCGTAAACAAAAAAATAATAAATGAACTCAATACATTGCCCAGCTGTTCATGCTTACAAAAAAACGTAATCTTTTCACATGGACGTCCATAGATCCAGGCTTGGAAAACCTAATCAAAATCATATCCAGTTTGTTAAAGGTATTTAGGTTAATAATTAAAGCTTTCCTGGAGATGAGACACATACTAAAACCTCCCAAGATAAATGTGAAAAAAAGAATCAATCCACCTAATGTAAACTTTCACTAATGGAGGCTTAAATAGGGTCTTGACTGCTTCAACCTGTATGTACGTTCTTTGTTACAGTTTCAGCTGAGTTTCTTTCTGCCTTTGCTGCTGACTGCTTGTGCTTTCATTTTTTTGTGTCTTTTTTTAATTTTAATTTTTTTTTTTACTTTATTTCTGTTTTTAACTCTGTTTTGTGCTTTCCAAGGTGCTCTGGCCCCTGGCCCTGGAAAAGGAAGGGGGGCCAAACGTAAACAGCAGCAGCAGCAGGAGGGAGCGGCTGCAGGAGCTACGAAGAGAACCAGGAGGTACGACATGTAAATACCATACAATTTTTTATTTAGAGCGAGAACGGGATGACACTTTGAACCAGATAAAAACATCTTCCTATATGTTTTTTGGTGAGAGGAGAAGTGTTTAAAGTGTTTGTTTTTCCATTATCAGCAGTCCTGGACTTAATATGTGCTCCTTCATCACATAGTGACCCATTGTTCTCAGCCCAGCGGCTGCCTCCTCATGGTTACCCACTGGAACACCCATTCAACAAAGATGGCTATCGCTACATCCTGGCAGAACCGGACCCCCATGCTCCAGACCCAGAGAAACTGGAGTTGGACTGCTGGGCGGGCAAACCCATTCCTGGTGATCTATATAGGGCCTGTCTGTATGAGAGGGTGCTGCTGGCCTTACACGACAGAGGTACTTCAAGGCCACAAAGCATTTCAAGGCTTAGTTCTGACTTGAATAAGGACCCCAAAATGTTACCTGATGTGTTGCAGCACCTCAGCTGAAGATCTCAGACGACCGGCTGACTGTGACGGGGGAGAAGGGCTACTCCATGGTCCGGGCTTCACACGGTGTGAGGAAAGGTGCCTGGTACTTTGAGGTCACGGTGGATGATATGCCCTCAGAGACTGCAGCCAGACTTGGCTGGTCTCAACCGCTTGGTCAGTATCCCTTAACTCTTGTTCTTAAGTAAAATTCATGTAAATTCTGACTTGAGATCCAGAAAAGATTTTAAAATTGCCAGAAGAATTCCTTTACACATTTATCCTGCCCATATCTCAGGTAACCTGCAGGCTCCCCTGGGGTATGACAAGTTTAGCTACTCCTGGCGGAGTAAGAAGGGGACTCGCTTTCACCAGTCGATTGGCAAGCATTACTCCTCAGGCTATGGTCAGGGAGACACGCTGGGCTTCTTTATAGAGCTGCCTGATGAAACCGAGACAGCAAAAGCTCTGCCTGATACATACAAGGACAAGGTAAACAGCTGAGACACAGTGGGAGAAATAATTATTTGAGCCCTCGCTGATTTTGTAAGTTTGTCCAATGACAAAGAAATGAAAAGACATTGGACAGATTCTGTTCTGAAATTATCTCTTTTAAGCAGTTCCTAATGTTGAGTAAGATCACTGTGTTTAACAACAATGTGTTTGCTATTTACACCTTAGTCCCCTTCCCCTCAAAATTGTAATCTTTGTAAAAATTGGGATTACAGGGTGGACTCTTACTGTTGATGTTAGCGTAGGTTAGAGTCTCTTTTGATTGGTTCATTATCATTTATAAAATGTGTATGGTTGCTTTGAACGAACAGCTGTTGGTTTCTGAACTCTCTCTCCAGGCACTTATTAAATTCAAGAGCTACCTGTACTTTGAGGAGAAGGACTATGTGGACAAAGCAGAAAAAGGCCTGAAGTCAATGAGCCCCAGCAGGGTGAGGACACCTCCTCCTGGTGAATAAAGTTAGAAAAACTCCTGCTGTTTGCTGGTTGTGACTCCAGCGTCTTGTTTCAGATGATGTTCTATAAAAATGGTGTAAACCAAGGAGTTGCCTATGAGAACCTCTTTGAAGGCATCTACTTTCCAGCAATCTCCTTGTACAAGGGCTGCACGGTCAGTAGAGCATATAGACATAGATTTAATTCTTTAAGCAGTCAGATTACCAAATTCTTCTCCTGTTTCTTCACAGGTTTCTGTCAACTTTGGGCCTCAATTCAAATACCCACCCAAAGACATTAAATACCAACCGGTAAGAGTTTTTCACTGACCTACTTACCTGTTGTACCTAACTTAACCCTACACCAGCTGACTGCTCATATTGAAATGCATTTCCTTTCACTCCCACAGATGAGTGACATGGGTTGGGGAGCAGTGATCGAGCACACGCTGGCGGACATGCTGTACCATGTGGAGACAGAGGTGGATGGACGCCGCAGCCCACCTTGGGAGGGATAAATGTTGTTCTTACACATGACCAGATCATAAGCCGTTCCACTATCAGACTTGTAAACAAAGCTTGGTTCATAAATTTTACTTTTTGAGATGCACAAGTTAAAACCACACTTCTAATAATGAAGAGTTGGTGGTGGCCTAAACCAATCTCTGTGCCACTAAAATAAACAGATGGTGCTCTGGCTTCAGAAACTCTCATCGTCATAATGAACACCTGATCTACTGTGTGTTCTTGGAAAAAACCTTAACGTTCAATTCTTTAAAGTCCTTGAAGGAGCTTTGAGTCTTTAGTGTTGTCTGTGTTGTTATGGTATTTACTGTTTTATACTTTGGATTAAAAAATTAATGTGTATTAAATTAAAAAAAGCTGTTTGATGTTTGAACTGTCTGGAGTTGAAAACTAACTTGGTGCAGATTAAGTCTGCAATATATGGCCCGTTTACACTTGACAGACATTAATGGGAGGGGGAAGGTCAAAGGGAAAATCAACTGGCTCAGTCCTCTCAGCTGCTGTCTCATGTCAAAATTGGTCCTTTAAGGAATTTACTAAATCCAAAACGAGATTCTGACGTTTAAGAATATATTTAATTAAATTTCCCTTCTGTGGTAAATCTAAAGACTATTCTAAGACATGAGCATATTGCAACCGTTTAGGCAGATGTTAATCAGTGAAAAGAAGCACAAGAGAAAATAACGAGAACAACAGTGAAAGAAGCAGGGATGGTTGCCACATCTTTTTATCTTATTATACACCTCTTCACCAACACTTCCAAATGTTCTAAGCTATTCCCTCCGTGTTACAAACAATCAGCATTAGTTAACCACAAGTCCCACCCAGGGACTACACTGGCCATTTCCATGTACATAGTCCAAGGCAAGTACTTGTTTAGTTTCTGAAATGGTTCAAAAGCCAGTCCTTTTGGGCAAGCCCAGTGGAATAAAGACCGGGGTATACTGATAAGGTCCGACTGGAAACGGGCCTAAACTGAATTCTCATTATCAGCGTTTGAAAACAAACTGTAAAATGTTCAGTGTAAAATCCAAATAACATGAATGGTTTTTGTGACTAACCATATTTCAAAAAAATGAAAGTAATTTAGACAAGAAAGGGAGTAGTAGTAGTAGTTGAATGTTTCAGCCCCCTCTATTTCCATTGTTGAAATCATTGAGTAAGGGAAGTTCTAGCACCCTCAATGTTGCAGAGATTTCACGAGACCTGTCATTAAACTAAAACTAGAAATCATGTAACACTTCATACTTAAAGCCTCCCTTTCCAAAACAATCATAGGAGCTAGTTATTTTTAGGTGTGAGAGATAAGAATGACATTCCAGGCTAAAAATAGTTTCCAATTTTTTTTCATAATTGTAAGAAAACATCCCTTTATAAGAAAACAAAAGCACTTTACAAATCAGTAAATTCTAGTTTAACAATAGAGCTGATCTGTGCAAAATCTAGCTGGTCAAGCTGGCCTCATCATGAACATATTTCATAGTTCAAAACACTAGTTTTGATTTCAAACCTGTTTTTGCTTTTACATTTACATTTTTTTGTATTTCTTAGTTGCTTCAGAGCAAGGGTTTAGTCTCCCAGGTAAACCCTATTAAAATATCAGACCGTATTTGGCAACAAACAGACTCTTTTAAGGAAATGCTATACTTTCATTCGGCACACCTAAATGCCCCTGTGGAGGTGGTATTTTTTTTAAATATAGCTTTTTTAAAAATTGTTCCACTTTCAACCTTTTAAAGACTAAAATGAAAGAAAAACATTAATACAACTAACAATTACAAAACACATTTTAGGCAGAAGAAATCCTTTTAAGTCGTTTTTAATTACAATTCTGACACTTACAATAGGGTCTGTCTGTGAACAAAGTAACCAGTATTTCCAGCGACGATCATGGTGTTTACTAGTGATGGTGATGTAAAGCCTTTTCAACCCATGAAGCCTTTAATCCAACAGAAAAAAAGGTTAATTGCTTGAAGATTTAAATAGCTTCTCTGGGGACCAGTTCACATGCATACGCAAACGCATATAAATGTATGTACGTGTATGTGAATAAAATAATTTATTCAAATTCACACAAAAAAAGCTTCAGAACTCTATGAGGACATCTGCTGGTGAAGGCATTGTATTGCTAAGGTTTGCATAGTTAATTGCACTCAGTTGAAGATGAATGGTGGATTTAACTTTATGTATTAATAAGGCATTCAAAAAGCCTCTCTGGGACCATGACCAAAAAGTGCATTGTATATTAAAATTGAAATTTAACACTATAAAATCAATATCCTTGATGTGAATAGCTCAGTTCAATAAATGGAGGATATGAATACGTAGTGTCTCATTGATGGCATATTGGTATTGTAAGCCAGTGTCTGGTTACAAATAACACTCAAAACCATTACAGGTTTTTATAAAGGATAACATCATGTGGGTTAAGTGTGTGCAGAAGTATAATATTAATTATCCATACCTTCTCCCTAATACATGTAGCTCACTTTATGCATGCTTTTACAAAAATTTAGAAATGCAATGACAAAAGAACCCTCTTTATATTAAAAAAAGAATAGAAAATAGCTAAGTTTATACTATTGCATGCAAACAAAACATGCAAAGCCAAATTAAAAACTTTGTTTCACCCTAACAACAGTTTATTAATAACAAGGACAGTAAAAATATACAAAACCAGAATAGATTCTAATTATAAAGTATGATGAAATCAAAAACAATGTCTAAAAAGCTCTTGTCCATGTATGGTGGAAACCTGATATTTTATTACTTACTATAAAGGTACTTTACTAGACTATTTAAATTTGACCTTTTCATGGGAGAAAATTGAGTAAAATTCCCACATCTCAGAACGCCATCTCTTTCCAACAGGTTCCATTACTGGTTTGTTACTCAGTGTCTTCTTTGCTAAGTATGTAATAATCTAAAAACTAACAACAACGCGACCCCTTTCAGGATGCTTTACATTTTTGAACCAACGCCTGAAACAGTCACATTGGTGGATGAATCAAGCTCCGACACAGTTTTGGCTATACAAGCTTCGAATCTTGGGTGTCATGATAACATGATTAGTATTTAATTCAATTCAGTTCACTTTTATTTATATAGCGCCAATTCACAACAAATGTCATCTCAAGGCACTTTACAACAAAAGGGATTTCAATACAATTATACAAACATTATATAATTATATATAACTATATTAACTGCACCTAAATATGCAAAGTTACGCAAGAAAAACTAAGCTTGTGTAGAAATAGATGGTCTCCTTAAGAAACTGCGGGTGTTTTTTTGTGAAAACATATTTATTCGTCAATCCACGAAATTACTCGCAGAACCAGAAATTTTAATCAAGGAGGATCAGTGATACTTAATAATACTCAAGTAAAAAGTATGTTGTCGTAAAACTCTTAGAACTAGGCCTACATTTTTCAAAAAAAGTACATCTTTGTAAATGTTAGCGGTACTACTCTTCACTGTGAACTAGTGATTGGAATTTTAAACCTGATGCCACAAGACCTTGTCGTTTGAAAATAGAACCATTGTGAAAGCTAAGAAAGAAAACCCCAAAACCCAATATTTTCAGACCAAAAGAAATATCTAATTTTTAACTGACCTGTTTAGTTTCCTTTAGTCAATGTGGAAATTGATCAACTAAATTTCATTTACTATGGGAATATTTGTTAAAAAGAAATACATAGCAAGCAACTTGATTAGAAAAAAAGTTTATTCAAAAATAAGCATTATTTGGGCCTTTCATGACAAGTGCTACATTGCTGTGGTTGTACATATACACTGCTTTAGAGCTGGAGGGGGCGGCTTCGCTTTCTGAGCTGGGGTTTGTATTAGAGAGTGGAACTGACTATTCCATTGGATGATGGGCTCTGTTCACTCTCATCCACTGAATCTGAGCGGTGCTGTTGGAGAAAATGATTAAATTAAATATTTGCTGTTAGGATACGAGCTCACACTTTTAAACACTGGACTGCGCTCTTACATGTCTGCGGAAAATCCGACGCAGCAAGCCACGTTTGGGGCTCTTTGTGCCCAGGGACCAGTCCAAGTCTGGAGGTCGAGATCCCATTGGACCAAAAACATTTAGCTCTTCGAAACATCCTGTCTCAATGAGCTAAAATCAAAGACAGATTAACACAGGTTTGCACTGTAGATCTTTTGGTATATGAAAGCCTACATCTTTCAGATCTCACAATATAATTTATTAATATAATTACCTCATTTTGCCAACTCCTCGGAACGCTTCCTGTGTTAAATTGGGCATAGAACTCGCTGTCTGACTGGTTCAGAACAACCCCCCTCAGAGTGGAGAACTCCTCGATATCCTGCACATCGTCACAGTACACCAGTCTGGGCTTAAGGTGAGGAAAAAACACAGTCCGATCATTATTTATTTTGAGGATGGAGTCAGCATATGAAGAACCACTATGCACAGATGAATCAGACACATGGCTGACAAATGTCACATTCATTGTCTCAATTCACTCCTGAACTAGAAACAATGGCAGAAGCCTCTTAGCTGGACTAAATCCAAAATCCAGTTTTAAGCAGCCTTTTATATTTTCATTGCTTGGTATTTTTCTCAACTAAACCTCTATTTATTTACGCTTGTGTCCTTGTATCAAATGTAACTAGAATGCTTTATTGGTAGTTTTATTTTAGCCAATTGTTTTAGCCTGTGTGTGGTGTTCTCATTTTTTATCCTCATTCATTTTGTCCATTGCTTTCAATGTCTTTGCCATTGTAAAGCACTGGTAAGTAGTAATGCTGTGTTGAAAGGGCTCTATAAATAAATTGGTATGATTGCTGACTGGACAGATGTCCAGGAGACGGTCACTGACACCATCCACAAGAAGAGGAACCCACTAAAGGCTAGCGCTAAAGAAACTGGTTGTTGCGACAGCTGGATCCAAACCTTCATCAAAAATTATATGGAAAGAAAAAAAAAATGACAGAAGAGAAGTACTGCTAACAGTGATAATAACATCCTTGAGAGGATTGGCAAGTCATATCCATTTAAACTGTGGATTGAGTCAACACATGGAGAGCCAGATTAACTGACAGATGGGCTACAAATGTCACATTTCTTGTGTCAAACCCCTACTGAACTACAAAGCAATTTCAGAAACGTCTAAAGTGGACTAAGGAGAAAAAGAACAGTGATTAGGGATCCAAAGTGCTCTTCAGATGAAAGGAATTTTTGTATTTTATTTGGAAATTAAGGACTCAGAGTCTGGAGGAAAACTGAACAAATACAGAATCCCCGTTGCTTGAAACAATGAATGATTGAGGAAGTTGGCTGCTCATCTTTCACTCTCGATGTTTTAGTTTCTGTCCCTTTGTTTATATTTCTTGGCACTTAGCAGACACAGTCCCTACTGTTTTATTACCATCAACTGCTCTTTGACATCCAACAAAATACCACGTCCTTCAATTTTACTGTATATAATAGACAGAAATGTCTACCACCTCTGCTGTCAGGAATTGTAAATATGAACAGGTTTTGATTGTTGGTGATTTTAATATTCATGTCTGTTGTCCTAATAAGATCCTGATTTTTTAACCATTACTGACCCTTTTAATCTCATTAGACATTAGACTAGACATTATTATGTCTATGGCTTCAAACTAGTAAGTTTGTGAGCTTTGGTGACAGTGACAAAGCATGCGGTGTGAACGTACCATAATGCTTGTGTTTGAAAGGTTTATGTATAAGAAATGTTTGTGTTGCCTGGCAACAGCCTTGTCTCCCTTCCATTTGGAACTATTTTTGATGTCAGAGCTAAATAAATGACCAAATAAACAAACATATTATAATCTATTGTTGACTATTAATGTTAAAAAAATAAAATGAGCTTGTAGAACAGTTGTAAAAAAAAGCAATATAAAACTCGAGGTCTTGTTGTTGTGCAGAATATAAGCACTGGTGGGATTCGGTCGTAGGCAGGAAGCCGCAGATAATCACACCAGTGCTGATATTCAGCACAACAGCAAGACCTGAGTTTAATATTGCTTAATCAACCTGTGGCTCCACTAAAAACTATGTTACCCAGGCCCAAACCTGAGCCATGATTTAATAAAAGAACTCGTGCTGCTAGGAAGGAGTGTCGCAGAGCTTAACGCAGGTGGAGAAAAGATAGGCTGCAGGTTTTCTTACCAGATTTTGAAGAGCTGTTGGTGTCAATACCAAAGTACTGTGAAAGACTCCAAGAAGGAATATTTGCCAATTTAATTATGACAAATAGTCATAATCCACATATACTTTTAAAACTATGACTCTGTTTTAAATGTTCATCAGCAGGACTATCAAGAAGCTTCTCCAGGTCGATACAATATTTTAGGAACATTTTTACTCAAAAGGTTGCTGATATTAGATAAGCGTTTTCTACTACTGACTCGGACCCATAACAGTCTACCCCACACGTTGGTGTGTTTGACAGGTTTGAGCATGTGAGTCTGTCTGTCTTAGAAGATGTTAGTCACATCAAACTTTCTGGGTCTCCTCTCGATATTGTCAAGCATTGGACAGTCTGTCCTTACCATTGTATATAAAATCTGTCACTCTGATGAAAGTTTTTAATGATATTTTCCGGGCAACTTATGAGAGGGATTACGTCATCCTCTTTCTGTTGGACCTTTCTGCAGCGTTTGACGCTGTAGATCACTCTATATTATGGTCTAGGCTTAGTGACTTAGGGGTTCATGGTGTTGCTCTTGACTGGTTTTCAACATACTTAGCTGATAGAACTATGCTGGCTCCTACTCTACCGCCATCCCATTGTTGTGGGGGGTCCCTCGGGGCTCTATATTAGGTCCACTTTTGTTTTCTTTGTATCTGCTTCCACTTGGCTCTGTTCATTTATAAACCTGATGTGTCCTTTCACTGTTATGCTGATGACACACAAATATACCTGCCAATAAAAAGAGGTCACAAAAAAAACCCTTCTTTCATGTTTGTATGACATTAAGGACTGGATGGGATTGAGCTTCCTAAATTTTAACAATAGTAAGACGGAGGTGATTGTGTTTGATCCTAGTAGCCCTGGTAACCCCTCCTTAATTGACCTAGGACCAATGGCTGTGCATGTAAAGACCTGGATATCCAATTTAGGTTTTAAAATGGATCCAATTTTAAACTTGATGGCCACTTTAGTTCGGTGGTAAAATCAATTAAAAAAAATGTTTTTGAGACAGGTGGTGACGGTGAAGTCTTTCTTATCTAAACACCACGAGACAGTGATCCACGCTTTTATCACCACATGGCTGGATTACTTTAACTCCCTATTTTGGAATTAGCCAGGTGTCCCTCTCACATCTCCAGCTGGTTCAAAATGCTGCTGCTAGTGTCTTGGTTGGAGCACATGGGAGGGAACACATTACTCCTATTTTGGCTTCCCTACTAGCTGCCTGTGGATTTTAGAGTAAATGTAAAAATTATTTTATTTGTTTTTAAATCCCTACATGGTCTCGTGCCGCCATATATCCCCAAACTTCTTATTCTCTACACTCCAACACGATGCCTCAGGTCGGTGGATCAGCTTCTCCTGGAGGTTCCAAGGACAAGGAGGAAGCTAAGGGGGGGAACATGCTTTCTCTGTTTGTGCTCCACAGCTATTGAATGCATTGCCATTGATTATTCGCCAGATGACTTATATATGCATTTTTAAAAAACTTTTTTAACTTATTTTTATGGTCAAGCTTTTGATGCAGTATGAGACGCTGTTTTTCCTGCTTCTATGGTTGTTTTTTAATTATTTTTAGTATTATGTGATCTTGCCTTCTTGTTTCATTTCATGTTGACCTGTTGTACAATGCCTTGTTTTGGATGTTTGTCATGTGAAGGCACCTCCTAAATAAACAGATTTAATTTTATTTTGATTTTAAGTCCAGTGTGAACTTTCCACAGTTAGGGATGATTTGGGGTACCATGTCATCTGCTGGTTCTGATCCACTGGATTTTTCTGAAGTCCACAGTTAACAAAGCCATCTACTAGAAATATTTAGAGCACTTCCTGCTACCTTCTGCTGGCAAACGTCTGCCCGAACTGCCAAAGGTCACCATGGTCATTCAACCAGTTTATGGAATGGCCTGCAGCCCATAGAGTATTGTCAAGGGAAGACACCAGAACTAACAATGTAGATGACCTGATAACTGTTATCAAAGCTACTTGAACCTCTACTAGACCACAGTGGAGATACAGCCTAATCTTTTCCATGTCATGCTGCATCAATTAAGTAATTCATGCAAAAGGAGCAAATACTAAGTAATGTTCAGAAAAAAAAAACTCTAGACGTTTTCTTCGGCGTGTGCTGAAACAAAGAGAAAAAGTAAATTGAGAACCCATAGTGACAAACCACAAATCGACAAATGACAAACACAATGTCGCTGAAAAGCACACAGTGTTGATTAATAAAAGGTGTATTAGTGGCGATTGCAGCCCAAGATAAAGTGTATATGTAAATGCCTAAATTCCATCATCTATGTGTGTGTGAATGCACTGGGGTACATAAAGTTTCTCTAGGGAAATTTTCAATAGTAGGTGTAAGGGGCAACAGATTTGAAATCTCACAGGGTCCAATGGAGCAGATCCAGCCATGGAACATGCCTTCTTTATGAATAACTTTAGAGGTCTTCCTATGATCCCTGATGCATATTTGAGATCATTCTAGGGGATTACTAAATTATAAAAGAAGTGATTATAAGGGAAGTCCTCTTTGATCCCAAGAATGCACTGACTAGCTTTTAGCTGGAAAACTAATTTTAATTTGATTAAATTGAATATTCTGAGATTGTATTGTTGGATCTGACCCATGAATATATGAAATTATATCAAAGGTCTCTATGGTTATGAATGATTCCAGCATTCCAAGCGCTGGCTTCCTGCCATTTCATCCAGAGCAGGAATGTCAGATCCTCGGATGGAAAACAGTGAAACACCGGCGCACCTTGGCCAATCAAGAACCGTTTCTCTCTCTCTTAGCTCATTCCTGGAGGGCTGGCTTACGATACGCCCCGACACGTCGGTTGTTTACAGCCATCCTGGACTCTCCATGTCTCTGAATGGAGGAAGGAGCAGCTGAGAGCGGTGAGGTTTCCCTACCCGCAAAGTTCAAAAAGCTGTGCAACCAACTTCTCTTCCCTCTTTCTGGTTCGACTCATTGAGCTTTAAGGAGATTCCCCTCTCTGCCCAAAGTCCTGATACAGTGCTGGACAAATGTGTCGCAAATTTTCTTCCCACTAGCAAACCTCCCCTAAGCTTCAACTGGCCATTGAAGTTCTTCTCTTCCCCCCCCCCCTTTTTGTTCATCCAACAAACGGACTGAACCGCTCATCCCTTACTCCACTGTGCCTGAAAGGATTTACCTTTGCTGCAATCGACTTTTGGATGGACTCAAGTAAGATCAATACAATTTGTTTAAAGTCTGGGTGGAGTATTTTATGCATGCATGCTGCTGTAAACGTTTCATTAATCAAATTTGTGTTTGAAGTTTACTGTGTTCTTGAGTAAGCTGAATTTGATTGTGTACGATTTGTGTTGAAGTTACTGCGTTTTTCTTAATTAGTAAACAAGCAGTGTTTGATTGTGTGTGTGTGTACTTTTGACTTGGTTTCAAGCTGCAAACCGGAGTGGTTCTTGTGGCGGGCAAAGCTGCACTTAGCCTCTGTTCAATCGGTGACCATTCAATTCAGGTTTCTTTGTTAGCCGAAGGCTTGTTTCATTGATAAGTGCCACACGGTCTCTTTGTTTAAAGAGACCACGGTGTACCTCACCCAGGTAATAAAAAGAAAAACCTGTTCAGCATTCTGCCCGTCTGTATGCGTACATCGCCACCACGCGTGCGTGTTACGATGTACGCACGTCCAGGAAGCTCCCCGTGACGTGGCCTCGACAGTTTCCAGTCAGCATCCATGTTTGTAGTTTTGTTTACGTAGCAGTAGCTTTAGCCACTTAGCTTAGCCGTTAGCAGAACCGAATGAGCTAAGCGTGATTTTAAAGTTGTTGTGTGATAGTCAGTTAATACATTAGTTAAACTGGATCAAATCTTAGTTTCTTTTATTTGAGTGTGTGTGTTTGAATCATTGCAAAAGCGCTTACCCTTCAGACAAATTATATCTGGTAAATCATTGATAATTAGCGGTAAAACTGCTGTTTCATAGTTATCTCTGATATATATTTTTACTGGTTTAAAACTGATTGGTGCTCCTTAAATAAATAATATAAAGGAATAATAATTGAATAATTCATGAATCATTAGTTTAATTATCCCAATAACCAGATAGACAATAACTTTCTTTTAAGAAACCCAACACTTGTCTGCTAGTAAAATATTTACTGCTCATAACCTCCTTTCTGAACCCATCCCTTAAACTTCAACTCAGTATAGCCAAGATAGATTCCTAACACATCCATATACACAACTTAAAGATAAATACTGCTCTTACATCTGGTTTAAATGGAGGCTCCACCCGTCCTGCTTCCAGCATCCGGAAGTTGATCTGTCGAAAGAAGGGGTGGGACTTCACTTCTTTCCCTCCTGAGCCTTGACAACCCAGTCTGCATTTTGGATCCCTGTTCAGCAACTAAGATAAAGACATATTTTATTATATTTTGGATGATGATCTTGGGCTCTTTTCACATTAGCAGATAATGGTAGAAAAAGCACAAAGATAGCTCTGAGGTTGTGGTGTCCTCTGTGCTGAGCCAGAGCGTCTGCTCTAACGATAAGTAAGAAAGTATATTAAATTATTTTTAATCTTAAAACTCACTGCACTGCAGATGTCAATGGCCTCTTTGCTGAATTTTTTACTGTATTTCACTGGTTTTGATTTGATCCTTTTCTCCATTTCTGAGGATTTGGGACGCTCCCCTGACTCCCTGAAGGGAGACTGACCCTCAATCATTTCATAAATCAGACAGCCAAGGCCCCACCAGTCAGGACTAGTGCCGTATTTCTCTTTGCTGATCACCTCCGGAGCTGTAAGCAAAGAAAAACTGTGTTGTTATGGATATTAATACAAAAAGTAAAAAACGATAACTCTATAACATGTTTTATTTCCGGCATGTCCAGTGAAGTTCCTAGCAATGTAAAAGTTTAGCTATAAATATTAATTAGGGTGGCTAACTGCACTGTGAATATACAAGATACTCAATCATTTTCCTTATAACATTTAATCTGGAAAAATATCTTGTCCCTTGTGAACCCTTGGAAACTTTTCATTTTCTTTAGTACATTTTATTTAGATTCTAACCATCCATAGAAACAACAATGCATAGAAAACCCAAATTTAGTGTCAGCAGAAGAAATTACAAGCTGAAAGGTATGGTGTGATTTTGTATTCAGTCCCCCAACATTCCAAAAACACTAAATTAATTCCAGATGAGTCTAAATCTAATTAACAATCTGTGGTAAACCTTAAAATTTGATACTATCCATTCAATCTGACTGAGCTTAATCAATTTCCTAAAGAAAAAAGCATTGTTTGCCCCAAAAGACTTCTAGCTGAGATTTCGATGACAGAGTTGGACTTAATTCAAATACATGCAACACTTTTCATATTTTTATTTGAAAATATTTTGAGCACGATGCATAATTTTCCTTTCATTTCCTTCCAAATAAGCATTATATATTTTTGGTCTGTCACACGAAATCTCTTTGAAATATAGTGAAGTTTGTGATTGCAATGTGACAATTTTTTTTAAAAAAGTGCAACATTTAATACTGTTTGTTGCAAGGGACAGTGTCTCAGAATAACACATTAACAAGTAAAATGAATCTTAAAATTAATGTTAACTTTAAACAAAGCCATTGACCTACAAAAGATAACCCTGACATTCTTCAAGAAAAAAAAAAACACCTTCATTTTATATTGGTCAAATTCCTTTTTTTTCTTTTTATCTTGTTTAATGCATATTAAGAAAACATACGCAACAAACACATTCACAGATTTTAGTTGTTGAAACTACAACACTTATTCATTCCAAAGCTAACTAAACTTTTACATAGTAGGGTAACTACTCCTGTGAATGGAATTTTTTACATACATATATAGATATAACTTTCTAGCCCTGTGATGGACTGGCGACCTGTCCAGGGTGTACCCCGCCTCTCGCCCGTTGACAGCTGGAGATGGGCACCAGCCCCCCGCGACCCCTGGAGGACTAAGCGGTTCAGAAAATGGATGGATGGATATAACTTTCTATGTCAGTTAGAAAATGATTAGGAAGAAGGTGATGCTTATTAAATCCTAACCCAATTGACTCAATGAAATTACTCTCATACAGATATTTATATAATATAATTATATAATAATTATATAATATATAATACATCTACAGTATATCACATCACCAAGCAGTTTACCACAATACACAGTACTCAAACTGCATTACATCCATATAGTGTCACAGTAGAGATTTTTCATATAGACTTAAAACTGACCCTTGAGGAACCCAGCAGTTTATGTACCTGTTAGTTAATTTATATTCACCCAATGGTACAAATAGTTGCCTGTTCTTTAAGTAACTATCCAGTCCAGTCCAACTCTTTTAATGCCATAATGTTCCAGTTTTTTTAAATAATATCTTATGGTTGATGGTATCAAATGCTTTCTTTAAGTCCATAAATATTCCTGCTGCATATCTTCTATTGTATATTGCATTTGTAAATTCTTCACCAATTCCAAAAATGCGAGAGATGTTGATCTTTCTTTTCTGAAGCCATACTGACTGTCAGAGAGAACATTTGTGTTTCTGGATAAACTCATCTAATCTATCTGTAAAGATTTTTTCCAAAATCTTGGAAAACTGGGATAAAAGAGTTTCCTGTCTGTAATGTGTATAATGATGTCTATCACCTGTTTTATACAGGGGTATTACTTTAGCTATTTTCATGTTTTTTGGAAAAGAACCACAAGAAACGAACAAGGTTCAAATATGTATGAGTGATTTCTAAATTTCTGCAATTTATTTTTTTTACAATCATCATATCAATGTTTTTCCAATCAGTCAATGTTTAATTTTTACATTTTAGTACTGTGTGTTTTAGACAAAATGAGCTGGGATCTCTATCCCCCTGGTCTATCTTTAAATAAGACTTCAATGCACCTATTTTTCTGGAAATTTCTGGTCCCACTTTTACAAAAAAAATATTAAACCCATTTACTACATTTTTAATGTCTTCAATTATTTTTTTATTTTCTATGAAATATTTAAGGTGCATTTCATTGTTAGAACTACTTTTTGTAATATTATGCATCACAAGAACACATGCCGATAACATGCACACTAATGCACTAATAATCTGATATAGCATAAATCGAAATTTGCTGCACACAGTTCACTCTTTAAGATGCATTCACACCGGCCAGCGCGTCCAGGCAGCAGGGCAGCTATTTTACTTACAAAGTCTATTGTACCTACGCAGCACAGCTGCTGCTCGAACGGTCCATCAAGACGTCCACGCAGCTGCTGCGTGAAGTTGGCTATATCGAACTTTAGGTCAGCAAACATGGGACAGCAACGAGATTCCAGCTGGAGCTACTCAATGTGGGGGAGACTGAGGACGAGATCACCGACGGCAGTAGCTGCAGGATGGGAGAGACAGAACAGGTGGAGATGCCGGCCGTAGAGTGAGGGTATTGGAGTATCAGGTAAGCAGTTAGAATTTCTCTTTTAAGTTTGATCTTAGTTAACGCTAGCCAAACCCAGTTAGGGTACTAAATACGCAATATGAGTCAAGGAAAGGAGAGCAGAGGGAGGGAAAGTGCAGAAATACCAGAGAAATACCAGAGAAATCCCTGCCCGCCTGTATACGAACTGACATGACACGCCGACGCGGACTACAAAATGTGCAAGCAGCTGGATTTAAATTTTAAAGCATCAGTTTTCGTCCGTTTGAGCTATTTGACGCCTGGATGTGCTGACTGGTGTAAACACGGCTTTAGATAACACTCTTGCCTTGGTAGCTTTGCAGGAATGGCCTTGTTTACACCAAAAATCAACAATTAAAATTCCTCCTCTTCGTTTTTGTTCAAGGCATTTTAGTCAAAGGTGTGGATGTGCCGAGGGAACTGAGTCTACATAGTGGAGAGCCAGTGTTGTAATAAAGTTGCAACATGCTGTTGGGTTTAGTAATGCTAGACACCTCAATTCAATTCAGTTTACTTATATAGCACCAATTCACAACACAGGTCATCTCAAGGGACTTTACATGAAAAGTCATTTCAACATGCCCAAGCATATTGCACCTGATTTTCTCATTGTATAACCACAAGCTTCAACAAATTGACTGTATAACTGTTAGTCTTATCTGGCTTTTATGGGAGTTTAGAAAGCCTTAGGAAGAACAGCTCAGTGTTTATATTAAAGCATATCTATGTGTTAGAGTTGTCCAGCCAATGTCCAGACCTAAATCCAGAGAGAATTTTGTGGCAAGTTTGAAAACTGATGTTCATAGACTCCATTTCATCTGAACTTGAGTTATTTCCCTTTCAACTGTAATTGCAGCAAAATGTTGTCCACAAACTAATGACTCAATTGACTTAATACAAATGCACACCACACTTTAAGATTAACATAAGTAGCATAATTGAGATTTCTGTAAATGTAGCAATGGTGCTTAATAACATACCCATGTAGTATAGTGTGCCGACCCTGCCCTGCACCAGACCCTCCTCCTGGAGCTTCTCAGCCAAGCCCAGGTCAGAGATGCGGATATGTCCTTATTGGAAGAAAAACAAAAAGAAATCTAATGAACTGGTTCAATACTATTTTCATCTTGACTGCAATGACGCACTTTCCCTTTCCTCATTCTTCAGAACCTGTATAACCTGTTTCTGGAGTTAATTTTACAACTGTCCGTCATCTGACTTATTTTATGTTTTTTGGCAGATGTGAGATAAAGAGCTCAGGTGATCCTGCCAATAGATTTTTTGTACAAGGTGACACCTCACCAATTTCCCACAATGTTTAGCTTCCTCATTTAAACTTTGTTTAAAGGCTTGTCAAAACAAAGTCAACACCATTTCCTTCTTGAGAACTAGAGGATTCATGTGAATATTCATCGAGTTTGACAGGTTATCATTTGAATCTGACGTGAATCTAAGAATAGCTAGGTGATAAGACCCTAGTAATGGCTGGAATGTGTCAAGACAATCACTGCACACTTATCAGTAAAAAAAAGGTGATTGATGTGACCAGACATACCACTGTCATCCAGGAGGATATTTTCAGGTTTAAGATCTCTGGAACACAAAATTACAACATATGAAGCATATCATGGTCAAAGCTACAGTGATGTGTTTAAATCCATGTGAAAACACAGTCACCTGTAAACTATTGACTTCTGGTGGAGGTGAATTAAACCACAGCACACTTCTGCTGCATAAAAATACACTCTCTTCATCTCTAATCCAGGCTTTCCCATATTGTGTATGTGAAACTTCAGGTCCCCTCCACTCATCATGGTTAAAACCATGCAGAGACTATGTTTGGTCTCATAAGCATATGCAAGATTCACCTACGGAGAAAACGGCAATTTATACAGAGATTTTTAATTCATACATGTAGAATTTATTATAACTAGCTGAGGAAACATAGTAGTTAAATCTGTCAATAATAACAACAGTGTGACTCCCAACTCAAAACCCTCAGGAAATCGAATTAATGATGCAATATTGTTATCTTTTACAGTATGTCTCAAGTTGTACACAAGACTATGAACAACAACAACAAAACCTTTTACTTTTTGTATTTGTTATTGTGTACTTTTAGACTTGAAGGAAACAGTTTTTGTAGCGTGCAGCTTGTTCTTAGTGTCTGCTTTTAGTCAACACATATATTTGATCAAAACTGTGATGTGTCAACTCAGACAACCGAACAAGGCTTTTGTCAATCGGTATATTTAGATTAAATAAAATACAGTATAAAACACACTGAGGGAGAGAGACGAGCTTTAAACATGACTTTTACAACTAAGACTAATGTCACGCCCTGCTTGACGACCCTGACTAAGATGGCATTGCAGTGACGGAAAGCTCGCCACGTCCTGCAACAAACTTCTGCGTCAGTTCTGTTGTTCTTTCTGTGTCTCTGTTCTGTATCTCTGTTCTGTGTCTCTGTTCTGTATTCTCCAAACCCCAGACGGTCTCGGCAGATGACCGCTTGTGCTGAGCCTGGTTCTGTCGAAGGTTTCTTCCTGTTAAAAGGGAGTTTTTCCTTTCCATTGTCGCTTCATGCTTGGTCAGTGTGAGGGATTGCTGAGAATTACATGACGCAATCTTCTGTGATTCTTTAATTTCTACATTAAACATTGTATTGTAATAACTCTTCTTGTAAAGTGGCTTGAGATGACATCTGTTGTGAAACGGCGCTATATAAATAAACTGAATTGAATTGAATTTAGATAGTGAGGGTGAGAACATTACAGACAAAATAGCACAAGAATATATCCAGAAAGCTAGTGATGCAAAGATATTAATACTGTATCACCTAGAGCTGGGGATAAATTTATATTTCAAGAATCAATTCGATTTTTATTTATAAGACTTAGAATCGATTATCACAATCCAATCTGATCCAAATTTATTTTTTGAGCTGTTACCTTTATTACACCGCTGTAATTCAATGACACATCACAGGGTGAGTAATAGATCACCAGGGAAAACTGTATTAACCCTTTCAGAAACGAGCCTCAAAATGGCTGTCTGACCTTTCCAATTTTATCTGTAAAAAGGGCAAACAATGTTCAAAAATTTAATCGATATTTGGACATTAGCATTGTATGTAGTCTGTTTTTAATCCCTTTGTGTTGCACTGCATCGTATAAGAAGTGCTATGCATATCTTGATTGAATCACTGACATTTGCATCAAGACCTCATGAAAAAACAACTTTGGAACGTGGTTGTAACCATACCACAAATCGGCTGTCCACCTCCTCCAGTAGCTGCTTTTCGTTGAGTGCCATGTGCTCTCCATGCCATTTCTTTACATGAGTCTTTTCTAGCTTTTTACAGGCATACATCGTTCCAGTGGCTCGCACCTGACAAGCCCAAACCTGTGGGTTGAAATAAAATGTGTATCAAGTGAATGATGTATTAGAAACAGCAAGTTTTTAGAAAACTGTTGTAGCAAAAAGACAAAGCTGTCAAGAAGTGATTGTGGTATATAAAATCAGAGAGGATTCATGACATTTACAGGATTTAGTGTTAGAATAGCAACTTTAACAAGTCTTACCTCTCCAAAGCCTCCTTTCCCCAGTAGCCTGTACTCTCTAAATGCACGCTTGGTGATGGGCCGCCTTGAGAAAGAAAGAAAGAGAAAAAACAAGCAAATTCTCTTTAAAGTTGGATTTTTCATATAGTTTTTTATCTCAGCTGTGTGTGGCATTAAGCCAATGGATAAACCAGCTACTCAACAATCAAATAACCAGTCACTGTTTCATGAGAGTGTCATTTCCTCCTTCAAATGCTGATATACATCCCAACCTGTGTACTAACCTCTCCAGCTTCTTCCACTGTAGAAAGCGGTCAAAGTGCATGCTGAACTGGTACTGTGTGAAGGGCTCTTGACTGAGGTATTCATGGAGATCTCTAACAGAAAAGAGTTGAGTTTTTAGGGATAAAAGACATGTATGCTGTATACAGTGCTTCACTGAGTACGGACTTCAAAGTCACATCCTTAATACATTTTAATGGTACTTTCTTAAAAAGACCAAAGCAAAGCAGTAATGATATGGAAGTGAAATTAAAATGATGCATGCTTTTCCAAACGTAATAAAAAAGTAGCTAATCTCTGCAGACTACACACATTCTGAACCTAAACTGTTCAGACTCTAACCTTCAGGTGAGTGCTACAGTGCTGTTCACAAAAAACAGCCAACACATACATTTTCTTCCACCACAATGTCTCCCTGATAACACAACAAACATATTACTCAGTGATCTGCAACTCCAGTCCAGTCCTCAACAGCCACTGTCTTACAATTTTTAGATGCATCTCTGATACAAAAAATCTGAGTGTCAGTCTTAGGCTACGTCCACACTAAGCCGATAAGGTTCTACGGGGAGTTAGAAACCTAATGTTATCCACTCAACACGAGCATTTACGCCCCCTTTAAGGTCCATTTAAGGTCCCATGATTGCGCAATCCCATACCGACCTGTGAAAATACTGGGCATGCGCGAAAAGACACACGAAACACGCGTATAATCTACGTGACGCCAGCGCCTACATAATATATACAAGAAGCTCTACAGCACAGTACATATCTGCTTGTCCCGTTAACCGAAGAGAACAATAGCTGCTCAGAAGAAGAGAGAGTTTTTGGTGTGGACAGACGACGAGATCGATTTATTACACTTCGCTGTTCTCTTTGTCTGTAGTGTCGTATTGTTATTGACGCAGCATTCATTGACGCCACTTCCTTTCATTATCCGGGGAAGTTGTCTACACTAGCTCGTTTAGCCGTTGAATTAAGATTTACACGGCTCTCTTACCCGGCTAATAGTTATCCAGCCACAGACCTTAAACGACGCCGGGTTAGTGTGGACGATAGGGGGGTGTAGACTAAATAATTATACGTTTAAGGCATTATCCGGCTTAGTGTGGACAAGGCCTTAGTAAATCACTCAATCTGAGTGGCATTTCATTGACCTCCAGTTAAAACGTGAAGAATCTCCATGTTATTTTTGTCCAAGACATAACATTCAGCCAAGGTTTCTAGGATTTACTTCTCTCACCTCCAGAATATTGGTAATATTGCTATTTCACTTCCAGCACTCAGCGAGAGCAGACGGTTTTTATCTTTCTCCCTCTCTAGTGTGTCTTATCCCACAGCCCTTTGTCTGTCTACTGCTATGGAGCCTCTTTTTGCATTCTCCTCCGGAATAATCAATGTTGGATCTGGACATAGACTGGTCAGATGGTCTCGTGAGCAAATTTTTCCCCCCGGAGAAGGTAATAAGGGAGTGCCGAGCTGTCCCGATGGATTACTGTGGAGGATCCTGGGTCTCTCACTTTGACCATCGAAACACTAGAAACATCTTGGATTCATGATAACTGGATATCTGCTGATTAGCGCATGGCAGGGTTTTTCCCAGGTATTGTAAATTTATGGCTTTTAAGGCAGAAATTGGCAGGCTGCCTGGAAGCGGGAAGCTGCATGGCTGTTGTAACGCTCAGACTCTTGCGATTTTCGAGCATGGACTCGTTTGTTGCTGTGTGGGGAAACAACTTCTGAGAAGTTCTCAGCCAGCTGGAATGGAAATTACCCCTGATTTGGAAGGGAGACCACTCTGACGGACTCTAAGGCTAAGAAGGAAAAATGATCTTTGCCTTGCATTTCTTATCAATTGAAATTCGGCCTATACCAAACATACTCCCTTGGATGGGAATCTAGAAGGACGCTCCTACCCCCACACCTTTAACTATGAGCTGGCTCAGCTCTCCAAGTACACAAATTACATCATAGGCGAACAGACTGTGGGATTGAGATGTGTGGACTTCATGGGCTACTGACTACTGATGCACACACAAACCCACACCCTTACACATGCACACACTTTCCTTGTCATCACTGCTCTAGCTGTACCCCCAATCTCACCTGCCCACTCCAGGAAGCAGGTAGACGGTGCGCATCTGTTGAAGCACGTCAGCTGTTGATTGGGGTTCCCCCCCCTCCTATCCCTCCTGTTGTGTCATTGTTAATGTCTGCATATGTGCTTAAATGTTTAGGTGTGGTTTTTTTCTATTAGCTGTATTCTGACTCTGGATTAAGGATTCAAAACACAATTGAGCATTTTTCTTCAACCCCAACATGGACCCCTCCCTCCCTGACGTTTATCTGTTTCTGTCTGCATACATGGGAGCGCTGCTCTGGTTGGCTGCAAGCCCTTCAGTGATCTGGATCTGTTTTTGTTTGTTGTTTGTAATGTCCTTGGACAGGTTGTACTGTAAACTGAAATTTCCCCTCGGGGATCAATAAAGTATCTTTGAATTTGAATTTGAATTGAAAAATTAGAAATATCTTGTCCAGAAGTGATGCTGAGAAACTAGTCTTGCATTTGTTACTTCGAGGCTGGACTACTGAAATTCTGTACTATCAGCTAATCCACAAAACTCAGTTAAAAACCTTTAGTTGATCCAAAATACTGCAGCAAGCGTTCTGATGAATATTAAAGGGGTAAGGATGCTAATATGGGGCTGCACGGTGGCGCAGTGGTTAGCGCTGTTGCCTTGCAGCAAGAAGGTCGTGGGTTCGTATCCCGGCCCAGGGTCTTTCTGCATGGAGTTTGCATGTTCTCCCCGTGTATGCGTGGGTTCTCTCCGGTACTCCGGCTTCCTCCCACAGTCCAAAAACATGCATGATAGGTGAATTGATCACTCTAAATTGTCCTAGGGATGAATGTGAGTGTGAATGGTTGTCTGTCTCTCTGTGTTGGCCCTGCAACAGACTGGCGTCCTGTTCAGAGTGTACCCTGCCTAACGCCTGATAATTGCTGGGATAGGCTCCAGCTGCCCCGTGACCCTGAATTGGATAAGCGGTTAAGAAGATGGATGGATGCTAATATGGTTGCAGCAAGAACACTGGAGGAGAATCACGTGACTGGATACTGCAGCGACATTATGATCTGTAGAACAAGGGAAGATGAGGGTTGGAAGTTTCCCAAATTTAAGTTGTGTGGCAATAACCTGCTATTGAGTGGCAAATATAAATATCTAATGATGATGATGTCTACCAGCAATTCTGCATGATGTATGCAAAGGCCAATGGCCATGTTTTGATGCAGTGAAAAAGTGCATTCTACTGAGCTGTATATAGCGCACCTATGGTCCAACTATAAGCAATTGAGCTTACAGAAACGTAATGTAGCATATAATGACTGTTTAAGAATTCTGCCAAAAAGACTTCGATTGGAGAGTGCCAGCCATTTTTTTTCTGCTGGGATAAAAAAATTTCATGTGGTTTTGAGGAATTTGATGAACAGGTTTATCTGTCAGCTCAACCAATGTGAAAATGTAATTTTAGAGCTTGACTAATTTCAAAAATAGTGTCAACCATTTCCAGTCAGATCTGTCGCTACGGTTATCGGGTCTATTCTGATTTTTTTTATATGTCATAACTTATTATTTCCCTCTTTTCGTCTGTCTTTAAACTTGTTTGTTAATTTTGGACTCTGTGTCTGTTAATACAGTTTGATGACAACGAAATTACTTGCTTATGTACAAACTCTTGGCCACCAGAGCTGAATCTGAAAATCTAGAATGTGTGTTATGTGTCTGTTTCAGAAAAAGAAGAGTCAGTAATTTGTAGAAGTGTTCTTTTCAACAAAGTTTCTCAGTTTTTTTAATCTTGCCACAGATCTTCAGGTTCAATGTTAATTTTTCTTCCTCACTCATTTCAGAAAATTAAGTTCATTTTTTAGTCAAATATTTTAAACCTTGGTCTAGAGATTATAAAAACCTGACAAAGAGACATTTTTGTTTAAATGATTTTTATAATGTATCTTGTATAATATTCTTATTGTTTGAGGCACAGAATTTAGAGCTTTAATTATCTGTAAGTCATAGTATTGTATCTGTGAGTCTGGTGATTCGCTCTGTGCTGAAGCAGCAGATTTTTCCTGTTCCTGAGAGTGTCTTGCATGTGGGTGAGAAGTTTAACCAATAAAATGACAAGAAGTATATGTTGAAAATATTAACTCTATGAATCTATATAATAGATATTTAACTTTCTGAAATGAGTGACAGAAATAATAAACTTTTTTGCATTATGCTAATTTATTTACTTTTACATCACACTGTTCCGTCATCTAGCAACATTCCAATAAAACATACTGAAGTTTGTGGTAGGACTGAACTTGTATGGCGGTTTTCTAGTCTTGTTGACTACCCAAAGTGCTTTACACTGGAGAAACATTCATCCATTTGCACTCCCAAACGCACAAACATTCATACACCGATTCAGAACTTGGGGTTAAGGACCTTGTTCAGGGGCACAATGACATATGACAGGATACAGTCGAATTAAACCTACAACCTACTCCAAATGCCAGACAATTACTCTACCTAATGAGCTACACTCACTCAATTGTAATATTGTAAAATGGAGAAAAGTTTAAAGGGTGTGATTAATTATGTAAAGTAATTTATCACAAGTAATAATTATGAACTCACTGTTTGCATTTGTTAAAGACGTCTTCACAGGGATCAAGATCAAAACTCTTGATGCAGTTTTGTTCATGCTTTGCTAAGGAGGGCACAAACCGGTTGGACTATGGAAGTCATGAGAACAGGATGTAGAAAAACAGTTGGTATTTAATGGCTTTAAAAAGAGCTTATGTGATATATATATTTATACATATAAAAGGAAGCTATCAGACCTGACGTTGCATAAATGTCTTGATTATACAAAGCCCATAGCTCTTCCTTTCCTCGTCTGTTTGTGTTTCAAAGGTTTCCTACAAACAAAAAGACAGGAGGGTAAAAAAATACAAACTTTGCAGAGTAAATGTGAAAATAAAAAAGACTACTTTTCCCTTGATAATGTACAAATCTCAATTTGTACGAGTCAAAATATTAACGCTGAATTTAAGTAATTTATTTGTTTTGTTTTTCTCTTCAAACTTTTTAATGGGAATTTGAATTCTCCCACTTGATTTTCAAAAGTTGGAGTGACAACCTGCATTAAAAATGAGTGTTTAACATGACTCAAGCAGACAGTCATTTGTAACTGAAGACAGTGAGGTGTTCATCTGTGAGAAAACAGCTACCATCTACCATGTAAAAATCAACAAAATCCAAAAAAGAAACACCTTGATCTATGATGGTTTAAAGTGAACATAATTTCTTTATATGGTAATAGACTGGACTTATATTGTGCTTTTCTGGTCATACTGACCACTCAAACTACTTTACGCTAGAGCCACATTCACCAATCTGTACATACACATCAATTCATACACCCACACAGAGCTTGGTAGGAAACCTGTGGTTAAGTGCCTTGCCCAAGAGCATACCAACATGTGACAGGAGGAAGCTAGCATTCAACCTACAACCCTCCAATTGCAAGACAACTACTTTAAAATCTCAGATTCTCATTGGATAGTATAGTTGTTGCATTAATTGAAGTAAAAATACTGTTGGTTGTCATCTCTTCGTTTAATATTTAGCATCTACAATTAATTTGGATGCATCAGGGCTCATGGTTGGGTGACATGAATATTTTTGTACATGCTATGTATTTAGTCTCTCAGTTTTTTAAGTAGTATGTGCTGCTATTCAGATTCCATCTTTGATTGGGGACCTGTGTATTTCCAGCAGCAAGCCCGTAGTTCCAGGTGCTAAACTGATGTCCCTGTGGTCCTCATAAAATCTTAGATGAAAACACTGGACAGAAGAAAACATAAAAAAGGAAAAGGAGGCCCCACACTGTTAAAGGGGTGAAAACATTTCTGTAAAACCTTTCAAAGCAGCAATCTCTTCAGTTTTCACTTCCACATTTTTCTGTTCATCCAAGTAGATTTAAGCCAACAAATTAAATAATATTTTTGTTTGGTCAATTACAGTGGACATGTGCAAATTTCACTTTTTTAGCTCTTAAAAATATTGTTGTGCAGGTAGAGTCTCTAGGAGTGCAAAAAAGCAAAAATAACTCAGCATCAGAACCTCTGTGAAGTGCCTGGTTTAGTTTTAGCTTTCATGATAATGTATCTGCATCTGTTGGGAAAAAACTTTGTTTGTGGAAGCCCTTCAAGGACAAGCGCTTCAGCAACTTTCAAAGGATCGAGAAGAATTTGCTGAAATAATTTGTCTTATTGAGGGCTCACTTCCTTCTGACTAGGGAAATTAAGGACACAGCACAGAGTTAAGCTTCAAATAACACTAAAAGAAAGGCAAACTTTGTTGTAGTCATTCAGTTTTGCCTCTTGGCCACTATTTTGATAGCAATAGCAATGGACCCTCTGCCTCTGTATGTCAGCTCCCCAATGATATACGTACATCTTTTTAATAGTACTATCATATAAAGAAATTTGCACCATTTTTTCCAGAACACATGATCCTAGCCAATTCAAAGACGTTGGCTTGACGCTAGCAGTAGCAAAGTTGGTAACAACTTTGGGGTATTGTTTGGAAGATGTATTAATATTATTATAATGGTAGCATTAATATAATTACATGATATCTGACAAATAGTTTGTGTTAAAGCCTAACTTACCATAAAAAACTTTTTTTTGCTGTTAAACTGTATAACTGTTTAGTCTCACACTGCATTTTTCACAAGGCAGAAATTGTGATTGTGTTGGTAACTGTGGCATGAACACAGTGCCTAAGCTGATCCCTCAGAACATTAATGGGGTTGAGATCAGGAATGCTGGCCTGTTATTCCAACCTCTCACTTCCCAAGTTCTGGAGGTAGTTTCCTTGCTCTGTTGGGGTGTGCATTTACATATTGAAGGATATAATTTTGTTCTAACAGTTAAAGAGCTAGTAAGGGATTTAAAGAAATTGAAAGGATACTAATGAAAGTCTCCAAAAATATGAATACGTCATCATGAAACCTACATAATGGCATTTATGCAAGGAACCGTTGCTTCCAAAGAAAAACAGGAATGTCAGACTGAATTTTTTTCTTCTTCTTCTTCTTCTTCTTCTTCTTCTTCTTCTTCTTCTTCTTCTTCTTCTTCTTCTTCTTCTTAAGCCGCAGTCCACTATGTATTTTCACTCAAAATCTAAAGTAAGTTTTGCTACCTAATGAAAATTAGCGCTTTCTCTACATCAAAATGTGTCTTTAAACTCCATGGACATCTTATGTTAAGTCCATGGCCCGTTTCAAAACAGATCAGAAAATAGCTTTTATCACTCTGTTGACTGTCATTCTTTTTCTTTTTTTTTACTGTAGAGGTCCCAAGGCCTAGATGTAGAAGGCCGTGACTTAGTCTACCTTGAAATTTTGCTTGCACACATCTGGTTGATGTAAAGCAGCACACAGCCAACAATCAATATTCATAGAAAATGATTAAGATTACATTTTCAGTTGAGTCTAAGCAGCATCTGGTTGCTATTCTTAAACTATTGTATAAGCATTATTCGTGGACTTCTACTTTGGCTTTACTTTTAAATAATGAAAAATATTATGTGGTTCTGTACACTTTAGGTTGAATTTAAACCATCTGAGAACCTAATAAAGATTAACCTAATAAATACTTTTTAGCATGTCCTGATATATATGACTTTAGCATTAAAAGGGGTGTACTTTCCTTTGCAGGACTGCAATTAACAACTTGTGGCTTGTTTCTGTTGTAATGCACTTAATGGGATCTCTTTTCTTGTCTCATTTCACGGTTATTCATCCTATTTTAGATGTAGGCTAAACAGAAAAGGTTATCTTTTTTTATTTTGATTGTACCAATGTTCTTATTGGACACAGGACCCTGCTGATTATATTTGATCACAGTCAGTTTGAACATATCTTAGCATACCAAAGCTTCCAGGAAGGACATGTGGTTGTGCAGTTCAGGACGAGTCATACAGTAGAGATGAAACAGTTTCTTGCCAATAGGCTGGCTGACACAAAGATCATAGTAGTCTCGTTCTGACAGGGAGAAAAACATAAGATGTAAAGAAAAGAAAACAGCAGTAACGTGATTTTTTTCACTCACACATGTTTGTATTTCTATCTTTATCAGTACAATGCGTTGACTTATACTCATTTCAGTAACCCTGTTTGTGACTGGACTCTTAACCTAACATTAACCAAAGAATGCACATATCTAATCCTACCCTTACCCTACAGATCTGCTTATAGATATACATTTTATGTCAGAATCTGGAATCGTTCTGCCGTTTTTTTGAGAGAATATACATTTTCTGAAAACTTAAGAATGACAAAATATATTATTTCAGTCATGGTTAGTGATTAGGTGAATTCATTAGTTGTGCAACAACTAATGAATTCACTTCAAAGCCAATTCACAATTGGCTTTGCTATTTTGACATACAAAAGAAACTACAAAAAAGTAAATAATATTAAATAAATTAACGTAAAAGTTCAAATTCTTTTTAAAAAGTGGAAAATTTGTGATTATGCTAAACCAAGCCACAGTAAATAAGCAAAGCCTTTAGTCACAATACTAGAAAAAATGTAAGAAAATTGACAGAAAATCACAAAAATTTTCAAGTGACATATAGGACTATGAAAAGCATGTTTGTTTAAACATGCATAATAAGTAGGAAAAAGGCTGCATAGTCGAGTTGGCTGACGAAAAATGTTATCCTACCAGGGCCACAAAGAAGCCTGCTAACAATGTTATCAGCATTAATAGGATCATGATACGTTTTTAGGCCAAAATGTTAAATCTGCATTCCAAAATGAGCTAACAAGATCAGAAAAGATTAAAAATATATTATTACTATTGAAAAACGCAGAGGTTGGTGTCTGATGATTTAGGAATGTGAACCACACAACCTCAGTAAACTTTGTTGTAGTTGATCAAACTTTTGTTTGGGGTCATTTGGGTAGGTGCTGTTGTCTTTATTTAGTCTTCCAATCAAATCTGTTGTGGAGAGATTGTTATCTCTTCATCCATCATCTGTTGGGGTAGCAGCATCAGAGCCAGGGACTTAAAACGGCTCAATAACCTAATGAAGAAGGCTGGTTCTGTTATGGGGACAACTGTGGAACAACTGGAGATAATGATGCAGAGAAGGATTCTTCATAAAATTAAAAAATGATGGACGACCCTGAGCATCCTCTAAATGAGACTATCCTACAGCATCAGAGTATCTTCAGTCGCAGGCTTCTTCAGTTTCGCTGCAACACAGATCGCAAAAGGAAATTCTTTCTCCCCACAGCCATCATGATCTACACCAACTCTTTCAAGAATTAATTAGTTATGAGCTACAACAACACTTAATGGCCCTCTGGGATCACTAAAGTATTTTTGAATTTATGATTTTAACACAGCAAACACAATTTTTTGATAAGGAATGGCCTCACTGGACTAATAACTTAAAGTGAAAGACAAGTTCTATATAATTAATCATATTCTCTGCAGAAATGCCAAAAATTTGAAATTCTGCTTGGGTATGAAACTTATGAGCACAACTGAAACAAATCTATTCACACCTTACCCCAACCTCTAACCCTTAGAAGCAGTTTACACCTCAACATTGACTTTTTGGTTTGAATTCAGGGGTGAAAACAACACTGTGTTTACATGACAGGGCGCACGATCTGAACCGTTGAAAACAATACAGTCCATATGCCCGGCCTTTTGATGGCAGTGTGCCAAGTGTATGCATCGTTGTGTGGTTTACCCTAGAAAAGACTTGAAGGATGGCATAGTGCACAAGTCCAATATGCCGTGGGCAGCTGGCAGTGATTGTCACAAGTCCCCAGCCTTCTGTTTACATGACAACAAATCACCCAGCATTGTCAGAATTCTCCCCCCTGGAACCCGTTTTTGAAAGGTTGAGTTTTCGCCCACCCGAGACCCCCACCCTTTTCTCATGTAAAGGACAGGCCGAATAGCCGAGAAAACCCTTTGTTTTGCTGAAAACAATGGGTAAACTACCCTTTAGCTGATTTATTAACTGCATTTGGACTGGGCTTTGGTCCCCATAAGCACTACTAGACATGAGAAAGGTCAGTGATTATGCAAAAAAATCCTAACCAAGTATGGTCACGCACAATCAAATACACACCTATGGTCTTGGCAAGCTCCCTGCACTCGCTGATGTGGGGAAAGCGCAACATTTCTCTCCATTTCCAGCTCCTGCCTTTGCTGCCTCCACCTGCACACCATTAGCAGTAGAGAAAATGAAACGTAACTTAATGCTGACGACTCATATCTCTCAGCAATGCATTGAAAACACATACACACGCATATGCGTGCGCTCGTGCACACACTCACACACACACAACTCCCTGGACAATCAGGTTTCAAACAACTGCATGCTTCTTTATACTGAATGAACTATTTTTAGCTCCAAGAACAGGTAGGTGCAGCCGGTGTGACCACATTACAAACTCTGAGGCTGTCACTCAAAGAAAGAATTTTGGTTCCTCAACACACATTTGTTTATCAATTGAGGACGGTCACCAGGTCAACTGTGTGTAAGCCTTGTAGTCCTTTTGATTTTCATTTACAGGATGAAAGGATGCACCTGGTAAGGTGAAATGGTGGTACTCCGGACATTTCCAAGAATATTGCGTCAGGGAAGCAGAGATATCCTGATATTATCTTTGGTTTCCAATATGCATCATGTCATAAGGGTACAAAAATACTCTTACTTTATTTTTGATGTACTGTACATTAAAATCCACATGTACCTGGTCTACATGTGGAAGGATAGATTTATAATTTCTTCTGTTACATCCAGTTAAATTTCATTTACACACCTACAATGGTAGATTAAGATTCAAATCCTTACCTTCTCTGGCTCTAACAAGAGCGCTGTTTTGCACCATGTTGTCAATGTCCATATTGAGAGTTTTGATTTAGAGTAAGTCCTTCTCTAGTGTGTCCAGTGCTGTGGGACACATCAGGTTCCAGCTGCAGAGGATACAGAGCTCTGCACAAGCCTTAAAGACAAGAACTGAGCTTGAACAAATGAGGCGTGGAGCCTAACCTGTTCCTCCTTCATGAATGGAAACACTTGTTGTGTGACAGTGTACTCAAAGCAAGGTAACACTCCCTCATCACAGAGGAGGGACCGAGCTCAAGTCTTCCGTAAAAGTCAAAGTCATTGGAACCTGGAAGGAATTTAACAGAGAAAGAAAAAAAAACAAATGGATGTGTGCTGGCACTCCCAACCTCATGTAGATTTCAAAATAATTAAAGAAGTGAAACTGTGTAATCATACTATAATCAAAGATACTAACCAATAAACACGGGTTTATTTAGTAAATCAAAACTGCTGGTCAGAAGAAATGAATGGGTTCTCTGACCTTGAGTGATCTGTAGAGCTCAGAGAGTGCAGACCTCCACCAGGACCTCCCCCATCCCCATGCTGTGATCTAATTCTTACTTTTAGTTCATTTACAATATGAAACATTTGTTTGTATTTGCGCTATCACTGTGCTTTTCCAGCAGAGAGGGAAGGTCCGCACGCACCTGATTAATTTGCTGTGCATATTGTCCAAGGTAGTGGGGGTGCTGCATGAGCTCAGCTGTATGTGAGTTCTCTGAGACGGGAAAGGATTCCCAGATAGCACCTCTGTTGGATAAACCGCATAATTTAATCAGTTGTTCCTGGTTCAATTTTGGACATGCCCTTAAAATTTAATCAGAATCCGTCCATAACTTTTGGAGTTATTTTGCCAAGAGTCAGACAAACAGATGTACGGGCACAAAAATGTATACCTCCTGGCAGAGGTAATCAAATCAGAAAACTGCTAATAGAGTTTTTCCCTAAATAGGAACATCAGTTGCTGTACAGGTACAGATTCAAAATATAATTACAATGAACGTGACCTGCTCCTCTCTTCAAACATGCCTGGATTCTTCATGGCAAAGATTCTATAAGGTTTCAGAAACATTCCGAACGGAATTTTGTCCATATCCACCATAAAGTATCACCAAGTACAGCAGATCTGTCAGCTGCACATCCATGATGTAAACTTCTCATTCCACCACATCTCAAATTCAATCAGCTAGATTTAGTCGCGTTCATGCTTAATAAACCCAACGAAACCCAACGACTAAAACCGCATTGTTCCTCCTGAATCCGAGGTTCGACTATCCGTCGGACCCTCCTCTTCAGAACCCCTGAATAGACCTCTGTGGTCCACCTCGGCAACTTCAGAACCAGTAATTGGAGAGCCCGTCCCCAGACTCTTCTTCCAAATAGGAAGGCGTGTCGGTGGGATTGAGGAGGTCTTCGAAGTATTCCATCCACCAACCCAAAATGTCCCGCGTTGAGGTCAGCAGCACACCGCCCCCACTGTAAACAGTGTTGGTGGCAGACCGCTTCCCCCCCCTGAGCAGCCGGCTTGTGGACCAGAATCTCTTCGAAGCCATACGGAAGTCGTTCTCCATGGTCTCTCCAAACTCCTCCCATGCCCGAATTTTTGCCTCAGCGACCATCCGAGCCGCACTCCGCTTGGCCTTCCGGTACCTATCAGCTGTTTCCGGAGTCCCACAGGCCAAGAAGGCCAGATAGGACTCCTTCTTCAGCTTGACAACATCCCTCACCGCTGGTGTTCCAGAGTTGGCGCCGCGACAGGCACCGACTACCTTACGGCCACAACTACAGTCAGCTGCTTCGACAATGGAGGCACGGAACATGCCCATTCGAACTCAATGTCCCCCGCCTCCCCCGGGACGTGTTTGAAGTTCTACCGGATGTGAGAGTTGAAACCCCTTCTGACAGGAAACTCCACCAGACGTTCCCAGCAGACCCTCACAACACGTTTGGGCCTGCCAGGTCTGTCCGGTGTCCTCCCCCACCACCGGAGCCGACTCACCACCAGGTAGTGGTCGGTGGATAGCTCCGCCCCTCTCTTCACCCGAGTGTCCAAAACATGCGGCCGCAGGTCCGATGAAACGACGACCAGGTTGATCATCGAGCTGCGGCCTAAGGTGTCCTGGTGCCAAGTGCACACATGAACACCCTTATGCTTGAACATGGTGTTCGTTATGGACAATCCATGACGAGCACAGAAGTCCAACAACAAAACACCGCTCGGGTTCAAATTGGGGGGGGGCCATCCCGCCCAACCACGCCTCTCCAGGTCTCACTGTCATTGCCCACGTGAGCGTTGAAGTCCCCCAGCAGAATGAGGGAGTCCCCAGAAGGAGCACTCTCCAGCATCCCCTCCAAGGACTCCAAGAAGGGTGGGTAATCTGAGGTACTGCTTGGTGCATAAGCACAAACAATAGTCAGAACCCGTCCCCCCACCCGTAGGCGGAGAGAGGCTACCCTCTCATTCACCGGGGTAAACCCCAATGTACAGGCGCCAAGATGGGGGCCAACAAGCATGCCCACCCAAGCTCGGCGCCTCTCACCGGGAGCAACTCCAGAGTGGAAGAGAGTCCAACCCCTCTCGAGAAGACGGGCTCCAGAGCCAAAGCCATGCGTCGAGGCAAGGCCGATGATGTCCAGTCGGAACCTCTCAACCTCGCACACCAGCTCCGGCTCCTTCCCCACCAGAGCTACAACAACACTTAATTTCCCTCTGGGATCAATAAAGTATTTTTGAAATGAATTGAATTATCAGAAAAGCCATTCAAAAGTATTGGGAACCTTCACAAAGATGCTGAATTCCTCTTGTCAAGCCACTATTGAACATAAAACAACAAAGCATCCTACCTGGGCTAAAGGAAAAAAAGACCTGTTGCTCAGTGGTCTAAAGTCCTCTTTTCTGAGAGCAAATGTTGCATCTCCCTTGGAAACCAAGGTTCCAGCATCTGAAGGAAGAATATAGAGGTACACAATCCAACATGCCTGAAGTCCAGTGTTAGTTTCCACAGTCTGTGTTTATTTGGGCAGCTATGCCATTTGCTGGTGTTGGTCCACTGCTGCACCACAATCATGATGACAGGACTAAAGACAGATCTCCAGTTGTAAAAACTGATAATCACACAATGCTCTTTAGTTTCAAAAGGAAGAGGAGAAGTTTTGCCCAAAGAAAGCCAAATGTTCCTCTCTGAGCTCATCTTCTTTGTCCATGAGTCAACAACAGACTCACATTGGAGAGGAGTAGGCCTGTATCTATCTCAAAGAGCTTCTGTTTCTCTTCTCCAAACCTGTTTCTCATAGCTAAACCCATGAGAGCATAGCTTTTGTCTAGAAATGTACAAAGTATTGGCACATTGAATTGGCCAATGTCAGTTTTTTTTAAATCTCGGTATCGGTCCACAATCGTGCTATATAGTAGTAATGTAAGTCGTGTAAGGTAAAAGAAAATAGTGCGATCCTATTGGTCAAGAGCTGTCAACTTAAGATTAAAATGATCCTTTAACTGGCTTATTTAACCTCAAAACTTTGAGTGAAAACAGCTTTTGGAGCAAAGTATTAATATTTTTAATTCAGTAACAGCTGAGCAACAGCCACATGGAGTCACACTGCCACCTACTGGTATGATATATGTACACAGGCTCACATGTACAGTTGTGGCCAAAAGCTTTGAGAAAGATACAAATATTAGTTTTCACAAAGTTTGCTGCTAAACTGCTATTAGATCTTTGTTTCAGTTGTTTCTGTGATATCCTGAAATATAATTACCAGCACTTCATACATTTCAAAGGCTTTTATCGACAATTACATGACATTTATGCAAAGAGTCAGTATTTGCAGTGTTGGCCTTTCTTTTTCAGGACCTCTGCAATTTGACTGGGCATGCTCTCAATCAACTTCTGGGCCAAACCCTGACTGATAGCAACCCATTCTTTCATAGTCACTTCTTGGAGGTTGTCAGAACTAGTGGGTTTTTGTTTTGTTTATCACTTTTGCCTTATGGCACGGTGCTCCGTGCTGGAAAATGCATTGTTCTTCACCAACCTGTTCAATTCCATTCAATTCAATTCAGTTTATTTATATAGCGCCATTTCACAACAGATGTCATCTCAAGGCACTTTACAAAAAGAGTTATTACAATACAATGTTTAGTGTAGAAATTACAGAACCACAGAAGATTGCGTCGTGGAATTCTCAGCAATCCCTCATACTGAGCAAGCATGCAGCGACAGTGGGAAGGAAAAACTCCCTTTTAACAGGAAGAAACCTCCGGCAGAACCAGGCTCAGCACAAGCGGTTATCTGCCGCGACCGTCTGTGGCTTGGAGAATACATAACAGAGACACAGAAAGAGCAATAGAACTGATGCAGAAGTTTGTTGCAGGACGTGGAGAATTTTCCGTCACTGCAATGCCATCTTAGTCAGGGTCGTCAAGCAGGGCTAATCCGGAGCACCTACTATAATAGAAAACAGGTTAGTGCTTGAATTGACAGCACATCATGCAGTTGGGGAGAAGTAGGAGAGAAAGTAGGAACAGACCCTAATAATGTCCTCCAACAGCCTAGCCTAAAGCAGCATAGCTACTAACATTAACCTGTCTCCTAGCTACTAGGAGACCTGGCTACCAACACTCTGTCTGAGTCCTCCTGACCCGTGGACGGTGTAGGGCCGGTAACGGCCCCCGTCATGCCGGGGTCTTCTCGGAGTCGGGTTGTTTGAGAATGCAGCCCAAAGTGGGTGGTAAACTCCATCTAAGGCTAAATACCGGCACGAGACCGATAGTCGACAACTATCTTAAGGAAAAATAGACAGATAGACAGAACTGAGAGGACAGAGTTGAAGAGGGCGAGAAACGTTTAAGAGATAAACGGGTGGGGTCCGCACAGTCTGCCCGGGGGATTCAACCCGGCAGGTAATGGGCGGCCGCACTGTGCGGGAGGATCCCATTGAGGGACCCCTCTCCGGCGCTGGCTGGCCCCTGTGGGGCACATTTCTTCCGCGGCGGTAAGCCGCGACCGGCTCCGGATCTTTACCTGGCTTACATTAATCTATCTCTACCTAGCTACTCTACCTCTTCCTATCTCTTCCTAACTTTTGACACTCTGCCTGACTACTAACATTAACCTGTCTCTTCCTATCTACCTGTCTGACCTGACTCTAACTACCTATAAACATATCTCTAACTGTAAGCTTTGTCAAAGAGGAAAGTTTTTAGCCTAGTTTTAAAGATAGACAAATTGTCTGCTTCACGAACCAACCCTGGGAGCCGGTTCCATAGGAGGGGAGCCTGATAGCTGAAAGATCTGCCACCCATTCTACTTTTAGAAATCCTAGGAACTACCAGTAAACCTGCAGTCTGAGAGCGAAGGTCTCTGTTAGGAACATATGGAACAATCAGGTCTCTTATGTATGATGGAGCTAGATTATTAAGGGCTTTATATGTCAGAAGGAGGATCTTGAATTCTATTCTAGATTTTACTGGGAGCCAGTGAAGAGAAGCTAAAACAGGGGAAATGTGATCTCTTCTTTTAATATTCATCAGAATCCTAGCAGCAGCATTTTGAACTAACTGAAGACTTTTAATTGTATTCTGTGGACTACCTGATAATAGACAGTTACAGTAATCCAGCCTTGAAGTAACAAAGGCATGGACTAGTTTTTCAGCATCACTCCTGGACAGGATGGTTCTAATTTTTGCAATATTCCTAAGGTGAAAAAAGGAAATCCTACAGACTTCTTTAATGTGAGTTCTAAATGACATATCTTGGTCAAAAATGACACCGAGGTTTTTTGCTTTATTACTGGAGGCTAATTTAATGCCGTCCAGGTGAAGGGGCTGACTAAGTAGTTTCTTTTTCAGAGCTTCTGGTCCAAAGACGACAACTTCTGTTTTATCAGAATTTAGAAGCAAGAAGTTTAGAGTCATCCAAGTTTTTATGTCTTCCAGACATGCCTGTAGTCTACCTAACTGATTGGATTCATCAGGATTAATGGATAGATATAGCTGTGTATCATCTGCGTAACTATGGAATTTTGCTGTTGCTGGATTGTTGGAAGAAGTTGCTGTTGGAGGGTGTTTTGGTACCTTTGTCTATTCATGGCTGTGTTTTTGGGCAAAATTGTAAGTGAGCCCACTCCCTTGGATGAGAAGCAACCCCACACATGAATGGTCTTAGGGTGCTTTACTGCTGGAATGACACAGGACTGATGGTAGCGCTCACCTTTTCTTCTCCGGACAAGCCTTTTTCCAGGTGCCCCAAACAATCAGAAAGAGGCTTTATTGGAGAATATGACTTTGCCCCAGTCCTCAGCAGTCCATTCACCATACTTTCTGCAGAAGATCAATATGTCCCTGATGGCTTTTTTTGGGTTTTTTGAGAAGTGGCTTCTTTGCTGCCCTTCTTGACACCAGGCCATCTTCCAAAAGTCTTTGCCTCACTGTGTGTGCAGATGCGCTCAAACCTGCCTATTGCCATTCCTGAGCAAGCTCTGCACTGGTGGCGCTCCGATTCTGCAGATGAATCCTCTTTAGCAGACAATCCTGGTGCTTGCTAGACTTTCTTGGACGCCCTGAAGCGTTCTTAACAAGAATTGAACCTCTTTCCTTGTAGTTCTTGATAATCCTATAAACTGTTGACTTAGGTGCAATCTTAGTAGCCACAATATCCTTGCCTGTGAAGCCATTTTTGTGCAACGCAATGATGGCTGCACACGTTTTTCCTGCTTTTGCCTGCTTTTATTTTTTGTGTGATACCCCAAGATTATCAGTGGGCCCCATTAAATTCTCTTTAAAAAACCACCCATACACCCCTGGTCAGTGGTCCTAATGAAGTATTTTCAGGCATATATAAACACTATTCAAGCATTATTACCCATCATTGTTAATATGTAATCAATTAAACTCACTTTAGAGATAAACACAGCAGGTCGGAACCACATAATTCAAACTCTTAGAAAAGTCTTTGTTTCTTTCAGGCTTTTTCACATTTGTTTTCTCTGTTTCCTGCAAATCTGACAAATCTCCCTAGAACTAAATTTCCTGGAACTACTCTGTCTCAGTGATTCCACTATGGTCTGAGCAGATTCTGATGCAGATTTTTGAAGGTGTATCTGCATGGCAGAACAAACGACTACTGCTGTGCTAATATTAAAATACATGCGGGTACAGCTTTCGCAGAAAGTTCTGGTGCTGCTAGAAGCAAGCTGGCAGTAATGGGGTGGGAGAAAGCTTATGATGAGCAGGTGCATTTTTTTGGGTCCAGGGCTATGGAAATGTGATGCAATGGAGAGGCAGATGGATGCAAAACCTGTTTTTGAAAGATTTTGTGTAGCCTAATGCATTATAAAAGTAAGAAGAGAAGCAAACAGTCAACATGCACCAATTTTAAGTTTTTCGGCAGACAATCTCAACTTATGTCAGTAATGTTCAACATTCACAAACACTGCTGTCGGAAATGATTTGCCTGATTTTCCCATAATCTTTTATACATAGCTACAGGATTTAAAGTAATTGAACTTGACCTTTTTATGTGCTGGCCCAGAGTTTTGCCGCCTTCTGCCAGCCACCACAAGTGAAGAATGGTCTCTCTTAGTTCTGTCAAAAAAATTGTCTGATGTTAATTTTCTGTCCCCTCTAAACACTTTAGATCACCACACCTTTCAGCCAATAAAATACAGAGGATTCATAGCCCCTCTATGAATGGTCATACAGTCATGGTTCTGTTGCATTCACCGAAGATAGGAAATGTTAATGTTATAGTGTGGCTCAGTTAATGTAAACATGGTCGTTCGGGGTTAAAAACACATGTCCTCTTGCGTCCGGGTGCTCCATCGCCTCCTCACCGGCGTCTCCTGGTTGCCCACCACGCCCTTGACTCGGCCGCTACGTAACAGAATCGGACCGGTTGTCTTGCGTCTTGGTGCGTCACGTCCTCCTCACCGGCATCTGCGCCGACGGTATTCATTGCTGCCTCTCTAAACTCCGTCTCCCGGCTCCATATTGTCTGCCGCCACATCGCCAACTGCTGGGCTGCTGGTTCATTTCGCCTCCTCTCCTTGGTCTTCAGACACGCTTCCAGCTGCGTCTCCACACGCGCGCCCCGGAGCTCACACCAGCTGAAATAAAAGGGTTAGCCTTCCTCCCTTCTCCGCTCCCCATTGGCCCAGGCTCATTAATCAGAGTCCCCACACCTAATCAAGGAGGACGCACAGGTGAAAAAAAAAAACCCACATGCAACCAAATCATAATTTATAAAAACATGCAATAAAACCAGTCATAATTCAATTCAGTTTATTTATATAGTGCTATTTCACAACAGATGTCATCTCAAGGCACTTTACAAGAAGAGTTATTACAATACAATGTTTAATCTAGGAATTAGAGAACCACAGAAGATTGCGTCGAGACTTCTCAGCAATCCCTCACACTGAGCAAGCATGAAGTGACAGTGGAAAGGAAAAACTCCCTTTTAACAGGAAGAAGCCTCCAGCAGAACCAGGCTCAGAATAAGTGGTCATCTGCCGAGACCATCTGGGGTTTGGAGAAGGCAGCAGAGACACATAGAGAGTAACAGAACTTATGCAGAAGCAGAAGTTGGTAGCAGGACGTGGATAACGTTCTCCACTGGAATGCCATCTTAGTCAGGGTCGTCAAGCAGGGCGGGTCAGAAGCACCTACAGTAGGAAGAGACTAAGAGAAAACAGGTTAGCACTTGAATTGACAGCACATCATGCAGTTGGGGAGAAGTAGGAGAGAAAGTAGGAACTGACTCTAATAATGTCCTCCAACAGCCTAGCCTAAAGCAGCATAGCTACTAACATTAACCTGTCTCCTAGCTACTAGGAGACCTAGCTCCTAACACTCTCTACCTGGCTTACGTTAATCTATCTCTACCTAGCTACTCTACCTCATCCTATCTCTTCCTAGCTTTTGACACTCTACCTGAGTACTAACATTAACCTGTCTCTTCCTAGCTACCTGTCTAACCTGTCTCTAACTACCTATTAACCTGTCTCTAACTGTAAGCTTTGTCAAAGAGGACGGTTTTAAGCCTAGTTTTAAAGATAGACAAGTTGTCTGCTTCACGAACCAGCCCTGGGAGCTGGTTCCATAGGAGGGGAGCCTGATAACTGAAAGATCTGCCACCCATTCTACTTTTAGAAATCCTATAGGAACTACCAGTAGACCTGCAGTCTGAGAGCGAAGGGCCCTGTTAGGAACATATGGAACAATCAGGTCTCTTATGTATGATGGAGCTTGATTATTAAGAGCTTTATATGTCAGAAGAAGGATCTTGTATTCTATTCTAGATTTAACTGGGAGCCAGTGAAGAGAAGCTATAACAGGGGAAATGTGATTTCTTCTTTTATTCATTAAAACCCTTGCATTATAAACCCTTATTAAAGAGTTACAGTAATCCAGCCTTGAAGTAACAAAGGCATGGACTAGTTTTTCAGCATCACTCCTGGACAGGATGGTTCTAATTTTTGCAATATTCCTAAAGTGAGAAAAGGAAATCCTAGAGACTTCTTTCATGTGTGATCTAAATGACATATCTTTGTCACAAATAACACTGAGGTTCTTTGCTTTATTACTGGAGGCTAATTTAATGCTGTTCAGGTGAAAGATTTGACTAAGTAGTTTCTTTTTCAGAGCTTCTGGTCCAAAGACGCCAACTTCTTTTTATCATAATTCAGAAGCAAGAAGTTCAGTCATCCAAATTTTTATGTCTTCCAGACATGCCTGTAGTCTACCTAACTGATTGGATTCATCAGGATTTATGGATAGATATAGCTGTGTATCATCTGCGTAACTTAAAAAATGTATCCCATGCTGCCTAATGATTTTATCAATAGGAAGCATATATATAGTAAAAAGAATCGGCCCAAGCACCAAACCCTGTGGTACTCCACAAGTAACCATTGAGGGCGAGGAAGATCTATCGTTTACCTGAACAAACTGAAATCTGTTAGACAAATAAGATTTAAACCAGCCTAGTGCTATTCCTATTATACCAACAGTTTGAAGCCTTTCTGTGAGAATATTGTGATCAACAGTGTCAAAGGCAGCACTTAGATCTAACAGGACCAGAATGGTCACCAGTCCATTGTCTGAGGCTATGAGAATATCATTAGTAACCTTCATCAGAGCTTTTTCAGTGCTATGATGAGCTCTAAAGCTTGACTGAAACTTCTCAAGCAGCTCATTATTGTTGAAATGCTCACACATCTGATGTGCAACTATTTTCTCAAGAATTTTAGATAAGAAGGGAAGAATAAATATTGGTCTATAGTTAATTAAGTCGTTTTGATCAAGAGATGATTTCTTAAATAGAGGTTTAATTACAGCAATCTTAAACTCCTGTGGTACATATCCATTTACTAAGGATAGATTCATTATATCTAAAATTGGAGCAGCAATCAAAGGGAAAACCTATTTTAAAAGTTTAGTTGGGACTGGGTCTAACATGCAAGTAGTCCGTCACACAGCAGAAAACCTTGCAGAAAACCACTTGTGACATATTGACAAAATAAAAACAGCATTTAAAGAAAGATATGTTCTGTCTTGGTGCATTTCCATGCCATCACTGATATGCATCCCCTTTACTTTGTAAATAGTCAAATAGATAAATCTGTGATATTCAGCACAGTTAGCACGTTTACTTGAGAACTACCCCTAAGTTATGTCTGACTTTATTAAAATCCAAATATTAATCCAAAAATGTATTAAAATCAGCATTATTATATAGGCAATTATAGATATAAACTATGATTTTAAAAGAATGATTGTTGCTTTTCTATTGAAGATAAGTTAATTATATTGTTTTAAATTATTTTAGCTTTGTTTAGTAAACGCAATGAAAATGTTTTATTCTTACTTTGTGTTATCTCAAATCAGCCCATTCATCAAAATTATTCATATGGTATGATAAGAGCAGCACAATACATAGTGTTGTCAAATTGAACATGAAAACACATTGCTCTCCTTTCTGAAACTTTTGTCAGAACTATTAATTCTTGCTGAGGTTAGATGTCTGAGAGTCTCTAAATTTGTTATGAAGTACAAAAATCACAGCAGCTCATCCAATTCTGGAGTCCAAACAAGCAGATAAACCCTGCCCCCTGGTGGACACGTGACATCGGTATAGCGTATCTAATCAGCTCTGTGTTTGTTTTCAGGGTAACATCAACCCTGCAGTTCATCTCCCTGGAAACAACCAGCCTCCTGGTGATGTTCTGTAAGTAAACTTCACTCAGATGATCCATGAGCAGAGCAGATTCTATATGTTTCCACTTTCTCTCTCATCAGTTGATATCAAGTGTTCTTCCGTCTTCCCCTCACAATGGTTTCCGCTGTTGCCTTCATGCTGTTTTTAAAGGAGAACAGACAAAAAGTAATGGCTGAGTTGAATATTACAGAGAGCACACAAGTAAACCAGTCCTTTTTGACAGGGTAAGAGTTGATTCTACTTTCACTTTATCATTACATAAAGATAAACTTCCCCATATGACGCAGGTTTGCTTTTGCAAACAGTACATTTGCAAAAGCATTCATGATATCTTAAAAATTTGGTCACATTAAAACTACACATTTCATTACACTGATCAAAACCTTATCCTAATCCTAATTCTGGCCTGGGGTCTTTCTGCATGGCTTTGCATGTTCTCCCTGCGCCTGTGTGGGTTCCAGTATTGGGAGTAACGACGTTTAAGTATAATGGCATTACTAACTATGTTCTTTTTAAGGTAACGGAGTAATCTAATTAATTACTTTTCCCACCGTTACAACGCCACTACCGTTACTGGGGATATAAAGTTGCGCGTTACCACAACGTAGTTGAATGAAGCGCAACAGTGTCAGGCTTTCTGACAGTCACACTTCATCTGCAGGGAGAGAGATGAGATTACACTGGTGAGGGGTGGGCGGATACCCTTAGTGCTCTCACTGTGTGCTGTAAAGTCCAAAGGGAAATTAGTTTTAAGTTGGATTCGATGGACATTAGTTTCCTTAAAGCAGAGACCTGCTCCCACATTTCAACCCTAATTTCCAATGCCTACGCTCCGCGCCACTACACATTCTGCAGCTTTTCGTTCCAGAACTGTGCGATAGAGTGGATATATCGCTCCTGAAAGCGGTGGTTTTGATTAAGATTGGGTTTTCGATAAATCCCCATGCATCCTAGGAAATACCTATGAGCTCTACTAACAAAGTAACAAAGCAATTTTTTTCAAATAACATAATATTTCAAATTAATATGTAACTAAAATTAGATTTTTATTCATTAGCTTCCAGTTCATGTGACCAGGTGACACCATATCAGTCATAAAATGTCTTACTACAACCATTCACATAGTGTTCCATTTATTGTTAAATGCATAATTTGAAAAACGTAATAGACACATTTTCTTTTGTTTCTTTTTACACAAATTTGTGTGCATTAGTTTTGCACTTTAATAAAAAGTGTGTGAATATTTATGACCAATATTTACTTTTTGTTTCTTTTTTCTACATACAGGTTATCGTATTGGGTCAAGTTTATTTTCAACTGTTCTAAAATACTGTATACGGTGATTTTTATTGGTCATTCAGTAATAACAATATTTCACGTTACAGATATTATAAAACCTAACTGCATTATAGAATATAAAAATAACAGCACAGTTACTTTGCTGAGTAATTAATTACTTTCACAGTATAGTAACTGAGATACTATCTCCATTGCTTTTTGAAAAAAATAATTTGTAAATGTAACTAATGACTTTTTTAATGTAAGATGCCCAACACTGGTGGGTTCCCCCTGGGTACTCCACATTCCTCCCATGTTCCAAAAACATGACCCTCAGTTTAATTGCCCTTAGTTATGAGCGTGTATATGCATGGTTGTTTGTCCTGTCTGTCTCTGTGTTGCCCTGCAATTGACTGGCCACCTGTCCAAGGTGTACCTCGCCTCTCAGTTAATGATTGCTGGAGATAGGTACCAGCCCTCCCCAGACCCTTTGAAGAATAGATAATGGATAGATGGATGAATAACACATGTTGAAATATCACAATGAATCTCCCTAAAATATACAGTATGTTTGTGATTCTACTGTAACTATGGGGTATGAAATCTGTTGTAAATCACCTTCTCTGCTCATTACATTTATTAGCTCACTTGTCTCTGCATTCACTCATGTGTCAGTGCTGACTACCTTCTCTGTCCACAGTGGAGATCTCCATCCATCCATCCATCCATCCATCCATCCATCCATCCATCCAACCATCTATCCATCCATCTTCTTCCGCTTATAGGGGGTCGGGTCGCGGGGGCAGTAGCTTAAGCAGAAAGACCCAGACTTTCCTCTTCCCAGCAACTTAGGCCAGCTCCTCTGGAGGAATCCCGAGGTGTTCCCAGCCCAGCCGAGAGACATAGTCCCTCCAGTGAGTCCTGGGTCTTCCCCTCGGCCTCCTCCCAGTGGGACGTGCCTGGAACACCTCACCAGGGAGACATCCAGGAGGCATCCTGACCAGATGCCCGAGCCACCTCAACTGGCTCCTCTCGATGTGGAGGAGTAGCTGCTCTACTCTGAGCGCCCTGTGGATGACCGAGCTTTACACCCTATCTCTAGGGTGAGCCCAGCCACCCTGCAGTGGACACTAATTTTGGCCGCCTGTCGCCGCGATCTCGTTCTTGTGGTCACCACCCAGAGTTTGTGACCATAGCTGAGGGTAGGATTTACACTGCTACCTTCATGAGCTTTGCCTTTGGGGCTCAGCTCTCTCTTCACCACAACAGACCGGTACAATGCCCAGATAACTGCAGAAGCCCTACCAATCTGTCTATCTATCTCCCGCTCCATACTTCCCTCATTGGTGAACAAGACCGCCATATACTTGAACTCCTCCACTTGAGGAAGGACCCCATCCCAGACCCAAGACCATGGTCTAGGATTTGGAGGTTCTGATCCTCATCCCAGCCACTTCACACTCTTCTGCGAACCACTCCAGCGAAAGCTGTAGATCATGTTCAGATGAAGCCAACAGGATAACATAATCTGCGAAAAGCAGATATCCGATGTTGAGGCCACCAAAAAGGATCCCTTCAACACCTTGGCTGTGCCTAGAAATCCTGTCCATAAATGTAAAATAAACAGGATCGGTGACAAAGGGCAACCTTGGCAGAGTCCAACTCTCACTTGAAATGACTTACTGCCAGCAATGCAAACCAAGCTCTGACGGCAGTCATACAGGGACCTAACAGCCCTTATCAAAGGGACAAGTCCACAAGTACTCTCCAAGTCCACAAAACACCTCTCCAGAACCCCTGAATAGACCTCAGCAGGGAGTCTCAGAAGTGTGATCCTCCTTTAGTTGGAACACACTCTGTGGTCCCCCTTTTTAAAGAGGGGCATCACCACCTCAGTCTGACAATCCAAGGGAACTGCACCCGATGTCCACACAATATTGCAGAGCCGCGTTAACCAGCACAGCCCTACAACATCCACAGCCTTGAGGAACTCCGGGCGAATCTCCTTCACCCCCAGAGCCTTGCCACCAACCATCCACTGACCCAAAACGTCCCGTGTCGAGGTCAGACCCCCCCCCCCCCCACTGTAAACAGTGTTGATGGCAGACCGCACTCGGACGCAATGTTCCCCGCCTCCGCCCGGACGTGTTCGAAGTTCTGCCAGAGGTGAGAATTTAAACTCCTTCTGACAGAGGACTCTGCCAGACGTTCAGCAGACCCTCACAACGTGTATATTAAATTAGTTTATATTATATTATATCGATATACTTCACATTATAGCATTTTTTCTGTTAATTTATTTCATGAAAAGTTTATAAAAATGTACAACTTTGAAATGCAGTTTTGAATGATAGATGACAATAACACCACCCAGAAACATCATGTAATGATGTCCTTCCATCTGTGGGAAATATGGATATCACTGATCTTTATGGAGAGTGGCTCAGCTCTACACTCTGCCTTTGAATTAAACACATTACTTGAAAAGCATCCAAATTTTGCCATGATACCTGCTGTCACTAATTTTCTTAACTTTAGAGCATGTTTTAGCAGTAGAGTTTTTTTTCTCTCTCCTCATGCACCATCTCGTTTTATTTGTTTCACTATCTGCATGTGTCCTGTGTAAAAGTGGGCTGATATGTCGGTATGTGTTCCCCCGTCAAGATGTGTTCCGACTCCACCCACAAGTGAGACGGCTGCTGCTCGTAAGTGTTAAACAGATAGATCACGTTAGGTTTAGGCACTGGTTCCCGAATAGTAGTATTAGGAAAATAGTCAAGTTATGGTTATCAATGCCATTTGGATATAAGAAGACCGACGCAGATCAGACAACAGTTGTTTGTACAGTTTACCAACCCCTGGACCGACCAACGGACTCCAACACTACACATTTACATTTTTTTATTAGAACCATGACAACGAATACAGAGAGAGTCAATGAGCAAAAGCAGCGTTGAGTCGTGGCGTAAGCTCTGATAACCTCCAGACACAGATGGTGTATTACACCACTGATGTGGTGCTGGCAAACGAAACAGCTTTTAGAGTCAGTGACATTCTGTTTGAGAGATACTTTTTTCTGTTCAAGCTGTGCGTCGGGAGGAGAGGCGAGACACGCAGGGAGACAAACTTTGGGTTGTCTGATAATCTTGTTTAGATCACTGGTCTGAAACATGTTGGGTACCGTATTCCTCCCTGTACATGTATTGCAACATGCACAGGAATGTCATAAGGTGCATCTTGACATAATTTACTGCTGTAAAACCTTATTGTGGCTTAAACAAGAGAGATTATATAAAACGATAGGCTTTTTCCATCGTCCTAACAATATATTTCGCCATATTGCCCAGCCCTACCCTGAAAGCCTAGAAAGTAGCTGACCACCGTAAAATAAAAACGCTGCATAAGAGTTTTTGAATTATTTGTTTGTTAAACAGCTGTAAAACATCTACAGATTTGATCATTTTACTAATTGAGAATCATAATACTTTTGAAGACTTTCATGCGGCATCAGAAAAGGGGATCTCCAGTCCCATTGTTCAATATCCGGTAGTTAAACGCTACTATTAGAAGATAAACTATTTTGAGTTAACTTTAAATAGGCAATAACCAGCCGGATATTCAGGGTTTGCTTTTATTTTACAAAAGGATCTTTCAGCCCTTCAACACGGGCCTACATTACACACCTCGAGTCCCCATAACCAGACGGAGTAATTCAGCCTCAGCGAATATGCGTAAATACCCTCTGACTCTTTCTGCAATATACCACAGGGTTCTGTGCTTGGGCCAAATCTTTTTACTATATATACTGTATGCTTCCTATTGGTAAAATCATTAGGCAGCATGGAATAAATTTCCATAGTTACGCAGATGATACACAGCTATATCTATCCATAAATCCTGATGAATCCAATCAGTTAGGTAGACTACAGGCATGTCTGGAAGATATAAAAATTTGGATGACTCTAAACTTCTTGCTTCTGAATTCTGATAAAACAGAAGTTATCGTCTTTGTGCCAGAAGCTCTGAAAAAGAAACTACCTAGGCCGTTTTCACATGTGTGGCCGTGCCAGAATAGGACCAGAGAAAATACAAATTTCTTCTGTTCAGATGGCACGTATTTGACCCGTACTGCAATCCAGTGTTTTATTACACCTAAACAGCAGATGGCGGTATACAAATAAGTCTGTAGTTATCCAACAAACAAGGGAGTGAGAAACACCAACGTGATAAAATGAGTGACAGCCTAGAATGTAAACAAACTGGTCTGCTGGTCAGCTGCTACCTGAAGCCATCTACAGGGTGAGTGTTGTCGTAAACCCGCCGTTTTTTAATCTGATGTGTTGCTGTGGGATGCTTGAATCGCTTTGTTTTGGTATTTTTATGGTCCCGAGGTGATTCTGTAATTTCGGCCGGCGGTGTCGTCATTTCCGCATGGAGCGCGTCTATTGTCTTGAGTATGGCCAGAGTACGGGTTATGTTCACATGATCCGTGGCCACTCGTACCTGGACTCGGATACGACCTCCAAGGCAGGTCTCTCTGGCCGTATCCGGGCACGGTCCAGTCTATGTTCACATGGTACGAAATAAGTGGATTGTGACCAAATACTGTATCCCAGTACGGACTCCCGTACCATGGGAAAACGCCCTTAGTCAGCCCCTTCACCTGGACGGCATTAAATTAGCCTCCAGTAATAAAGCAAAGAACCTCTGTCTTATTTTTGACAAAGATATGTCATTTAGATCTCACATTAAAGAAGTCCATCAGGTAGTCCACAGAATACAAATAAAAGTCTTCAGTTTGTCCAAAATGCTGCTGCTAGGGTTCAAATTAATTAAAGAAGGAGAGATCCCATTTCCCCGGTTTTAGTTTCTCTTCACTGGATCCCAGTTAAATCTAGAAAGGAATTCAAGATCCTCCTTCTGACATATAAAGCTCTTAATAATCAAGCTTCATCATACATAAGAGACCTGATTGTTCCATATGTTCCTAACAGAGCCCTTCGCTCTCAGACTGCAGGTTTACTGGTAGTTGCTAGGATTTCTAAAAGTAGAATGGATGGCAGATCTTTCAGTTACCAGGCTCCCCACCTATGGAACCAGCTCCCAGGGCGGGTTCGTGAAGCAGACAACTTGTCTGTCTTTAAAACTAGGCTTAAAACCTTCTTCTTTGACAAAGCTTACAGTTAGAGACAGGTTAACAGGTAATTAGTGACAGGTTATACAGGTAGCTAGGAAGAGACAGGTTAATGTTAGTAGTCAGGTAGAGTAGCTAGGTAGAGATAGATTCATGCAAGACAGGTAGAGAGTGTTAATAGCTAGGTCTCCTAGTAGTAGCTATGCTGCTTCAGTCTAGGCTGTGGGACGACATTATTAGAGTCAGTTCCTACTTTCTCTCCTACTTCTCCCCAACTGTATGATGCGCTGTCAATTCAAGCGCTAACCTGTTTTCTCTTAAGCCATCTCTCCACTAGTACCTTTTGCTGAGCCGTACTATCGGTAATGCGACTCGACACGGCTCGACTTGTTAAGTGTTGCTTCACAGTTGCAACTAACCAGAGCGTCTGAAGTGAGCGGGTGCGTCATATGGTGGGCGGCCCCAGAGTACATAGCGGGAAGTAAACAAAGGCTCGGACCTTGCAGTGATGATACCTTCTTCTGAGTTTCACCGAAGCTCAGTGGCTGCAGAAATTCAGGATGTCAGAACAAATTAATCTACATGTGCAGCAAACTACGTCCAGCTCTGGAGCAACAAAGCTTTTCACCTCTGTGTCCCCTTGAAGAAAGGAGTTACCATATACATGCTACGAATTCTATGAATTACAAACCACAAATGTATGTTTTGTAATAAAGCTGTGTGCTTTGAAAATGTTTTCAGTTTTTTTCAAATCACCACTACAATGTGTTTTACAGATATCCCTTCTTTGAGTAGGCTTAGGTTTTTCAGCAGCTTTGAAATGTATACAGTTTACATATTTAGCAGCGCAATACTTTTTTACTTTTAACAGCCAGAGCAAATGTTACTATCAGATTTTTAAAATGTTGCTGAACCCTGATATTCACAATATTAACCTATTCAGCTGCATATTATCTTCAGTATGACAGTTCTTCTTATCAGTTATCCAAATTAGTTCTGATGGCGTTTTTTGTTTTTGTAAATATGAATGACCTACTTACGTTTTTTGCAGCACAGGGAGACATTTGTTTCTTAGCGTATGTTTTAAATGCACTGTAAGCATAGTACTTTAAAAATATATATGCGATCCGTTGCAGCCGGATCAACACCTTCTTCTGATGGAGCAGAAGCAGGAAACCGGCTTACGGAGGGTGGAGATGACACGTTGTCTTCAATCTGCCTTCGATCAAACCTCCCTGGGATGCTGCAGACTAAACCATGACCCACAGACATGTGCAGCTGGACTTTTGTTTCTGAACCTTTTCTATACCTATCCAATAAAAATGTCCAAGCTATACGCTTGTATTATCATTTGCAGTTTCATTACACGCTGGTTGGTGGAGTCATTTTACCTAATTATGTCTGGAATCAGGGTTCAGCAACCTTTTAAAAATCTGATTACAACCATTGCTCTGGCTGTTAAAAGTAAAAAAGTATTGCGCTGCTAAATAAGTAAACTACATACATTTGAAAGCTGATGAAAAACCTAAGCCTACTCAAAGATGTAAAACACATGGTAGTGGTGATGATTTAAAAAAAAAACTGAAAACATTTTCAAATTACGCAGCTTTATTACAAAACACAGTTGTGGTTTGTAATTCATAGAATTCGTAGCATGTATATGGCAGCTCCTTTCTTTAAGGCAACACAGGCGAAAAGCTGCGTCGCTCCAGCGCTGGATGTAGTTTGCTGCCCATGTAGATGAATTTGTTCCGACATCCTGAAGTTCTGCAGCCACTGAGCTTCGGTGAAACCCAGAAGAACGTATCACCACTGCAAGGCCCAGTTAAACAACCAAACCGACGGTTGGCTGCGACAACTTCACAGGGCAGTCATCTATAACATGCACACACACAATACTTATTAATAAAGCCAACTTGTTAACATAAGTTTTTACGCTGGGCTTTAGTGAATAAATAAACACCCAGTACATATTTATATTCCACCACAGCAGAGTAGTATTTGCATCGGCTTACCCACATAAGCTGTCGGGGTCCTGTCACGTCATTCTCCTGCAGAGCATCACACATTCGTTTTTACAACTCCACCGTTTTTTCCTTGTAGCGTACAGCTTTTCCTGTGTCTTTATTCTTTGATGAGAGATGATTTCTCTTCGACATGTGACTACAGAAATCCACAAGTTCTTCTTCCTCTCCGAACCTTTGTTTACTTCCCGCTACCAATTCTGGGGCCGCCCACCATATGATGCACCCGCTCACTTGAGACGCTCTGGTTTGTTGCAACTGTGAAGCAACACTTGACGAGTCGAGCCGTGCCGAGTCGCGTTAGCGATAGTAACGGTACAGTATGGCTCGGCAAAAGGTACTAGTGGAGAGACACCTTATGAGACCTCACTACAGAATTAAGTTAATACCCTTTAAAGGACACGATTAGAACGGGAGGTAACTTTCAAAATTTTTAATCTTAAATTAAAAAAGGATTACACAAAGTTCAAAAGATTACAATGGATAACAGCGCAAATTTGCAACTTCTGTCAGATATAATATCCCAAAATAATCTTTCAACCCTCTAAAGAGTAAGCCTAAAGCGTCAGATGGCCAAAACGTAAATAAACAACCTCAAAAACCTGATACTATTTTTGCTGTTAGCACATATATAGACAGTTCTCTGAGGTGGGATGTGTCTTATTCATCTGACACGTGGAGATTTAAAATATATGCAGTTTCTCATCTTAAACACAATGCATGATGTTTCAGTAAGTAAATTCTCCTCCTCCTGCAGTTCCTCTCTCTCTCTCTCTGCCTCCAAGCTGCTGACATGAGAATATGTAAATGTTCTCAAATATTGTGCAGCCGACACAAGGGGAGGACGAGTGCTCACTCTGAGGCCATGTCCACACGTAGCCGTTTTTTTTTTGTAAACAAAGATTTTACTCTGCTCCTTGAAAAAAAAATCTCCATCCACACGTAACGGATAAATACGTTTTTCAGCACATTCATAGACGTGGCAAACCTGTAGGGCGCAGTAGTTCTCCCCAGTCCTATCCGCCAAGAGAAACTTTATATCCTCTATCTTCAGCACGCAGCAGCCATACAGCTTATAAAAGCAAACAAACAAGACACGCTTTAACAATGGATGATACCAATACAGCGCTGAGGAAATAAATGCTGTTTTCGAGAGTGAACACAGGTCGCACATGTGGTGTTGGAGCATTTTTTGTTGCGGGTATTGGCGTTACAGCTCTTAAAACTCAGTTTTCAACCGTCCACATGCAGATACTGAAAACGGAGAAAACGCAAATCTCCACTTTGGGCGGAGTTTTTAAAAAGCTTTGTTTTTGGTGCCGAAAACCTCTGGCTACGTGTGGATAACAGGCCAAACCGTAGAAAAATATCTCTGTTTTGTGAGATACCCGGCTACGTGTGGACTGAGCTTCAGATCCCCATGCACATATATAGGTATATAAAAATAGCCTTCTAATACTGATAGTATATTTTAGAGCACACGCTAAATTAAGTGCAGTTAATAAGAAAGACATGAGACATAAAGAACTTTATTATCCCTCAACCTGAGTGCCAAAATATTAGTTCATCCTTTATGTGGAAATGATGGGTATAAGACCCCCATTATGAATTGTTAAGAGATTCAACACCATAATGAAACTTTGCAACAGATAGTCGATCAACATATTCAGCAGAATCGGCTGACTAAGCTAAAGGTTTTTTGTTTGTTTGCCCTTGCATTTTTATCCTTTCTTGATTTGTTAATATAGATCCATATTTTCCACATACAGGAACATCTCGGAAAATCAAAATAGCCTTAAGTAGTAGGGATGCAATGCTACCACTTTTTTCAAACCCATAAAATACCGATACTTGGATCTGAGTACTTGCCGATACCAAGAGACAATGCCTAAACGTCTACCTATGCAGAGTACCTATGTGGGATTCTGCAGCACCTCTTCAACCTTAGCCTGACCCAGGAGAAGGTTCCAGTGTTGTGGAAGACATCCTGCCTTGTTGCAGTTCCAAAGAAAACTCACCCAACAGTCATCAATGACTATAGACCTGTTGCCCTGACATCCCGCATTATGAATGTCCTGGAGAAACTCCTGTTGCCCCACCTGAGTAGACAAACTAGAACCTATCAGGACCCCCTGCAGTTTGCTTATCGCCATGGAGTTGCAGTTGAAGATCCCATCATCAGCCTGCTTCAAACAACTCACTCTTATTTGGACAAAGCAGGCAGCACTGTGAAATTTTTGTTCTTTGATTTCTCCACTTCATTTAAAACAATTCAGCCTGATTTGCTTTGTCAGAAACTCCTGAAGACACAGGTGGAGGTCTCAACAATCAGCTGGATAAGTTACTACCTGACAAGCAGACCACAGTTTGTGAGAGTGAAGGATTGTGTGTCAAACCAGCTGGTCAACAGCACAGGAGCACCACAAGGGACTGTATTCTCACCATTTCTTTTCACTCTGTATACTGTACTCTGTACAGACTTCCAGTATAAGACGGAGACCGGTCATCTACAGAAATACTCAGATGACTCTGCAATTGTCGGGTGTATCAGAGATGGAGAAGAAGCTCATCAGAGAGCTGGTGAGACACGTTGTGGCATGGTCAGGAAACAATCATCTTACCTTGAATGTAAACAAAACAAAGGAGATTATTGTAGATTTCAGGTGAAACAGAGATAAGTCTAATAGGGTCTCTATCATGGGAGAAGAAGTGGAGGTGGTTGAGGAGAAAAAAATACCTTGGAGTTTACCTGGACAACAGACTGGACTGGAGAATCAACAGTGAAGTTGTCTATGCAAAGGGACAGAAAAGACTGTACTTTTTGAAGAGGCTGAGGTCCTTTAAGATTTGCAGCAAATCTGTCTGTTGTGGAGAGTGTCATCTCTTCGTCCATCATCTGTTGGGGTAGCAGCATCAGAGCCAGGGATTTAAAACGGCTCAACAATTAAGGCTGGTTCCACTCTGGGGACACCTGTGGAACAACCGGAGATAATGATGCAAGGAAGGATTCTTCATAAAATACAAAAATGTCTAGGACAACCCTGAGCATCCTCTTCGTGAGACTATCCTACAGCAACAGAGTATCTTCAGTCGGAGCCTTCTTCAGTTTCGATGCAAAACAGAAAGCTACAGGAAATCCTTTCTCCCCGCAGCTATCATGGTCTACAACAACTCCTTGAAAATGAATTAGTAATGAAGTTAGAGCAACACTTAATTTCCCTCTGGGATCAATAAAGTATTTTTGAATTGAATTTTACTGATTTTAAATGCTCCGGAAAATAAGTGTTGCTTGGTCAGCCTGTGATGTATGTGTGATTCTGTATGGATTCTTGAGCTGTGGTGTCGTATTGATGGCATTATGAGGCATATTAATTAAGGTTGGATTACGAAGGGTGCCTAGGGGTGAAACACACTGCTGTAATGTCAACGACACAAGACAATCAACTCTTTACAGTTGGTACATGTTCGTCCAGGAGGGGTGACTGCTGAAAGTTAATGACTCAATGCAGTCAATAGAAATGTTTTAAATGGATCAGGATAATGAACTGAGCAACTAATCTGAATGCAAATCCAATTTAATTGAAATTACCTTTCAAGCAAAGTGACTTGAGATGATTTGTTGAAAATTGGTGCTGTATACATAAGTAAACTGAATTCAGTTGACTGCTATACATGGATAAGAGAGATATCCTTCAGACATTTTATAAAATAATTTGAAAAATTATGGCTTAGTGTTAATAAAAACAAAAATCAAAGTTTCTCAGAATATTAAATATTCTATTGTTGCTTTTTTTCTTAAATGTTTCAGATAATCAAACATGCTTTAATAGAAGTAAAAAATAACCCTAGTATGTTAAGTTTTTCTTCAAGTTTAGTTTTACTTATTAAGGAGAAAAATAGCCAGACCTACCTGACTTTGTGTGGGAATACCTATAATGTACTATATTTGTTTAACCCTGGTTTTCTGTCTTCAGAAATATTCTATATCCTCTGATAGACTGGTAGAAACCTAATGTAAGCCATAATGAATAAACGTAGCAGAAATAATTACGTGAAAATTGAAATTTTTAGATCATGAATTTGACTGGGCCATTGTAACATTTTAGCATGTTTTAACTAAAAGCAGTGCTTAATGTATAGCTCCATCGATCTCCCCATCAATGCGACCAGCTTTCCCGCCTCTGCTGGGAAAGGCGTCCTTGCAGCATGATGCAGCCACCAATGTGTTTTTATGGTTGGGATGATGAGTTCAGGGTAATATACATTTTAGAGTCTAGTTTTAGGTCAAATTTGTAAAGTTGTATCACCACTAGTTATCCTGTCAACAGACTCATCTACCCAGTCTAAGTTGCTCCAGAGCACCATAGGCTCTTGTTTTTTCAACTAATCAATTTAGGTGGTTGGCTATTTCTTGGTAAGTTTGAAGTAGTACTTTACTTTTTTTCTCCAGATGATAGATTGAGCTTTGCTGAAATATCCTAAAAGTTGAAAAGTTCGAAACACTCCAACTCCAAACAATGTGTCAGTCCAGGAAAACGGCCCATCTTTTGAAGTTCTGATTGTACAATTCAAACTTTACCAGAGGGCAAAGATCATTTTAAAACAACACAAGTTCAATTTGAATTTTTGAGGCACCTTCATTGACAAGAAAGAAAATACTTTGGGGCGGTGTTGTGTAGAGGAAGAGCGGCCTCTACTCCTCAAAGCAGCTGTCCGGGGTTTAATTCTCGATTGTGGAACCTTTGCTCGTCTTCCTGGTTTCTCTCTCTACCCATTTCCTGTCTGCTATAAGTGAAGACCACTAGTGCCAGAAAAACAAAAATATAGTTAAAAAACAGATGTGCAGCAGTTCTCAGGCTTAACATAAAAACTGAATCCCACAGACAAAGCAATATCCCCATCCCTTCAAAGTAAATTACAATACCACCACTTCCCACACAAAGAACCACTCTCTGGGATAGACTAGTAGCTCTCACATTTATTATTATGAAAGCCTTTGAGAAGTTGGTGCTAGAGCAGATAAAATTCACTCACCATATCAGTCTTGACTTCCACCCATAAAGCTTCAGAACACATCAATCCATAGAAGATGCTTGTGCAATTGCCAATCATAATGAACTATGCCGCTTTGATAAGAGGAGGCCATATATGAGAGTGCTTTGTTGTGATTACAACTTCAACATAATAATTTCTAGAAGGCTGGGCACTAGACTTTCTGAGCAAGACCTCAGTCTGGTCCTTTGTATAAGAGCCTGCATGAGTGTGTATCTTCACTCATTCAACAGCACAACATTTTTGGTCAATTCAAAGGTGGTTGGATTGATACTGCATTGTACAATGATGAGAAACAAAAACAGAAGAATAAGTTGATACAAGCTACGTGGACGATAAACCCACACTGAACGGAAAAAATACAAAAGCAGCCATTATAGACGTTCGGACCACACCCTTAATGATATGGACAGAGAAAGTACAAATGGTTACTCGCTGTAACTTTTTGGGTAAAAAAAAAATGAGAGCTACTCAGAGCAGTTTACCAATTTTCTATTGAAACTTTTAACACCACAACCTTGAATGGAGTCTGCACAGATGATGATGGGAAAAACCATACAGAGAGTTGTGCAAACAGCAAGAAAAATAACTGAACTCCTACTGTGCTGTTTGAATGATATTTTCCGGACTTGTTTCCTCTGTCGAACAAACAGCATCCTGGCAGACTCCACCCATCCATGCCACCACCTGTTTTTTGTTTTAAAGTGTTATTGCTGGTCTTTTCTTGCTCAGGGTTTAAGCACAATTTCTCTTGTGCAAAATCGGAACCTATAGCATATCTGTTAAGCATTATGCCAAGCTCAACTAGATCCACTGGTAATTAGAATACTGGACCCTGAAACCTGATTCGTCAGACGTTAAAAAGGCATGATGTACTGCTATTTAAAACATCCACAAAAGTGGCACAAATGTACAGGCTTGATTACTTCAAGTCCTCCAGATATTTTCAGACATATTTTGTTCATACAATTCTCGCACAAATCTGTCTTTCTAGAGAGTACCCTGTTTAAGATCAGACTATTATGTATAACCATGCGTAAAGTGCCACAAGCCTAACATTCCTGTTTGCTTTTTGCTTTTTTTCTTAATATTGTGTTAAAGATAAGCAAGTTAATTAGTTATCTGTTGAAACTGTACACACTTTTTAATGCAAGTCTTCATTAAATATAACATCCATCTCTGCAAAGAAAGCTAAAGTATTCGCACATAGAGAAAGTGTGTAAGATATTGGAATACCAGTCAGTTCGGATAGGCTACTGATTATATGAAAATTGCTCTAGTGGATGCACCGTTAAAACAAAAACGACAACAGTTTTTTAAGTGGTGGAGACAAAACTGTAATTTCGAATTTTTTTGTAATTTTCTCTAAAGAAAATTTTTTAAATATTTGATTGTATCTTGATAGCTTTATGTCAAGAATAATTTTGTTTTTCACAGTTTTCTGTCTTTTTTAAAGGGTGTGTGCAAGATGCCCTGCAGCAGGCATACACAAATCTGTAAAAAAATAATATATATATATATATATATATATTCACCCCCCTCTTTTTTTTCACAAATCGCTGTTTCTTGTACAATGATGAGAAACAAAAACAGAAGAATAAGTTGATACAAGCAGGATATCCCTGTACAAAAATAAAGCAGAGGATTTTTCCCGAGGTCAATTTAATGCCATCCAGAGAACCAGATTGATTAAGCAGTGTTTTAGATCTTGTGGTCCAAAGATGACAACTTCTGTGTTGTCTGTATTTACAAGCAGAACGTTAACCAGAAACAATCTTTTGGGGAAAATATTTGAAGGTAATTTAGGAAACTTCCTTATTTCTTCAAATGATATATCAGCATTTAGGAAGGAAGGCATGTGAGGGAAAAACCTCAAGTTCCATATTTTAACACGCATGAATACAATTACTCTTTCTGACATTCAAATTCATTTGAAGACACATTTCATAGAGTAGTCAGATGAGTTGCTGTGGTGGGAGTATGGTCTCAGAGATTATGCCTTTTTTATTTTTACTTGTGTGTTATCTGATCATGTGTTTGTATAATCAACAAGAGACTCTCTTCATTCAGATCAATCAAAAGCAGGACTAAAGAATAAGGGGCACTGAATGTCAAACAGTTCCAGTTTTTTCAGTTTATTTCCTGGGGCTAAAGGGACTATCGTGTTTCCTCTTTACAACAGACATTCACAGGAAATATGATTATCAAGCTCTTGTCTTTGCATACAACAAATCAAATCAAACTTAGTTAATACACAGTCATGCAAACCACTAAAAGACTTTTTGTAGCACAAAATGAAACCTGCCTAAGGACGTCCTGCATAGATGTCTCCCTCGACATGGGGCTCCATGCTAGAACTCACTTTGTATGATACACATACTGGGTACGTACTGGGATGTATTTTTCCTACTGTGTTCCATGGCTTCCCCTATTGTCTTGGAAATTCTAGGGTACCTTCATTCTGACTTACTGTATCTGTTTTGGTGATTAGGACCCACTCCTGCTGAACATTACATGGGTTTAATCAATGGCATGAGTACTGTCTCCCGTTTAACATATTTGAATTTTGAAAGAAATTTTGAACACACTCCAGTTACTTGTACAACCATATTATATTAGGTATTATGTGTTGTTTGCATCCTCTTATTTTTTTGTGTAATTTTCTGTCACATTAAATTAGGAAAGCATTCTCAATGGATTTACCTTTATGTCAGTGGTTTACATGACAACAACAAAGCATTTTCAGAAGGCGTGCACACACCTGTGCAAACAAATGTTTGTAATAACAGGAAACCACCAGGTTCTGGTCGGGGTCTTGGGCTGGTTGGCTGCTCTTGCCACTGTGTGGCTTTTGGTGATCTAATTGTCGCCATCCTAGAAGTTGGGGGGTCTGTCTGTCTGTGTATATGGGGCATATGAGTGAGTGTACAGTGTCCTTCTTGGGTGTCTTTGGTGCTGGTTAGAGTGTTTGTGCGTAAGAGGGAGGGTACGTATGACTGTGTCTGTGTGTCTCTGTCTACCTGTCAGGTTGGGTCTTGGGCTGTCCTCTTGTGGGAGTGTTCCCCTGAGCCTTTCCTCTGCTCCTTTCTTGGAGAGTGCAGTCAGCCCTGCGTTAGTCCCTCTGAAACTCCTAGGCTCTGGGGTCTTATGGACGTCTGTGGCTCCAATCTCCTTCATGTCTACATCGATCTATCGAACACTGGCATGGAGAAATCTTATATGCACCAGCATGCTCAAACACACACACATAGGTATGGGGACTCCGGTGTTTACAGATATATCGCTGGGGTGAGGTTTTCATTAATAGATTTTGAATAATCAGTACCATGAGCTTTTCATTGAATTGAATAATACTCTGTTGTCCCACAAGGGGAAATTCTGTTGGCATTGTTGTTATAATTATTTAGCCATATTTTTGTGTTGTGGTTGTGTAGTTCTTAGTTCACATTGTTTAGTCTGTTTTGTCAATGTGGTTTTTTGTTTGTAGATGTTATTGTCTTTTCCCCCTCTCTCCAGCCAGGCGCCTGTGGAGGCAGATTGGGATGTTTTCTTGTGTTCTCTTTGTTCTCTTGTATCGTCATCTCACAATCTCTCTCTTTTTGTTCCATACCTGGCTTCTTCATCTTGAGAAAGTAGATCTGTTGGGCTTTTACTTGGTATTCAAGACATCAATTCTTAGTGTCACACTGAAAGGCAGGACATGTAAAAAAAAAGAAAAAAGAAGGAAACTACCAAAATAAACTCTGTAAAGAAACCTCTTCAAAGCTATTTTCAAATAACAACTAATTATGATCAGTATACAACGTAAATCGTCCAACTCCAAAGAGTGAAAACATGTTATTGTGGTGCATCTGCCGTTGACACCCCTAAAATGGAATCAGTGTATCCTTTGTCAGAAAAAAATCTTGTAACTCTCTAACTCATCTGTCAAAGGAAATGCCCTAAATAATCACAGATAGGTGAACAGCAATATTCAACAACACTAGTAAAGTTTAAGGAGGTTGGGTAAACTTCCTCCAAAGTTTTTCCTGAATCATTTAATGATGGATTTGCCATCTGAGAAATGAAACAAAACAGGAAGAATTCCCACTTCCTTGAATGTTACAAGACAGGTTCAAGTTCAATTGCAGTGGTCTCTGAACATAAGTAGGCTACACAAATTTTTAAAATATTGTTTTTCATTTAAATAAAACTAACATTTTCAAAATACTGACAACAGTCATGCAGGAAAGGTTAAACTGCTGTAAACATTTATCAAAAAATATTAAATACATTTGTAAAAAAAACAAAAAACTCTTCAGCTAAATGTTAGTAGCACTAATTTTTATAAGAACTAACAGGAGAGAACAGCTTTGGTTTGATAAAGTTCTCTACATTAATGCAGAGTGCATCTTGGCACTTAATTCACTAACTGATGAATCATCATCAGTTCTACCTAAATTCTTTTTATCTGTTGTCAAGGGTTATCAATCCTCCTGTGGACATTTTTATTTTTCATAAAAAGAAATCAAAATACACAGCCAATTTTGCCCAGGTGAGAAATAAAGGTACCTAATGCATAAAATTTTAAGCTTTTAACTAACATATGTGCCTACTCCCATCAAGAAGTACAAATATCCGGCTGTGAAGGACCACTATGGCCATGATGATTTAGTGAATTACTAATTGTAACCTTCGTTATTGTGGTCCCAGCTCTCTTCAGGTCATTGATTAGTTCCCCCGTCTAGTCCTGAGGTACTTAAAGTGGACCTGTCATGAAATTTGCATTTTTTGAGGTTTTTGATCATATCTTTTAGTTCCCCCTGCCTACCTAAGGGGTTAAAATTACTGATCCTTTGTTCCGGGGTATGTCTGCATACATAGTGAAATTAACACTCACAAACTGGCTGTTTGGAAGTTCGGAATATGACGACACGTTTCGGCATATTACGTGTTGAGTTCCAGCCAATTAAACCCTTCCCCAAACTACACCCTGGAAGTCCCTCCCTCCGTGGTGCGGAGAGCTATGGTAACAGGCAAACAACAAACCAACAGCATGGAGTCCAGACCGCATCCAAACTGCACTGTACCTGGGTGTACAAAAGAGAAGATAAATCTTTTTGTCCTCCCGACTTCTGAGCCACTGAAAAGCTTGTGGATAGATTTTATGTATGCAGGGAATGTGCCTGACCGACTGGGGAAGTGTGTGGTAGTTTGTGGCAAACATTTCTAGGACGACTGTTTTTCCAACTTGGGACAAGATAGCAGTGGACTTGCAGATCATCTTAAACTTCTGCCAGGATTAATACCAACTCTCAGTGAACCAGCAAATATCCCTGTACAAGAAAGCGTATTTCCTCAATAATATCCTTCAATGTTTGAGTTGTTCGCTTTACAATTAGCTTCATAGCTAACATTCAGAATTAGCTTCAGAGCTAATAATCCAGTTTGTTTATGTAGCATTGGTTCTAGTATGCTTTTATTTGGGGAAAAAAGATCATACATTATAGTTTAACATTCCAAATAAGACTCATTGACCACAGAAGCGCATAGCCTAGGCGCCGCACTCCGAAACCCAGTCGTTCTATGCTAAGGCTCACAGAAGGGCCACCTCGTCACACCTGCAATTCTACAACAAGGCTTAATTATGGCAAAAGATCCTTTGATGTGGCTACAAAGGGCCCAAATGTTGCAGGGAATTTCACGCGAGTTCTGCTTTAAGGAGGCAGTGCTGGAGTGGAAGTTGGAGAGGCCACGGACAACAATTCCTGTTACAACAGACAATGCTAGAAATATTGTCAGTGCAGTCAATGACACTGGACTTGGCCCCCAAATTGGATGTTTTTCACACACAATTAATATAGCGGCACAGAAAGCAACAGGACTCAACCAGGTGTCCAGAGTTCTAGGTAGAGTCAGAAGGTTTGTGTTTTTTTTTTTTACTGTAGTTCAACAGCTGCACACACACTGGCGAGCAAGCAGGGGATGCTTAATACACCAAAACACACCCTTATACATGATGTCACCACCCGCTGGAACTCTAGCTATGATATGCTGGAGAGGTACCATGAGCAGCAAGCAGCACTGTACTCAGCACTGACAGAAAATGCCTTCAAGACGAATAAAGACAAAACAATGTTATCTGACCAGGATTTGAAAATTGCAGATGAGGTAATAGGGGTCCTTAAACCACTAAAAACCCTCACAACACTGTTAAGCACTGAAGCAACACCTTTCAGTATCTATGATACTGCCCCTCAAAACCACAGTGCGGAACTCTAAGGAGTCCAGTGAAGAAGACAGCCAAACTGTGAGAGAGGTCAAGGCTGCCATCAGAGAAAGGCTGAAGGACAGATACTCTGCTTGTCATGACTTCCTGCAGAAATGCACTGCTCTTGACATAAGGTTCAAGACCCCTTCCTTATTTAGACGATGCCTGTCATGACAGAATCTACAGCAGCCTCGTCGCAGAGTTTGTAACCATGGAAGAACAGGTATTGTATTAATTTTTCATTAATTATATTATGCATAAAATGTTAGCATTGCTTGATTTGAAACAATTGGTGCTACATTGTCAGAATTACTCATAGAGTTTTTGTCATTTTATTTTACAGAGCAAGGAGGCCACAGGGACAACAGCTGAGAGTTCACCATCAGGGAAAGGACACCCAGAGGCATCTAAATCATCTCATCCTGTCAAGAAAACACTCATTGATGAACGGTTTGGTGAACTCTTCAAGACTGAGGTGGGAAACAAGCCTACTTTGCATTTGGTGGAGGATGAGGTTACATCATACAGAGCAGTGAGCTGCATTTCCCTGGATTCCAACCCACTGTTATGGAGGAGGACCAAAGAGTCCACATATCTTCGTCTTGCAAAGTTAGCAAAGCGCTACCTTGCAGTACAAGCTACCTGTCTCCCTAGCAAGAGGGTATTTTCCCCAGCTGGAGACATTGTTACTGCCAGCAGATCTACCTTGATAATGTGGACGAGTTAATATTTCTGACAAAAAACATGAAAGTTGATTGAAACTGAACAGTGTGACAAGCTAGAACTGTTGATGCTTCACTTTAGTCAATGCTGAATAAAAGAGAAAAGCCAATAAATGTGAGCCTACAAATTTGAACTGTCACTTAGATTTTGTGAAAAAGTTGATCCTACAAGCAATGATTGTTCATGCTGCATTGTAACTGATAGTTATTTGTTGTTGGGTTTTTTAACCATATTTTCCATTTTGTTTAATTTCAGAATGTTTTATTTATTGGAGGACTTAGTAATAGATTTAAGGAGTATTCTATTTTTTTATTTCTATTTTAATGTTTTTTTTTACTTTTTAATGTTTCATTGTTATAGAAAATGTGTCAGCCATTGTTTGCAAAAATTAAAAATTAAACAAAAAGATAGCACATCTGCACTTTCTGCAGACAACGTGGACAAGTTAATGTTATTGAAAAAACAAACATGAAAGATCAATGAAACTGAACAGTGCTACAAGCTAGAACTGTTGATGCTCTACTTTAGTCAACGCTGAATGAAAGAGAAAAGTTGAGCTGCAAAATTAAACAAAAAGCAATTTTTATGTTTTTTGTTTTTGTTCCCCTTACGGTACTGAAAATAAACCGAGCCGTGACCGCAAAACTGAGATACATACCAAACCATGATTTATGTGTACCGTTACACCCCTATTTATGAAGGATTGTTTATGGCAATCAATATGATTAAAGATTAATGGAAAATTATTATATATGGGGCACCACCTGATAGGCAGAAATAATATTAATAGCCAAATATTTTAGTCTCAGAAGTGTAATGGTATGCTAAACAAACAATGTCGGCATACAAGTTTGGATTTATCCACTTGTCTATCACAGTTGTGAATTGTAACAGGGAAGCCAAAGTGTCCCCGATCAGGAGGTTGTAGTGAGGCAGGAGGGTCTTCGAGCTCTGGCTTCTCTTTTGCTGTTGCCATGATGCTGCTCGTGTACTTACATCAATGTGCTTGTGCGTCACTCAATACATCGTCTGTGCAGAAACTTGCCTAGGAACTTTGTCCCGCTACGCTTAATATCATGCTAATATTACATTTACATTATTTAATGGAAAAAAATACATCGAAACGGTATGCAAGTGGACTGAATCGAACACGCCTAACCAAACGGTTCATCACATCCCTGTGAACCGTTACACCCCCAGTCTCAATTATAGTTTACCATCTACCTTGTTAAGGCTGAGATAATAATGGCAATTGAAGGACACCAATGGTAAAGTATCGAAAAAGTTTTTTTCCCCCCTGCATGCTACAGTTTAGGTGGGTAAACCCTCGGTTGTATGAGTCTATGCCAATCCAACATGCATGCACTCTCTCACTCAGCAGAGGGACCATGAGGAACCATTTTGCTGATCCAGCTTTTTTTTTTCAAAGTGCTGCTGGCTGCCTATCTATGCAACAGTTGGTCCACATCAAGCGACAAGCCGGCTGTGTAAGGGCGAAGGTATGTTGCGGGTTTGTATCCCGGCCCAGGGTTTGCATGTTCTCCCCGTGCATGCGTGGGTTCTCTCTGGATACTCCGGCTTCCTCCCACATTCCAAAAACATTACTGTCAGGTTAATTGGTCACTCTAAATTGTCCTTAGGTGTTAGTGTGTCCCTGCATGGTTGTTTGTCGTGTCTGTCTCTATGTGGCCCTGTGATAGACTGGCAACCTTTCCAGGGTGTATCCCGCCTCTCGCCCATTGACAGCTGGAGATAGGCACCACTACGACCCCTTGAGGATTAAGCGGTTCAGAAAATGGATGGATGGATGGCAACTACACCCGCCTCCCAACCCATCAGCCATACACAAAAGCTACAAAAACATTAGGCTGAGCACAGATGAGCCATGAGACATGAGCCTTTGTCGCATGTCTGCCTCTCTTATCTAGCTCCCCTTCATCTACCCGCTTTCAAATAAAGGCCACCTTGGCCCCCCAAAAAAAAGGTAAGTCTTGAGCCTACTCTTAAAAACATGAACGTTCTCTGTGGCCCTGAGGTCCTCCGGCAGCCTGTTCCAGAGGTGAGGGCCATAATATTGGAAGGACGCCTCACCATGAGTCTGTGTCCTGACTTTGGGAGTGATAAGGAGACGGCTGTCAGAGGATTGCAGAGACTGCGAGGGTTTATACGGTAAATGCATTTCTGAAAGACCATTAAGACACTTAAGAACCTTAAAATCGATCCTAAAACATACGGGGGGCCAATGCACTGATTCTAAGATCGGCCAAAAATCACGCCCAGATTCTTCACTTGTAAAGATGGATTAAGAGACAGTAATTGTAGTTTTGGTTTCTCTCTCTGAGTTTGTCTCTCTGAGCCTCAGGACCGATAATTAAAACCTGAGTTTTGTCCTGGTTGAGCTGGACAAAGTTTTCTGCCATCCAGGATTTGATATCTAAAATGCAGTTAAATAGTGCATCCATTGGCCGTGTATCATCGGGAGACATGGAGATGTACAACTGTGTATCGTCAGCATAACTTTGAAAGTTAACTCCATGTCTTCTGATTACACTTCCAAGAGGGAACATAGGTTAAAAAGCACTGTTGCCCTATTGTGGCCATTGTAGTAAATAAACAAGGTTGTATTTCTCCAACGAATCCTGATTCACAATCCCAAGTGACTCTGACTCATTTACCAACTCATTCCTGTTACAATTAGCAACTCATTTTATTATTAGAAATATATGTAGTTTATAATTAAATTTGTGGGGGGAAAACAGTCTGTTTAAAAAAAAAAAATTCTGGGCTTGAAGAAAAAACCATGAGTACAAAACTCAAATCATGAGAAAAGCTCATTAGTTCACAGTAGCATTGCTCTGCTAACATGCTAACAGTTACAGCACATCTGAGTTACTTACCCCTTCCTTTATGAGAGCTAACGAAAGCTAGCCTTACAATGTTTGGTCACTTGTGCCGAATTGAAGCGTGAACAAATCGCTCACAGCTCACACGAGCTGAACGACTCATTCACCCCTCCTCCTCCCCGGCTCACCGCTCAATTATCCACTACAATACAGAGGGCAACATGGTTTGCTTTACCTGAACCTAACACACAAAATGCCATAAGCAATTCAAACCAATCGAAAACCTAGGAAAGCATATACACACCACAATATAGTTATTTGTGCCCTCCACGCTGCCATCATTGTTTAACAACGTGACACTGACTCGGTAGCTGTCACGTGACAAATGAAAGAATCTACTACTCCACACGCAGTACAGCCTGATCTGTGAACAATGAACGAGGAGATCCGATCATTCCGAGCTGTCGGTCACATGAAAGCTGGATAGAGGAAGAGTGAATGTAATCTAATTTTGACAATTAGTGATACAATTAAAACAAAAAGTAATAATTAATAAGTTCACTATGTTTACATGGTGCATTTATTGTGTCCAAAGTTTGACATTATTATTATTATTATTATTATTATTATTATTATTATTATTATTATTATTATTATTATTATTATTATTATTATTATGTTTGTTTGTTTGTTGGCTGAATATAATGCAATCAATATGCTGATATAGATTTCAAAAGTATTTATTTATAAACAAACGTATATATAACACACTTTACATTATATAAACAACACGATACACTTGTAAGAGACAAAGTTAAATAGAAATAGTTAAAAAGAAGAAAAGTTGAATAACAATAAAGTTAAAGTAAAACCAAACCAACAACAACAATATTGCATAATTAAAAGTGAGACACAAATATTAAAGGCCTGCTCTAAGGCAAGTTAGGATTCAGAAAAACAAGCTGGCAGACCCTGGAGGGACTGAGCCTGTTCTGTCTTTCTGTACTTCTCTGCCCAGTCTTTGAGGAAACTGTCAAGGGCATAGATGTGGCCACAATGCATAGTCTTGTCTTCATCACCTCACACAGAGTTTTAAAGACAGGTGAGCACATCCTCCACCATGCCAGAGGATCTGATGAGCGGGATATGAGTCGCTCTGCCAGGTAGGCCCTTATCTCAATCATATCAGCAGTTGAGGTGCTTGATGTGTCTGATGAAGTTGAAGCCCTGGTGTTTCTAACCCTCACATCAAAGTGTTCCCAAAACATGGCCCCTGTGCCGGCAGCCACAGTAGGATCTTGGCCATCCTCTTCCTCTCTGTCATTGGGGTGATTGTGTGCTGCAGTGATCCTCTTTACAGCATCCTCTGCTGTCTTCGTGTTCACAAAGGCTCGCTTTTTGAAATTTCGGTCAAAAAATTTGCATCAGCAAGCTTCTCGATCTGCTCCACCCAGCTGAATATCTTCTGCATCTCAGACATCAGGCTGTCCACCAGTTTTTTAACAGGCTCATGGACTGATTGGTTTCTTTGATGGTGGGCAAAAATCCTTTGAAGGCCTCTTGCCAAACCTACAGAGTTCAATTATTACATTTAATTCAATTCACTTTTATTTATTTAGTGACAATTCACAACATATGTTATCTCAAGGCACATTATCACAAAAGTCATTTCAATGCAATTATCATCCAATCAGCAATGACCATTCCAATCAGTTAAAAGTTTTCTCTGTAAGGAATCTTAGCAGATTGTCAGTAATCAACGTGAGGTTGTGCCCGGATCATGCAGACTCCAACCACAACAATTCCTCAGCAATCCTTCATACTGAGCAAGCACGTAGGGACAGTGGAGAGAAAAAAACTCCCCTTTAACAGGAAGAAACCTCCGGCAGAACCTGACTCAGTACAAGCAGTCATCTGCCACGACCGAGAAGAGACAGCATGCAGGATGCTCGGTCACTTTGAGCATCATCTGGACTGATGTTCCAAATCCAGCAGGGGACATTATAGTTGAGCAGGGTACCAGACTGTGTGGAGCTTCTATGGGGAGAAAAAAACTGAGAAAAATATAACTGGAGAGTAGTAGAAGAGAAAAGTAGAAGAGTGAAGACAAGTGGTCAGTCTGTCATCCAACAGTGAAAACCTATAGCACATTATTCAAATGTTGTTCTCAAAAGCAGTTGTAACTGTACTATCACAAATCAATTCAGTTAAAATCCATCACTAACAATATTTTTTCTTTAACATATTAAGTTTGTGCTTATTATGTGCATGTACATTTAGAGCAAAATTAGATAGGAGTCAAACTCATTTTATGTGTACACTGAGTTATAAAAGTGATTCTAATTTTATATAAACTAATCACTTTAACTACATACCTCTCAGCGCTCACTTCAATGGTGACTTCCACAAAGATTATCGACTGTTTCTTTGGGTATTTCCCATTCCTCTGTAGACAGTGTCAATAGGGGTGCATTTATACGTGTGAGGTTAAAGATGACTGGATCTTTCTCATCAATGAACCTTTTCAACATGTAATATGTGGAATTCCACCTTGTAGCCACATCCTGGTTCAAGTGCAGTTGCTCCTGGCCCATCTGTTGCTGTGTGGCATTCAGCTTATCTGAAGCAACTGTGCTTATCTGGAAGTATTCAACCACCGCTTTTAATTTCTGAATTGTGTCCTGAACCTCTCTAAGTGCAGCTCTCACAATCAGGTTTAAAACATGGGCAAAGCAGGGTATGTGGTCCCAGTGCAGGTGGTCTCTCAAGGTTGTCACAATGTTGCTGGCATTGTCTGAAAGCCAAATTCATCTGCAATTCTCTTCAGCTCACTTGCCAGGTGAGCAGAAGTGTGTCTGTCTGTCAAGACAAAACAGTTCAGGATATGGGAGGTCATTGCAAAATCCTGTACATAGTGGCAGGTCACAGACATGTAGCTTGTGGTTGTCAAAGATGTCCAGTTGTCTGTTGTGAGGCATACAGCAGGAGCTTCTTGATTTTTTCCAATAACTTAGCTCTTATCTCTCCATACATCTTAGGCATTAAAGCTTGAGACAGGGTATTCCTGCTTGGCAGAGTGTATGAAGAGTCCAGCGTCTTTGTAAATTAATTGAAGCCTTTGTCCTCAACAATGGAGAATGGTTGATAGTCAGAAGTTATCATTTTAACCAGTGCTTCATCCACTTTGCTATGCCTGAGTGGATCCTTTGGCCTTGCAAAATAAGTGCCCATGAGTGTTTGTTGTGGCCTCTGTGGTCTAACTGCTGCTTGGGTGGTGGTGGGTGCTACTGCTGATGTACTGGATAATGCAGAAGCTGTAGCCAGTGTTGTAGCAGCAGTGATTTGAGGTCCAGATGAAGTGCTACTGGTGGAGATATTTGCAGCTACTGCAGTGGCTCCATCGTCACACCTCTCTCACTTTTGCTAACTGCAAATTTGGATGTCACAATTTAAGTTTTCTTCTCAAATTTGAAGTACTACCTTCTTGAGTTGACAAAATTATTTTGCACATATTGCATTTGGATTTAGTGGCTGAAACTTCACTAAAGTGATTCCAAATGTCACTCCTTTTCCTTCCACTCTTTTTTCTTACCTGGTAAGACCTCTGTTTTTCAATTCAATTCAATTCAGTTTATTTATATAGCGCCATTTCACAACAGATGTCATCTCAAGGCACTTTACAAAAAGAGTTATTACAATACAATGTTTAGTGTAGAAATTACAGAACCACAGAAGATTGCGTCGTGGAATTCTCAGCAATCCCTCATACTGAGCAAGCATGCAGCGACAGTGGGAAGGAAAAACTCCCTTTAACAGGAAGAAACCTCCGGCAGAACCAGGCTCAGCACAAGCGGTTATCTGCCGCGACCGTCTGTGGCTTGGAGAATACATAACAGAGACACAGAAAGAGCAATAGAACTGATGCAGAAGTTTGTTGCAGGACGTGGAGAATTTTCCGTCACTGCAATGCCATCTTAGTCAGGGTCGTCAAGCAGGGCTAATCCGGAGTACCTACTATAATAGAAAACAGGTTAGTGCTTGAATTGACAGCACATCAATTTTTACCTGGCACTTAATGTAAATGTGGGGGGAAGGGTCGTTCAAGGCTTGATCCTTGAATGACAGTAGCACTTAATTTGTGGTCCTGCATCAGGTCAATCTTAGTAGTCCACTCTGTGCGACATTAAAATGTGATGAGGTGAAAAGTCTTATCATGAGGGTTAAATAATTGCCACATTTCACACAATTTCAGGCCAAAAACCAATTAGCTCAAGTAGTAGACAACAAATGTATCAATAAGAACGTCAACTTGTGACGTGAATTAGATTCTCACAGTGGATGCGACACTGGTAAATGCCATGACTGTAACCAAGTGAACCCCAACCCCCTCTTGCGTTTGCACCTCCTTTTCTCATCCGATGTTAAACGGTTATGTGTCCGACAGACTGACAGGGATACTGCAGCAGCAGGGTAGCCTAACACACAAATTAGAATTGGGAAAAATTAAAATTAGATTATTACTTTTTTCCCGACATGTCACAGAACAGACGTGCAGAAAGTTGTGAACATGAGCAAAAAAGCAGACTGGGTAACCAGAGCTATTAAAATTCAGTTGTTCAACATATTATTATTATTATTATTATTATTATTATTATTATTATTATTATTATTATTATTACTATTATTATTATTATTATCAAAATAAAAAGGTTAAAAGAACTGCAGACCACTGATTAGTTCTGATTTTCATGAATGAATAACGTATTATGATAAATAATATATATCAGGGGTTAAATTACAAATGAAAGAACATTAGATATGAGACATCATTACTTTCCTTGTTCATCTCTCAGTCCACAGCCCGTAGCAAGCTGAGCCACAGCTGTCACGTGAACTGTAGTACTTGCCTCTCACCACACACATCCTCAGTGGTCTGGCTGTCACATTTGTTACTTCAAGGCTGAACTACTGTAATTCCTTATTATCCTTATCAAGAAGTCCAAAAAATGCAATCAAAAGCCTTCAGTTGATCCAAAATGCTGCAGCAAGAGTTCTGATGAATATTAAAAAGCGAGATCACATTTCTCATGTTTTAGCTTCTCTCCATTGGCTCCCCGTTAAGTCCAGAATAGAGTTTAAAATCGTTCTTACATAAAAAGCCTTTAAGTGAATTAAATTCTTTTTCAACCTGGACGTTATTGTTATTGAGGCCGGCAACGAGGGAACAGCAGATGTGGCATCCGGTGACTAAGGAACAGCAGATGTGGCGGCCGTCGAAGAGGGAACAGCAGATGTGGAGGTTGGCGCTTGAGGAGCTTGTGACTTGGAGGCTGGCACCTGAGGAGTTTGTATCTTGGAGGCTGGCGCCTGAGCAGCTTGTGACTTGGAAGCCTGCGCCTGAGCAGCTTGTGATTTGGAAGCCGGTGGCAGTGCAGGGCTTAAAGCCTCTGAGGCCGGCAGCAGTACAAGGCTTTATGTCTTGGAGACCAGCAATGAAGAACCTTGTGTTCCAGAGACCGGCGATGAAGAACCTTTTGTCCCGGAGGCCGGCGATACTGAATCTTGTGTCTTAGAGGCTGGCGATACTTAATCTTGTGTCTAGGTGGGCATCACGATGCAGAACCTTATGCTGGGTGGCTGGCAGTGATGAAGAATCTCGTGTCTTGGAGGCTGACAATGCAGAACCTTGTGTCTTGGAGGCCGGCGATGCAGAACCTTATGTATTGGAGGCCGGCAATGCAGAATCTTGTCTCTTGAAGGCAGGTGATGTAAAACCTTGTGTAGAGGCAGAGGCTGCCGACAGAGCTGAACCTTATGACTTGTGAGGCAATGAAGCTTGACCTTGTGGCTTGGTGAATGGCAAAGTGGAACCTTGTGGCTTGGAGGACGGCAGAGTATGGCCTCATGGCTTGGAGGGCAGTAAAGCTTGACCTTGTAGCTCGGAGAACGACAGAGCTTAACCGTGTGGCTTGCTGGATGGCAGAGCTTAACCTTGTGGCTTGGAGGACGGGAGAGCTTGAACTTGTGGCTTGGAGTACGGCCGAGCTTGACTTTGTGGTTTGGAGGACGGCAGGAGGGGAGCTGAATCTTGTGATATGGCCGGCTCAAGTGGAGCTGACCTTCAAACCGGCGGACCTGAATCCTGTGCTGAAGCGAAAGCCAAACAAGCTGAAGCTTGTGATGGAGCAAAGGCAAGGAGCTTAGGCTCGTGCTGGAATGGAGGCTGTCAGACAAACACTCATGTTGAGGCGTCTTTTAATTATTATGGCCCTCACCTCTGGAACAGGCTGCCAGAGGACCTCAGGGCCGCAGAGAACGTTCATGTTTTTAAGAGCAGGCTCAAGAGACTCACCTTTTTAGCTGAGCTTTTAACTGATTATTATTTATTAATATATGTTTAATTGCATGTTTTACTTTTTTTATTTTTTGTTTAGCTTTTAACTGTTAATCTGCTTTGCATTTTGATTTTGATTATATCTTTTCAGGGTTTTACACTTGATAATTTAAAACATTGTCAGTCTTAATTTTTTTTAAATCATTTTTTACTACTTAATCTCATTATCTAGTGTTTATTTTATATTTTAACTTATTTTAATCTTCCTCCCAGTGTTTCCTCTATGGGAGCCCTCTGCCTCGGTGGAGGTGGTCGGCTGTAGCTGCCTGGGTGCTCTCCAGGTTGTGCTTGGGTGGAGACGGGGGTGCCAGTCCATCATGGCATTTCCTGGCTCATCTGTACTCAGCCCGCTGTTGTTGTTTTTTATTGTAGCTTTTTAGTGTGTGTGTGTATGGCTGATAGGTTGGGTTGGGAAGGGGATGTAGTTGCAATGATGGTTTAATTTGTGGTTTTGTGGAGGGGGATGGGGGGTTGTGGGGTCATTTTTAATCTGTAAAGCACTTTGAAAAGCGCTTTATAAATAAAGTTTGATTTGATTTAATCTTGAACCCTGGAGGCCAGCAGGCCTAAATCTTGAGACTTGGAGTCAGGTTAATCTTTAACTTGAGCCTTTCAGAGCAGCGACGAGAGAGGGACCCACTGTAAGGCGTAGAGGACCCACTGTAAGGCGTAGAGGACCCACTGGAAGGCTTGCCTCTGTTGACACCCGTGGGGAGACAGGAGCTGGAGAGATGTCGTTCCAGACTCCCTCGGGAACAACGCCAGGAAGCAGTTGGATGACCCCTGAGGAGACTGGATGCAGGTGCCCACTGGAGATGTCTGTGGGCTGTAACCTGCTGGAGGAGTCCGTGGGCTGTGACCCATTGGAGAAGTCTGTGGGCTGTAACATGGGTTTTATTCAAGGCAGTCCTTAGAATTAACTTGCGTTAAAATAAATTACAATCAAACTTATCCTTAGGTTATAGAGATTACAATCTTATCTTAAATACTTAGAATGATTCTTTAAGTTAAAAAACAACTGATTAAATCAGGGTTGTTTAAAAGGAGACATCCAGAGTCCAGGTGACAAGATAGAGATGTGCAAACAAATATAAAGATATTAAACTGACTGACTGCATCAACAGTTTGCTGCTCAGATATCTTTCTGCCCTAAGCTTTCACCCTGCATTCATAATCACCCAGCACCATACATAGTGTGAAGAGCTTCCTGCTGGAATTGTTGCCTTGCAGCAAGAAGGTCCTGGGTTTCAATCTTGGCCTGGGGTCTTTCTGCATGAAGTCAAACAGTTGTTCCATGCATGTCTTACTTTAAAATGTCCCTAGGTGTAAGTATGTCTGTGGATTGTAGTTTGTTCTTTATGTCTCTGTGTTGCCACGTGATGGACTGGCTACTTTTCCAGGGTGAATTCCACCTCTTGCTCAATGACCACTGAAGACAGGGACCAAACCCCCTGTAGCCATGAGAGGAAGTCCATTTCCTGTGGAAATTGTATCATGCCAAAAAAACACCTCTGCTTAGAAAAAATTGTGTTCTAACAAGGGATCCTTTCCTCTAGGTTTGCACTCACAGGTACACTTTAGTGTGTTTTGAGAATTGTTCTAGCAGAGTCTGGGGCAATGAGATATAGTATTGTTGAAAATTATGATCAAAATAAAAATGCTGGAAAAATGCACTCTCCGGTTAAAGATTGCTTAGTGGGGCAAATTCCTAGTCATCTGGGTTGTTGTTTTGCATTGATTATGTAATCAAAGATCCTAAGTAACCTAAGCAATCCTAAGCAATCTTTAACCGGAGAGTGCATTTTTCCAGAATTTTTTTCCAGCATTTTTATTTTGATCATAATTTTTAACAATACTATATATCAATGCCCCAGACTCTGCTAGAATAATTCTCAAAACACACTAAAGTGTACCTGTGAGTGCAAACCTAGAGGAAAGGATCCCTTGTTAGAAAAACATTTTTTTCTAAGCAGAGGTGTTTTTGCATGATACAATTTCCACAGGAAATGGACTTCCTCTCAAGGCCACAGGGGGTTTGGTCCCTGTCTTCAGTGGTCATTGAGCTGTGCTCCCGAGTGGAACATGTATGCTACAGCCTAATTTGACCTTTTAATTGGTTCATTCACCAAACAGGTGTCTGTTAGATAAAAGCAGTTTGCCAATAACCTCATAGAATAGGCACACTAATGTGTTATGACTATTTGTAGTCTACTTTATCTGTCCTTGTGTTTAACTGATTCACTTTTATAAAGTTGTTTTTTCCAACCCTCTTAACTTGAGTCTGCTTGTCTGTATCGTTGATTCTATTTTACTGACTAACTTGTGTCTCAATGTTCATCTGATAAACAGATACACAGCAGCGTCAGCTCTATCACTGTTAAGTAAACCTTCAAAACAAAGTTGCCTCAACTAACACTGATAAATAGGGCAATCATCTGACTAAAATGTGACTTGGATGAATTTGCATGGATTTTGGAATGAAAATGGGGTGAGGATGTGGCTGAGGGTGTGGGGTGGGGGCTGTGGCAGTGTCTGTTGAGTATAAAACAGGCCTGTTTCCTTAGACTTCATTGTTGTTCATGTTTGGAGCTAAAAACACAGCACTTAAATTTTTATTTTCAGGCAGTTGCAGCATCTCTCTTTTTCACAATCAGAACTGATCATAGATGCCAAAAAATGGCCATTGATAAGTCTAAAGTAGCGATTGGATTTATAGTGGCAGGCGCTATGACGCTGATGTTTGGAGTAATTTCAGCAATTATTGGGCCGACAGTTATGAAAGACCAAGTAGTAAAGGTAAGCTATATTCTATACTGGGTAGTTTTTTTTTCATTTCTGTCTCATTTATATTAAATTAATTCAATGATATTAGCTTTAAACGCTTAGAAAACATTTATGCATTATATAAGCAGTTCAGCTTTTTGTTCATTTGAAAAGATATCTGGAAACTCAATGTTTGAATAATCTACCTATCATCTATACCAGACGTCTGCTATCAGTTTTGTTAAAGTTTACGTTATACCTTACGTGTTCTTGATGCTATTGTTAATATGTATCAATGCTTGTGCTGTTACTACTTAAATTTCAAATGGAACTTTAAAGCTATCAATGAATGAAACTCAAAATTCCTATTCTTCCATACCAACTATAAACTGACTTTTAATGGAATTGACTACAAGTGTGAAATTTAAGGAAGTTTAAGTTTAGTTTTGCAATTGCAGAAGTCTTATTGACTGGGGGTGTTTTGTTTTTGATCTTGAAATGATAAGTGGAAAGGGTTATGGGATATATTTAAGATCCCACAAGAGGTAAACATTACAAGAGATTTTGAATTATTTGAAGCAAAACAATTATAAAAAAGAATCAGAAAATTAAGAAAAGTGATTATAAAAAGAATGGCTGTGCTGGTCTCCTAACACGCTCCAACTTTGCATAAGCAAATAGGTTGCTTTCCAAAACTGACCCATCTATGAATCACCAAAGAATCTAAATTTTCTGAGCTAAATAATTACTGACTTTGGTAGAGAGTGATTTTTCTTAATTTTACTTATAAAGATGTGATTGCTTTTAGTTCCATTCAACCCAGAGAGAACTCTACTGTAACATGAATTAAAAAGTAGTAATATACAGCATATAAACTGACATTTAAGACATAACTACACTTGTAAATAGAGGTGAACTATAATCATTATAAGCCTAAATCATTATACAAAAAAGAGGTTATAGAAATAATGGCTATGCTGGACTGATAAAATGCCTCACTTTGGAAGAACAAATAGGTTGCCTTCCAAAACTGACCCCACTTGAATTTACCAAAAAATAAAAATTTTCTGAGCTAAATAATTACTGCCTTTGGTAGAGAGTGATTACATTTTTTAACATTTTACTAATAAATAGAGATGTGAGTGCTTTTAATTGCATTCAAGTCAGGGACAGCTCCACTGTAACATTAAGAAAAAAGAAGCAATAGACAACATATAAACCAACATTTACAACATAACTACACTCAATAAATACAGGTGAACTGTAATCATCATAAGCCTAAATCATTATACACAAATAAATACACAGATTTTTAAAAACCCTGTTGTAACTACTGCTTGCTCAATATTATGATTTGTTGTAAAATCAATGACACAACTGTCTACTGTCGCAACATGTTCATCTAGGAGAAATGAATGCTGCAAGTCGATGACTGGATGCAATCTTTTGGTTTTCCTTACAAAGAAAATTTTTAAACTGATAGAATGACGAGCTAAAGCACATTAACCGGACTGTACAATCATGCTTTTTTCAACAACGGCAGCTTTCTAAACTTAAACCAAATTTGATGAAGCGTCATTTAGAAACTGTTCTGAATGTTTTTATTACATCTTGCCTCGATTTTTCTATTTCCAACTCTTTCGCTGCAAAACCCATGGTGCCCATGCCTTTTCAGAATGTGCACCTATATGCTCTGGAATAAACTATCACTTCATATCAAATGGCCACTTTGAAGTCTTGTTTAAAATCAATTTTTACTCCTTGGCTTTTAATTCTCTCTAATATATCTTAATCCTTTTCCTCTTTCACCATGTTTTTATGTCTTTCTTTGTTTTATTTGTTTTTAACTGTTTTTAATTTCCTTGTAAAGCACTTTGGTCAGCCCCTGTGTTGTTGTTTAAATGTAATATATATATATATATATATATATATATATATATATATAATCATATATATATATATATATATATATATATATATATACACGTTTGAGGAAAAAATTGGTTCATATAAATTATATAAAGAACAAAGTAAGTATATGTGAATCTATAAAAGGTGCAGTTGTTTGTTATTTTTGAACACTAAAGACCTTTCACTAAACAGACATGAATATAAACGAAGCTGTTGGAAGCGCAAAGTGCACAAACTACAGTTCCCAGAATCCTCGGTGCAGTAGAGGCGTAACCATTAGACCATAAACATGGGGACGTGTATCAGATCAGACTCAATCACAAAGGTGAATGAGCGAGCCGGTGTAACGTCAGGTTTTTACCAATAACCAATCGGGGTTTCATATATGTTGCGACACCATAAAGTCGTTTACAGGTAGCGAATTCGCATTGTGGTACAGCCATACAGCCTGAGACAAAGAAAGCTACTCTGTGCCGTATAAATTGTTAGTGCGCTGTGTAGCTGTCAGTATCAGGATGGCTGTTAATAAATCTAAAGTGTCAGCTGGATTCATAGTTGTGGGTGTCTTGACCATGTTTTTCGGTACCGTTCTCGTATTTGTTGGGCCAATAATCATCGATGACCAGGTCTTAAAGGTAAGAAGTCTCCTTAAATTAAAGTTAGCACATTTACAGCAGGTATATCTATTTGCTGATTAATCTGAAGTCAAAGTTTGAGTGTCAAATGGTTACAAATGAGCGCGCGTGCATTCTGTACCTGATAACAGGCGCGCGCTGGACTTTTAACGGCTTAGCTAAAGAACTAATAGTAAAACTGAAATATCAGGCCGTGTTTTAAGTATTTTTTCGTTTTTTGTGTGTAATATGCTAATAAATGTACTATATATAAGCTTTCATTTAGCTATTTAGTTATTAAGAACGGTGACTGTGTAAACACAATTACAAAAAGTACAACTAAAAAGGATTTCGTAAATAAAAAATGTGACCTGTTTTAGATCGTCAGACCATCTATGTACTTCTCTCTCTGCTGCTGACAAAGGTTAAAGTTGCAGAGATGAACTTTGTCAGGCAGGCCACATGCAACAACTACGAGTTTATTCAGAAAGTTCACCTTCCAGACTACCGTTGCAGAATACGATTAAGGATTTCTTTAAATACATTAGTAACTTTACTTTTATCTGTACATATAAGCGTTTTATATTGAAATTGTACAGAATTCTTTCCATGCTTCCATTTAACATAAAGTTAAAAGAAGGCAAAGCCATCTATGAAAGAAAGTGAATAAAAATGTGTCCATAAGAAAATACACTTTGATACACAAAGGTTTTAAGTCTATGATGTTGTAACAAAAGTGGCACTTCAAATGCAAAAAGAGATCTTTTTGATGTTCCCCAACCAGTAGGCTATTGGACACTTTAGGTTAGGGAAGCACGATATGTCAGTATCAACATTATTATCTGCCAATGTAAGTCATTATTTAATGTATTAGTCCAAGGTGGGCTGATATTGCAACTGATGTTTCCCATGCCTAAAATGGGAAGGGGAGGGGCTTAGGTCATGTGACAGTGGTAGTGATACAGCACAGGATTTTGGGGGGTTTAGCTGAAGCAAAACCACAATGTAAGTGATGTGGTAGGTTTTACAGTGTTGAAAGTGTTGACAAATATACATAATATTGGTAAATATCGGTTATCGGAATGAATATCGGATATCCATATTGGCCCAAAATTTGAGATTGCTGTATATGTAATTCAATATCATTGTTTAACATGAGGATATAAAGGGTCAATTTTTAATGTGTGTGAATGAAGGTAAATGTTATCAGCCAAAGCATGCACAGTTTATTCAACAAAATGACCACAGTTTTGGCCATCAGAATAAAAGGAAACTTTATCAGTTTTCAGGAGATAGTATTATTTTAAATTATATAAACATCTGAAGTCAGAAAGGGCTAACAGATAAAGAGTTTGCAAAACATGTAAAAAAAAACTGATGAAAAAAAGTTTAAATATGGAGCTTTTAACAGCAACCTTAATTTCATAATGGAATGACATTCTCTTAAAAAAATGTTGTTCACAGCAAGTCATGTCAGTTTGAAAGAAAAAAAAAACCCAGGTCCATCAAACTTGACTTCATGTATTTAAACTTGGGTGCATGCATGTTTATTTTATCATACATTTTATCTGTTAAAGTATTAAAGAAAGAAACACGTTGTTGTAGTTCAGCCTTCAACTATCAGGCAATGTGAAAATTTGCCAAAATATTTGAAAGAAAGGAAGCATATAACATCAGTGAGGCCAGAAACATTAAATTAGGCTTTTTTCTTTTATTATAACTGTAATCATCTTCAGTTAAATAAATAATTAACTGTATTTTTGTTTAAAAATTATATTCATAATCAAAATGAACAATCAAATTATTAACCAAATATGTCAAATAACTAGATTTTTTTTTTACAGTGACAGTGTTAAATTACATAATACATTTAATGTACAGAATTACACCCCTCCCCCCCTCTTTCTGTCATATTAGAACACCATCATTGATCCAAAGAATGACCTCTCCTACACCATGTGGAAGGACCTGCCTGTGCCCTTCTTCATGTCGGTCTACTTTTTTCATGTCCTCAACCCTCAGGAGATCCTGAATGGAGAAAAACCCATGGTGGAGCAGAGAGGACCTTATGTGTACAGGTACAAAACTCTGCCTCTGTGGCAACACCCTTCTGAACCTACAGGCCTGCCGATTGGCATTTCCCTGTTGGCACACTTTTTTCTCCAGCCTGCAGTGGCCTTCTGAGACTAATTGTACATGGTCAGGTTTTCATAATTAATGTTAAAAACAATACCTCCAGCATGTAACACCATGTGTATTTGGGGTTTGGCTGCATTCAGTGAAAACATGTTCTGGCTGGTTAGGCCAATGACTGCAAAGGAGAGTAGTGTTTTTTTGTCAGCTTGTACTCTGCCAGCGTTATTGCCAACATCCCTATTAGCTCTACATGTTGAATACCTAAAATGTATAACAGCAAAACATGTTTTATGATGTAGGATTAAAAAGGGATTACACTTTTTAATTTAAGAAATCGACCTAGTTTTATGTTAGATTTCTTTGTACTGCCTAGAGATAAGCTTATGATTGAATGCTTCCAAACACAAAAACAAATGGTTCATGTTTTGTGTTTGATAAGAAAAACAAGTCTTTTATTTTTCACACTTCTGAAATGAGAAATGCTTGTGTGACCTAGATTTTTGCTGAGTGAAGCGAGTGACTTCCTGTCATGGATAACTGAGATGATATTTGACAGTCATACATTTTTATTTTAAGTGATTTTACACAAAACTTAAAAAAAACCCCAAAAGCAAATAATGTATTTCCTCACCTGTCAAAAGTTTTAGGCATACTAGGGTGGATAAAGCTGATGTTTCTAAAACCAAACCCTTCATGTTCAGATCCATTTCCTGTTGCCTCTGAAAGCAGCACTCAGGTTTTGTTCTGCTTTATCTGGAACAGTGTTTCCCAGCCTTTTTCGACCTGTGTACCCCCACAGCCATTTTCTCATACCCCACGTACCCCCTTAATTAAATGTGTTAATGATTTTCCAGAAGTAGAATGCACAAGGGATTATTAAATCAAAATCATGTTGTTAAATCTGCCTAACTTGCAGATTTATTTCTCAAGCATTTTACTATTTTCACTTCAAATTAAACATGGAAACATACATATACTGTACATTTTAAAAAGTTAACAAACCTCTGTTTGTTACAACCAAAAGATACATTTAAAGAAAAAACTTTCAAAAATAAACATATTAGTTTTACTTTGTTTTCATCATTCATTTTATCTTTAATGAGACACCTGGGCTTAGTTATCTTCGATAAGGGCTTATAGGTCTGGGGGCAGAGAGTTCTCCACATCCAGACTGTTCCTCTGCTAGGTTCAACAATCATTTGGGTATTCATTAGTATTAACACATCCCAGCCCGATTTTCTTTTACCAGAGCACAACTAATTTTTTGAATATCTGATTCCCATAATCGCGGAAATAAAATATTACATGTTTTCACATACCCCCTGTAATGTGCTCACATGCCACTATGGGTATGTGTACCCCTGGTTGGGAATCACTAGTCTAGAAGACGCCTCCCAGTATTTGTAATGACAGTGTCTCCCTGGAAATATTACTATATCAAAGGTAAATCCCTAGATCTAGATGTTCTATACTTTAATCCTTCACATCGACTTACAGCATGCAGCGGAGAGCAAAGTCTACCATGCTATGTGAAGCCTACGCGCAAATGACTATGCTACTTTAGCAAGGCGCCACTCCTAGGTAAGAGTCATGTATGCTAACCATTCAGCTTAAGGGATATCCCTGTGGCCATGCAACCAGGGCACATGATCAATTGGAGCCATAGTGACAGGTCCTCCACACTGTGACATCTCTCCCCCTCTAATCACAAGCACGTCCTCGTGGTCCCACACAAGGTGCCATCACCTTTATTTGGGTTCCTAAAACAGTGACCGGGGGTCCAAGTCGCATTTGTGAGCATGCAGACTCGCAATACCGATATGGCTTATTGTCATTGTGGTATTGTATTATATTTTCCCCTAAAAGTTGTTAGAGTAGAGAGTAGGCAGTTAGAGATTTTGGACATTCAGGTAATGGAACATACACCTGACCTCTCACCCTGTTCATGTATCGATCATAAGATGTCACTATTGCGCTCTCAACTGTGTCACCAGATGCGGTTAAAGTCAGACTTGCGGGTTAAAGACCCCTTTTCATTTTAACATTTTAAATGTTAATTTGGAGCATTAAAAAACGATTTAAAATAAATACATAATGTGACTTAGCCTGGTGGAGGGCAAAGAAAGCATGGTTGTCAAACAGGCCTCTAAAGAACTGGGGAAATCCTGCAAGGGATTTCTTGATTCCACAGGTCTAGTTGTAACCCGGCCTGTGTTTGGATAATGTAACTGAACCAAAACAACGTGTCTAATCAGTAAATGTACAATTTTGAAAGAAGGCAATAGTTTTTTCACACATCTCTTGGTTGATTTAAATAGCTTTTTGGCCCTACTGAATAAATTCAAATTCAAAAATACATTGGTCCCTGAGGAAAGTTAATTGTTGTTGTAGTTCATACTAATTAAGAATTGCGTAAGGAGTTGTTGATCATTATGGCTGTGGCAGGGAAGATCTCCTGTAGTGGTCTGCGTTGCAACAAAACTAAAGAAGTCTCAGACTAAAGACATTGTGTTGTTGTAGGAAATGTAATGCAGAGGTTGCTCTGGTTTGTCCATAATTTTCTTGATTTTATGAAGAATCCGTCTTTGCATGATAATCTCCAGAGGTTCCACAGTTGTCCCCAGAACAGAACCAGTCTTCAAAATGTTTTTGAGCCCTTTTAGGTTCCTGGCTCTGATGCTTGGGACGTCAAAAAGCTCAACAACCTAATGAAGAAAGCTGTTAAAATGATAAAATCACCTTAAGAAAGCTGAATTTTATATTTACTCAAGTTAACATTTTCTAATTACTTGAATTTAAGTTTTGTAAAGTGACTTCTGAACTGCTCTAATTCTTAAGTAGCTCCATGTTGCAGACATGTTCCATTACAACTTTTAAAACAGTCTGATGTTTAACTTCAGACACCTGGCAAACACCAGGGACTGAGAAACACACTGACACGAATAAATCAATACGCCTTTGTTGTTAGGTGAGAGATTAATAGTTAGTTTGAGTTCTGTAAAACTCATGATTGATTTACTCAAGACTCTGAAACATTTGGGTGCTTTAAACTGACAAAACATGGCCTCTGATGACCATTTCTGTCTATTTGATTGGCTCCTTGTCAGAAATCATGTGTAAATCTTCAAACTGAGGTTAGTCTGTCTACTCAAGATAAGACACAAACTGCAACTACTTCACAGAACTCCACCTAAAAGAACAACAAACTATCCTGTGATAACATGAAAAACCTCTTTCAAAGTAAAAAAAGTGACATGTACCACAGAAGGAGCTTTGGAAGCCTTCTATTCATTTGTGTTGAATTTTTCTGACACTGGATGAAAGCTACAGAATACAGAGAAAGCAATAAGTAAAGATTAAATAAAAATATAAATGGCTTATTTAATCTGTTTGCAGGTAAACAGTTGAACATTTTTTACTTTTCATTCCTTTTTCTGTCTCAGGGGAATCCGAAGTTAAAATGAACCTGAGTGGTTTGGAAACTATTTAGCCTACAGACCTCAGTGTTTTTTGTTTTTTTTCTCTTTATCCACCATCTTAAGATGAAAAGTAAGGCAATGATAGCAGACTCCATTAGTTTTGCCAGCAGTCATCTGATTTCAAAACAATATCAGCCCTCAATCATACAGCTGCAGAAGTCTATAAAAAACTGACCCTAACATGGAGAGTCAATTTAGATAACAAATTATCAAAGTTGTCATTATTGTTTTTATGGCTTCTGACCAGTCAAACTCAGTTCTAAAATACTTTATTAGTGTAATTCCTGCTGAGATTTTAATTTTCCCCTTCATCATTATGCATATTTTTATTTACTGGTTGCTTTGCACCAACATTTTTTACATCTGCCAGAAGACACTTGACAACAAAATAAAGTAATTTTTTTGTAATTTACCGTAAGGAAATGGGTCTCCAACACATATTGCTTCCTGCAGGAGCTTAATAGTTAGTTTTGGTTCGATTTGGGGTCACATTTTCTGACCCAAACAGGGAGGAAAACCTCAGAAAATAAGAAATTAATATGCTATTGAAATAAATTATATTCACTTGAAGAGTGTTTTTTTTATAATCACTTTAGATAATTAATTAAAAATACTTAAGCCAGATATAAAGGCCACAGTTAAGTGCACAAGTATGAAATGGTTTGCTTCTGTGAATAAAAATGTAGGTGGGAGGAAAATGGAATGAGTGAAGGTGAAATGAGGGGGATTGAAACAGGCTGCATCATCTTCCTCTGAGCCAGTTAAATGACTTTATGTGTTGTTCTTACATTTCAGGAAGCAGTGTCAGAAGGAAAACATTACATTTCACCCTAACAACACAGTGTCCTACAGAGAATACAGAAGATACTTCTTTGAGCCCTCCATGTCTGTTGGGAACGAGTCTGATGTTGTCACCATTCCCAACATGTTGGTGCTGGTATGGAAGTGTATACCAATGTTGTTCCAGGTTTTTTTCCACAATCAGAGCTTTTTTTTTTGTGACTACAACCTATGCTTTTAGGGGGCAGCGGTGATGCTAGAGGACCTTCCCTTTGCCATGCGGCTGATGATCAGTGCCACTTTTAAGATGTTCAAAGAAGGTCCATTCCTGACCAAGACAGTAGGAGAGCTGATGTGGGGCTATGACAGTGACCTGGTTGAGTTTCTCAACAAGTACCTGCCTGGCATGTTGCCATCAACAGGAAAGTTTGGCCTCTTTACAGAGGTGAGTGTTATTTTTCTTTCATCTTTCTACACAGGTTGTGTTCTTTTCAGAGCTGCACAGGGGAGCTTTATCTCTGTTAAAACAGACAGAAACTTTAAATATCTATCGTTGCTTAAAACACTGCTACCACACCCTATCTGGCTTTTCCACACTATGTCTTCCAAATTCACACTGACAGCAGAGTTCTTTGGCAATTGTAGGCTTCATCTTTGAATCCAAGCCATTTATTGTACTGTTGTCGAAGCTAAAGAGGGGATTTTTTTTTTCTTGTTGTTTTTGCTCTACAATAATTAAGCTAGATGACTTGAGCCTTGACAGACCCCCATTAGAATTTAAGCCTGTCCAACACCCTTTTGCAATTGAATATTTCTTGGAAGCAAAACTGTTCATTCTATAATTCACCCAAATGGGCTACACAGTTGTTTCTCTTTATCTTATCTAATTTGATCCAGATCAGTAGCAAGGACCACCCCCAAAACCAGTATGAGAATTTCAAGGCACATATGATTAGTTTCTTAGCAGATGCAGTCAATCAATCAATAACATTTTATTTGTAGAGAACTTTTCATGATAAAATTAGCACAAAGTGCTTTACATGATAAAAACAGAAAAAATAAAAATAAAATTAAAAGGAAAACACATTTAAAGCAAAATTAATTTTACATAACCAAGTTAACTATCAGCACACACAGGACACATACACATCCCGTCCCCCACCTCTTCACTGCAAAAGCACTGCTCATCCTTTGGTCAGTGGTTCCCAATGTGGGGAGTACGGCAAGTGAAGGGTAGAATGGATAAACATTATTCCTAATATAACATACAGGTTTGTGATGAAGCCCTCACATAAACACAAAGCAGAGGGTAAAACATTGCCAAATATACCTCTTAACCTATAAGCTTTGTTCCAAGTGTATCAAAATATGGCAAAGCATATTTTGACTTTGGTTTTGTTACACCAAACACCTCTAAATGCTTAACTGAACTCCTATAAAGTTTCATACATACAGTAGAGGCACAGTGTGAATAACTACACATTACTGCACAGGAGTGTATGTACTTCCCTGAATTATTGACATATAGTTTCACTTATGATTCATAACAAAGGTCGGCAAACTATGGGTTGTTCCTCTGTCCAGTAATACCATCGATAGGCACATTTACGAGATGTTGACGGACATATGGTAACTTTGTAGAGATTTGTACAGCTGGGGCAAAGACTATGGATGGGGCTACAGCCCTTAATGAAGCGCGCCTCCCACAACTTTGCATTGCATATACTGTGTTATACACAACAATGCACTCATCAGATTATTTTAGGGAGATATTTGAAAATAACTTGTAAGCTTGGTTTTCCTTGATTTGCTCTTCTGCATTAGTTTTCAGGTTTCTTATTTCATTCTTTCTCCATGGTTTTGTTGGCTTGGTTTTCATAGTTTTTGTTTTCATTGTGGCTGCCGAATCAATGGCTGAATTTTTGCCTGAAGTAAAAATAATCAAAAATAAAATTAGACAATACTCATAAAGTTTGGACTCGAGTTTGCTTTAAAACGTTCAAGAAATTTGCAACTACTTCAGAAGATATATATCCTTTCCTCAGAGTTATCAATGGGTTCTCTTTTTGGATAAAACAAGTGATATTGAATAATATACAAACGCAATATGCTATGACCAGGTTCAGATTGTGTCCTCTGTTGTGAGTCTGCTGTTTAATAAGTTGCTTAAAATTCATACAGTTCAGCAGATTTAAAAAGTGTTTCATTTGTCAACTAAAACTATAGTATCTGTGTAGTAGATTAAAATTACCAGTTATTCAAATTTTGTTATATTTAGCATGTATGATAGAAGCAGTTTTACCACCTTTTTTACTTCGCCTTATAGAAAATAAAAAATTACATCAGGTTTCAGTTAAAAAGAGACAGCCAATATTATCTAAAATCAAATCATTAACAATAAAGATTTGTTTAAAAGAGAGCAAACATTTTAAAAGTGCCATGTTAAAAAACGGCAGGAGGTACTGGGCAGCAGGGGTGTGCAAAGCAGCCGGTATTTTTATTTGTTGGGGGGGATTTGTATTTCAATTACAGTAAAATAGGCATTAAAAAAAGTTTTCCCCCCGCTATATTTATATTTAATTTTTAAATCCAGCAATGAACATGTAACAAGGAACGTTATTGAAAAGAAAATAACAAATGTTATGGGAGAATTATTTTAAGATAAGTACTATTTAGTGATTAATAATTATTAGTAAGACATCCAACGAATATGGCATAATTTTTGGGACTCAATGAAGAGACTGAAGTTAAGGAAGACTTATGGACGTTTCACCTACTGTAGTCTAACTGAAGGACTCCCCCTATTATGGTTGAGTCTGCAGAGTAGAGCAAACATTTCTGATAGAAAGCTCAGAAAGCTTGCACAGGCAGGCAGAGGTACATATACAGTGCATCCGGAAAGTATTCACAGTGCTTCACTTTTTCCACTTTTTTATGTTACAGCCTCATTCCAAAATGGATTAAATTGATTTTTCCCATAAAATTCTAAACACAACACCCCATAATGATAATGTGAAAAAAATGTCTTTGAAATTGTTGCAAATTTCTTAAAAATAAAAAACTTGAGAAATCACATGTACATAAGTATTCACAGCCTTTGACGTGAAGCTGAGAACTGAGCTGAGGTGCATTCTGTTTCCACTGATCATCTTTGAGGTGTTTCAGCAAATTAATTGGAGTCCACCTGTGGTAAATCAAGATGATTGAACATGATTTGGAAAGACAATCACCTGTCTATATAAGGCCACTGGGTTGACAGTGCACGTCAAAGTGCAAACCAAGCATGAAAACAAAGGAATTGAGTGTAGACCTCCGAGACAGGATTGTCTTGAGGCACAAGACTGGGGAAGGTTACATAAAAAAAATTTCTGCTGCTTTGAAGGTTCCAATGAGCAGAGTGGCCTCCATCATCCGTAAGTGGAAGAAGTTTGGCACCACCAAGACTCTTCCTAGAGCTGGCCGGCCTTCTAAGCTGAGTGAACGGGGGAGAAGGGCCTTGGTCACTTTGTCAGAGCTCCAGCATTCCTCTGTGGAGAGAGGAGAACCTTCAAGAAGGACAACCCTCTCTGCAGCAATCGACCAATCAGGCCTGTATGGTAGAGTGGCCAGACGGAAGCCACTCCTTAGTAAAAGGCACATGGCAGCCCCGTCTGGAGTTTGCTAAAAGGCACCTTAGGGACTCTCAGACAATGAGAAACAAAATTCTCTGGTCTGATGAGACAAAAATTTAACTCTTTGGAGTGAATGCCAGGCGTTATTTTTGGAGAAAATCAGGCACCGCTCATCACCAGGCCAATACCATCCCTACAGTGAAGCATGGTGGTGGCAGCATCATGCTGTGGTGATGTTTCTCAGCCGCAGGAACTGTAAGACTAGTCAGAACAGAGGGAAAGATGAATGCAGCAATGCCAAGAGACATCCTGGATGAAAACCTGCTCCAAAGCGCTCTTGATCTCAGACTGGGGCGATGGTTCACCTTTCAGCAGGACAATGAGCCTAAGCACAAAGCCAAAATCAGAATCAGAATCAGAATCAGAATCAGCTTTAATGGCCAAGTATGACACATACAAGGAATTTGACCCCGGCAACTTTTCTCTCCAGTACAGAACTTAAATAAGTGAAATTAAAAAACGGGAAAAAAAAAATATAAAATAAAATAAATAAAAATAAAAAAAAGGATAATATATACACCAAACCAGGGTTATTGTACAGTAAGTATATACAGTAAGTATATACAGCAGTGCAGAGTTTTAGTTTATTGTTCATGTGAGTGGACACACACTCTGTGACTATTCAGAGTTCATCAGAGCGACAGCCTGGGGGAAGAAACTGTTCTTGTGTCGGGTGGTTTTGGCGTACAGCGCTCTGTAACGCCGGCCTGAGGGGAGGAGCCTAAACAGATTGTGGCCAGGGTGTGAGGGGTCAGTGGTGATTTTTCTGGCCCGCTTCCTGACCCTGGCCCGGAAAAGGTCCTCAATGGAGGGAAGATCAGAACCTATGATCCTCTCTGAGGACCTGACTGTTCTCTGCAGTCTGTCCCTGTCTTGCCTGGTGGCGGATCCGAACCAGACAGAGATGGATGAGGTCAGGACAGACTGGACTATTGCTGTGTAGAATATGGTCAGCAGTTCCTGAGGCAGGTTGAACTTTCTGAGCTGACGCAGAAAGTACAGCCTTTGCTGGGCCTTCTTCCTTATAGAGTCAATGTGGGAGGTCCACTTCAGGTCCCGTGTGATGGTGGATCCTAGGAACCTGAAAGACTCTACTGTGGGGACTGGCCTGTTGGTGATTATGAGAGGAGATGTTGCAGGGGGTCTCTTCCTGAAGTCGACTGTCATCTCCACAGTTTTGAGCGGGTTTAGCTCCAGGTGGTTCTGACTGCACCAGAGGACCAGCTGTTCCACCTCCCTTCTGTATGCAGACTCGTCGCCGTCACGGATGAGTCCAATGACGGTGGTGTCATCTGCAAACTTCAGGAGTTTCACAGAAGGGTCTCTTGACGTGCAATCAGTGGTGTAAAGGGAGAAAAGCAGTGGGGAGAGAACACATCCCTGGGGGGCGCCGATGCTGAGGGACCGGGTGCTGGATATGAAGTTACCCAGTTTCACCTGCTGCCTCCTGTCAGTCAGGAAACTGGTAATCCACTGACAGGTGGAGGGAGGCACGGTGAGCTGGGACAGTTTTTGGTGGAGGAGCTCTGGGACGATGGTGTTAAATGCAGAGCTGAAGTCCACAAACAGGACCCGAGCGTAGGTACCTGCAGAGTCTAGGTGTTGCAGGATGTAGTGGAGAGCCATGTTGACTGCGTCATCCACTGACCTGTTTGCTCTATAGGCGAACTGCAGGGGGTCTAGCAGGGGATCCGTGATTTCCTTCAGGTGGGACAGCACCAGTCGCTCAAAGGATTTCATGACCACAGATGTCAGGGCGACTGGTCTGTAGTCATTTAATCCTGTGACAGGGGACTTCTTGGGAACCGGGATGATGGTGGAGCGTTTGAGGCAGGAGGGGACCTCACACAGCTCCAGGGAGTTATTGAAGATCTGAGTGAAGATGGGAGCCAGCTGGTCAGCACAGACTTTCAGACAGGACGGAGACACTCCATCAGGACCTGATGCCTTCTTAATCCTCTGTCTCTGAGGATTAAGATCTGAGGAAAATATCGAAGGAGTGGCTACAGAACAACTCTGTGAATGTCCTTGAGTGGCCCAGCAGGGGCCTAGACCTAAACCCAATTGAACATCTCTGGAGATATCTGAGAATGGCTGTGCACCGACACTTTCCATCCAACCTGATGGAGCTCGAGAGGTACTGCAAAGAGGAATGGGCAAAACTACGCAAAGATTGGTGTGCCAAGCTTGTGGCATCACATTCAAAACGACTTGAGGCTGTAATTGTTGCCAAAGGTGCATCAACAAAGTACTGAGTAAAGGCTGTGAATACTTATGTACATGTTATTTCTCAGTTTATTTTTATTTTTAATAAATTTGCAACAATCTAAACATTTCTTTTTAAATTGTCTTTATGGGGTGTTGTGTATTGAATTTTAAGGAAAAAAAAGAATTTAATCCATTTTGGTATAAGGCTGTAACATTAAATAAAGTGGTAAAAGTGAAGCGCAGTGAATACTGTCCGGATGCAGTGTATGTACCTATAATATAGGAAAACGGCCAATTTTGTGTATGTCACATATATTCTAAACCTATATTAAAACTTATATTAAAACCTATACATTTATATAGGCCATTTCTCAATACCTAAATACGCAATTCCGTTCTTCAAGGATGCAGTACCTTAGTTGAAATGGAACATAGGGAACTTGGTTGATGTCACTGCCCAGCTACAATAATTCCCAGAATTTCAATAAATTCAAATTTTACTCGGGAATGGGATTAGTTATACATTTATAATCGATCGTAAAACAAAAAATACATTTGACACATGTCAAATATTCAAAATTAGGAAGAAGTATTGATACAAAATAGAAAACCCGTAAAATAATGGTCTTAAGTTTTCATTACTGCTCTACTAATTAAATGGCTGTTTACCACCTTATATTAATTTTTCAGGCTTCTTAGTGAAACATGATTGTTTACAAAGAATTCCTAAGACTATTTACTTTGAAATGATTCATTGCCTCAACTGACATAATGGATGATGACCAGCTTTAGAGGTATACAGTTAATTGATTAATTTGATTATAGTTTGAGCTGGATACAATCACTAAAAGTTTTAGGTATTTAATATTTTGACAATCTGTTGCTTTACAACTGCAGGATTTATTTACAAAACTACTAAACATGGATTAAGAAACTCAGTGGGCCTGATTTATAAATGCTTTGTCCTTGTTAAAACCAATGCAAAAAGCACAGTGTCGTAAAAACAGGCTGAGGCTGATCTATCAACATGCTGCAGAGCATTATGCCTGTTAAACAGGCAGCAACATGAATGCAATCCATTTTGCCCTTTTTCCCTTGATGAATATGCCATCTGGGCGTTTCTGTAAGAAAACGCAAAATATCAGGAGGAGAATAGGCAAATAAGTAGCTGTTCCAGGCGCAGTGTGATTTACTATGTTAAAAAAAGTTTTTGCGCCGGCTATTGTTGTACTTCTGAAAAGCATGTCTTAATTTTGCACTACCACATGAAACATGACATACCAGCATGTTTATTATTGACAAACAAAAAAATGTCATTCACACACAATATAACCTAAGCGTAATTAACAGTCTAATGGCCATTAAGCTGACCCCAAAGATGCATCGTAACTTACTGTGCTCTCATCACGTCCCCACCTGATGAGGGCGCGCTGCACGCACAGTGAGTTATGATCCTCATTAGTTTCCCACATAGTGGTTAACCTTCCTGGAGTCCATTTAATAAAATGTAATAATCATATAGTCAAGACCACAATGATAACTGGCATTATATATAACATAAAAAAAATTCAGACATTTCAGATTACATAATTTCAAGATTACTTTTTTTCTACTGCAACTTGACATTCAACAGAGGCCATGATAAAGTGCGATGCATTTCAAGAACATTAGTAGAATAAGGACATTTTTGCGACCTAGTCTTGGACATGCTGCAGTTTTAATCAGTCTAACTCTGCAATACGATGTGTGAATGCAGCAGAGAGCAGCACATGTACACCACATGAATTACATTTAATACTTAGAAACGAAAAACAGAATTCACAACATTTTAGCTTAACAGTAATTAATTCTGTAACAGCCAAAGAATTGATACATATGTTGTTCCCCCCTCTCCTTTTTTGGGTCCAAACACTCATCATGAATCCATGCGCATATTGCTCCTCTTTCTAGCCATGGTGCAGCTCGCATTAGCGGCCAAAAATTCCTAATTTGAATATGACTACTTGTGCCTGATATCAATTGCTTATTATCTTTAATCATCTTACTCAATCACCTGCAAATTAAGGACAACCCATTTTCGCATTTTTTTAGCGCCACACGCAATTTTGCGGTCATTATGAGGAATCTTGATAAATCAGGGCCATTGTTTTTATCATCTTCAGGTAAACTCATATCAGATACCTACAAAATAAATAGACAAAATGTTTTTAGACAACACACTTTATAGGTCAATGACAAATCAAACAACAAGTACAGGATATTGATACTGTGACTATCTACAGAAAAGAAAATGTTAATATAATTTTTAAAACAGAAGATGAGGAGATTGAAGACGAGTATGCAAGAGACGGGTAAAGAAGATAGCTCTGAAATTTTGGGAAGTGGGATCAAACCCTTGAACTCTGATCTCTCCCACTGTAGAGCTTTCTGCTGAAAACAAAGAAAAAAGAAAGAGTCTATTCTCCACAGATCCAAACTTAGGGAAATTTGTACAGTGCTCTGTTTGATCATTAATGAGTACTGAGTTAAAAATAATTGTGTTACTATAAATTTATATGCCAAAATGATTTTATAAACTTTGACGACAGTTTATAAAATACCAAATGACTAAATAAGTATCACAAATTCTAGAAAAAGATAAATTTTATTTGCTGATACTTGCAGTAATCCGCCACATATACTACACCCTTTATGTCTCACTTTTAGCTGCTACTTACAGATGAAATAAGATCAGGGTCCGGTGTGCAGGGAAAACTCACTACGACCGCCCACTGAGCCTGCAGCTACTGCAGCCTATCTGCGGTGCTGAGCTGCTCTAAAAACACCAGAAAACGTTTTAAAATAGGGCGATTCTTAATTAATTGAAGTTTAAAGGTCTACTTTCTCACCTAAAAACATATTAAAACTGCTTTTTTGTGATGAGGTAATAGTAGTATAAAAGCGATATACTGTATTTCAGCACTCACCTTCTCAGTTTACTGCTGCTGGTAGCCCAAGGCATTGTGGAATACCTTGCTGGATGAAGTCTGCAGACGAATGCTTTGATGCATCCTCGATAAAATGGGCTGAGAGAGAACACTTCCGGAAATGTTGAGCGTACTTGCCTTGATGCATACTTTAGAATTGGAACAGTACTTGGGCTAGCGTTGATGACGTTTCTCAAGTACGTGAGTACACAAGTCCACACAAGTACACATAATGAGAAACAACCATAGATCCTTTCCATGTGGGATAGGTAGGGATATCGTAGTGATAACATTTCTGAAATTATCTGAGATAATTGAAAGCAACACATTTTTTGTTTGTTTTAATAGGCCTATTTAAAGGATTTTTGTGACTCTGTAGCCAATTTCAAACAGGCCATGAAAAAACGGTAATTTTTTACTTTTGAGTGTTTTACTTTTGAGTCTGAAAGCAACCATCCGGACTTTGTTCGGATAACCTTTACTGGTATTTTTGTGGCTGAAGACCTAGTAACAAGAGTGGACTTTTAGTGTAGGGTGTTTACGTTTAGATTATCAGGTAATGTTCCGGAAAAGCTAAAGTGGTGTGGGGCATGGATGGGGGCAGGGAAAGCCTTCAGTGCTCCCATATACAGTGGTCCATTATTTATTGTGGGGTAACGTTCTAAAAATAACCTGCAACAGGTGAAATCTGCATCCACTGAAGGTCTCGGTGGGAGGGTGATCATATTTTGACTTCCAAAAAAAGAGGACACTAATTCCTGAAACACTTCTATTATGACTCTTATTTCAGCATATTCAGGGTTTTTCTCTTTTTTGTGCTCAGAAAAAAATGATTCCATGATCTGTTAAAAGAATGTGAAAAGTGGAAATGTCAACCGAAAAGAGGACAGTTGGTCACGGGTAGTTTTTTGTGCCGTTTTATTTTCTGGACGAGAAGATTCTTATGATATGACAAGATACATTTGGCAAGTGTTGGAGACACGACACGGAGGAGGTAGACAATTGCCTCAAATCAATCAAGACGTAGAAAACAATGTATGTCAGTATACTGTAAAGAAATCATTTAGAATTGTATAGAAAATTCTGCGACGCAGCGAAGGGTGAACCAGCAAGGGACCACTGTACATCAAAGGCTGTTTCACATTCCTTTTGTTTTGCTACTATTTTCCATTCAGCTTCGTCTTTTAAGATCATGTGTGTTATGATCCGTCTCTGTCTGCGTTATTCTTTCCTCCCTTTTTGTTTCTTCTCTGTCTGTCTGTCTGTGTTCCCCAGATTCTTATGATATGACGAGATAAATTTGGCAAGTGTAGGAGACACGACACGGAGGAGGTAGACAATTGCCTCAAATCAATCAAGACGTAGAAAACAATGTATGTCAGTATACTGTAAAGAAATCATTTAGAATTGTATAGAAAATTCTGCAAGGCAGCAAAGGCTGAACCAGCAAGGGACCACTGTACATCAAAGGCTGTTTCGCACTCCTTTCGTTTATTTCCAATCTCCATAAATCTAGACAAAAGTTGCTGCATTACGATCTCTTGGATTTAATTCAAAGCCTTTTAGCTGTAACTTTTTAACTGCTTATATCTAGATTCCCAAGGCACCGATCCTAATTCTGACTTTGTTTTTATTTTTTATATTAGTTTAATAACTCCAACACTGGTCTATTCACTATCCACACTGGAAGAGATGACATCAGAAACGCCCACAAAGTCGACTCCTGGAATGGCCTCACTGAGGTAAGATAATTTTTTTAGGGTCTGACAATGGGTTCAAGGATTTCATCTCAATACCTTACGGCAGTCAGAGCACCATTTCCTAGGCAGTAGAGGTCTGTGCGTCCCTCCATGGAAATGCCTCCCCAGACCATCACTGACCCACCACCAAACCTGTCATGATGAACGACGTTGCAGGCAGCATAACGTTCTCCTTGTCTTCTCCAGACTCTTTCACGTCTATTACAGGTGCTCAGGGTGAACCTGCTCTCGTCTACAGCGTGCAATGTCGGACTTGCCAATTCTGGTGTTCTTGAGCAAATGCCAGTCGAGCTCCATGGTGCTGGGCAGTGAGCAGAGGACCCATTAATGGCCATCTTCATGAAGTCTGTTCCTGATTATTTGGGTAGAGACATTCACACCAGTGGCCCTCTGGAGGTCATTCTGTAGGGAGAGCAGTGCTCAGCCTATTCCGCCTTGCACAAAGGAGCAGGTATTGGTCCTCCTGATGGGTTGAGGACCTTCTACGGCCTTGTCCAGCTCTCTGAGAATAACCACTAGTCTTCTGAAATCTCCTCAATGTTCTGGAGATTGTGCTGGGAGACAGATTAAACCTTCTTGCTGCAGCACGTGTGGATGTGCCATCCTGGAGAAGTTGGATAACCTGTGCAACTTCTGTAGGGTTAAGGAATCGCCTCATACTGCCAGTAGAGATAATTACTCAAGCCAAAACCAGCCAAAAAAGATCAAGAGGGAGAAACTTGAAATGACGTCCACATGTAAAACCACTCATGTTTTGAGGGTTGTCTAATTGTTGCCACTGTAGTGTACCTGTTATTTCGATGAACACCAACACAGCTGAAAGTGATTAACGAGGCCCTCAGCTGCTTAACCAACCAGAAAATTATCAGACAGGTTTAATTGATTTCATGCCAGGCCCAATAAAAAAGTGTTCCTTTAATTTTTGTGAACAGTTTATAAATATTTATATATACACTACCGTTCAAAAGTTTGGGGTCACATTGAAATGTCCTTATTTTTGAAGGAAAAGCACTGTACTTTTCAATGAGGATAACTTTAAACTAGTCTTAACTTTAAAGAAACACACGCTATACATTGCTAATGTGGTAAATGACTATTCTAACTGCAAACGTCTGGTTTTTGGTGCAATATCTACATAGGTGTATAGAGGCCCATTTCCAGCAACTATCACTCCAGTGTTCTAATGGTACAATGTGTTTGCTCATTGGCTCAGAAGGCTAATTGATGATTAGAAAACCCTTGTGCAATCATGTTCACACATCTGAAAACAGTTTAGCTCGGTACAGAAGCTACAAAACTGACCTTCCTTTGAGCAGATTGAGTTTCTGGAGCATCACATTTGTGGGGTCAATTAAACGCTCAAAATGGCCAGAAAAAGAGAACTTTCATCTGAAACTCGACAGTCTATTCTTGTTCTTAGAAATGAAGGCTATTCCATGCGAGAAATTGCTAAGAAATTGAAGATTTCCTACAACGGTGTGTACTACTCCCTTCAGAGGACAGCACAAACAGGCTCTAACCAGAGTAGAAAAAGAAGTGGGAGGCCGCGTTGCACAACTGAGCAAGAAGATAAGTACATTAGAGTCTCTAGTTTGAGAAACAGACGCCTCACAGGTCCCCAACTGGCATCTTCATTAAATAGTACCCGCAAAACACCAGTGTCAACATCTACAGTGAAGAGGCGGCTGCGGGATTCTGGGCTTCAGGGCAGAGTGGCAAAGAAAAAGCCATATCTGAGACTGGCCAATAAAAGAAAAAGATTAAGATGGGCAAAAGAACACAGACATTGGACAGAGGAAGACTGGAAAAAAGTGCTGTGGACGGATGAATCCAAGTTTGAGGTGTTTGGATCACAAAGAAGAACGTTTGTGAGACGCAGAACAACTGAAAAGATGCTGGAAGAATGCCTGACGCCATCTGTTAAGCATGGTGGAGGTAATGTGATGGTCTGGGGTTGCTTTGGTGCTGGTAAGGTGGGAGATTTGTACAGGGTAAAAGGGATTCTGAATAAGGAAGGCTATCACTCCATTTTGCAACGCCATGCCATACCCAGTGGACAGCGCTTGATTGGAGCCAATTTCATCCTACAACAGGACAATGACCCAAAACACACCTCGAAATTGTGCAAGAACTATTTAGAGAAGAAGCAGGCAGCTGGTATTCTATCGGTAATGGAGTGGCCAGCGCAGTCACCAGATTTGAACCCCGTTGAGCTGTTGTGGGAGCAGCTTGACCGTATGGTACGCAAGAAGTGCCCATCCAACCAATCCAAATTGTGGGAGCTGCTTCTAGAAGCGTGGGGTGCAATTTCTCCAGATTACCTCAACAAATTAACAGCTAGAATGCCAAAGGTCTGCAATGCTGTAATTGCTGCAAATGGAGGATTATTTGATGAAAGCAAAGTTTGATGTAAAAACAATCTTATTTCAAATAAAAATCATTATTTCTAACCTTGTCAATGTCTTGACTCTATTTTTTATTCATTTCACAACGTATGGTGGTGAATAAGTGTGACTTTTCATGGAAAACACAAAATTGTTTGGGTGACCCCAAACTTTTGAACGGTAGTGTATATATACACTACATGTAGACACACTGCAGCAGAACAGCTTCAAAAAGGTTTAGCATGCTATATAAGAACATTTATTTTGCAACATGCATTTAGAAAGTATTCTTCCAATTTCCAAAATAATGCAATACACAAATTATCACATTAATAGAGATCAAGATGTTTTAAACAAGATAAAAATTAGTTTTTAAAATTAGGTTCAAAATTCTCTGCTTTCTTGGTTACTCATTAATCCATTTAATATTGCACAAAAAGAAACCTGCATAATCATTGAATTAAAAATACTTCAATTTCAACAGTTTTCTTTTCTGTTAAATGAAAAACGACAAACTTTAAACCTCCAATATCTAGTGTAAAGACAAACACTGAACATCAGTATCCTTATGTACTTGGTACAAATTATGTAGGCACTGCTTGATGACATCATCAAAATGCATAACTGCGGTATGGCGCTATTGTAAAAATATCTACCTTTGGCTAAATTAATATAATTTCTACCTTATAACTTTTATATTGCCCGCTACTAATTTTGTGCTTTTCCTACCTGATTGGACTCCCTCAAGGCTAAAACCCCATCTGTTTAGAGCTGTCTTTGATTAATTGATTAATAATAGCTAGGTTTGAAGCAAGATGTTGTATATCTTCTACAAGTCTGTTGTGGAGAGTGTAATCTGTTCAACAATCATCTGTTGGGGTAGCAGCATCAGAGACAGAAACATAAAAATGCTCAACAACCTGATAAAAAAGCCTTTTTCTGTTCTGGGGATAACTGTGGAACCTTTGGAGATGATGATGATGATAATGGGGATGATGCAAAGAAGGATTGTTCATAAAATCAAGAAAATTATGGACAACCCTGAGCATCCTCTTCATGAGACTATCCTACAACAACAGAGTGTCTTCGGTCGGAGGCTTCTCCAGATTCGCTGCAACATAGACCGCTACATGAAATTCTTCCTACTTACAGCCATCAGGATCTTCAATGATGCCTTGAAGAATTAAATACTAGCCTTTGAACCAGGACAACACTTAATTTCCCTCTTGGATCTATAAAACATTATTGAATTTAAATGAATGGCATAACAGTAGAATGTGTTATTGTTCTTTATGTTTGTAAGGTTGTGCTTTCTTTTTTATTATTGTTTTATTGCTTTTATTTTACCCATTAATCATGTAAAACACCTTGCATTGCCTTGTTGCTGAAAGCATGTCATACAGATAAACTTGCCTTGCCTCTATCCAAACAGCTGAACTATTGGCGTACACCTCAGTGTAACATGATCAATGGAACAGCCGGGCAGCTATTTCCTCCTTTTATGACAAAAGAGACCACACTACCTTTCTACAGTCCAGATGCCTGCAGGTAGAGAAACTTCCTCTGCATCAACTTGGAATCTTCTGCTTATTTCTTGTATAGTTTTCTGCATTTCACTTGATTCTTATTTTAGATCTTTGGAGCTTGTCTATCAGCGACCAGGTGTGATGAACGGCATCCCTCTATATCGATATGTTGCACCCAAGACCATGTTTGCTAATGGGACAGATTACCCTCCGAATGAAGGCTTCTGCCCCTGCAGACAGTCTGGTTTGCTCAATGTCAGCAGCTGCCGCCACAGTAAGAAAGTCGAGAGCATACAATTGCATTACAAAAGTCTTGATTTGTGTTGTCTTGACCTTTGACATGCCTCATCTCTGTGTGTGCTGTAAGGGCTTCATTTAGTTTTCTCCTTAAAATAAGTACATGTGCACTTTTTTGCTTTTAATTACAGCAGCATAGGATAAGCTAATTACTGATAACTTTACATCTCTAAGCTAATTGAGGGAAAACAAAACTAACGTCACCTTTGTGTCTTAAAGGGATTTCTGAATGTTTATTTTAAGAAATTTAGTTGCCTGTACATACTAATTACGAACTTAAATCTTTATTTGTTTGCACACTTGGTTTGGGTTTCTGCAGATTACTTTAGCAAAAAAGCTGTAGATTTACAGTCCTAAGAGTGTTGCGGTTAACTGCACCTTTTTTTTACTTTAGACTCTCCAGTCTTCATCTCTCATCCTCACTTCTTTAACGCTGATCCTGTACTGCTGGACTATGTGTTGGGTCTTCACCCCACTGAAGAGGAACATGGCCTTTTCATTGACATTCACCCTGTGAGTGCCCACTTACACTCACACTTAAAAGTCACCCGTTCTAAGCACTCATGGAGGTTGTACAGAGAGAGTTAAAGTTGCCAAAGAAGAAAGGCTGGATGCATTTTTTTATGGTTCTGAAAAAAGTAAAAAATATTTGAGCAGGATATGAAGACATTCTGAGAGGGATTTAAGTCAAAACATTTCAGATGTGGCTGGATTTCTGCAGCTTGGATACTCAGCTGCACAGAGCAGTAAAGGATTCACACAGCCACCTCATCAGATTGCTCCACTTCTCCTTGGCCTCTGTGAAAAAATCTGTTAATCAGACTATTAGCAGTGCAGGCAGTAAAAAAAGAAATTTTGATAGGGTTGTATGCCAAAGTTGGCATTAGAGCTTGGTTTCATAAAAACAAGAGCAAAGCTGGCACAAGCATCTTTAAAAATCTACATCTACAGGCAAGTTCAGCCAGTGACAGGACTGGATACAGTAAGGTTAACAGCTGCTCTGACTTGCAGTGGGAGGATTGGCAGCCTGCTAGCACTCTGGGACAGGAAAGAGGAGAGTACACCAGCATCACTGCTCAGGGAGAAAAGTAAAGTGTTTAATTTCAGAATCTCCTAAAGAGCCAAAAATTAATTAGATTAGTCAGTTTTAAAAAAAAAAGGTCATAAGAGTGTTCTAAAGACTCGCTAAATATTTCTAAAAGCATGCCAATAAAAAAAACATAATTAAACATCATCAAGCTCTATTGACTCTCATTCATTTTTTTGGCAGTAGGGGACCCGCAGAACCATGGGACCCAGTAATAAGAGCGAGAGCAGCTTGGTGATAGGCAGATGAACAGAGAGAATGCGGTTGAAAGTTACTGTAATCTGTTTGAACAAGTCATAGGAAAATTATTGTGATTACATGAAGTTTTACTGCTGTGAGATAAGCCTGCAAGTCAAAGCATTAGTAGTTACACTGCTGTCTCACTTTACTCTTGATGCAAGGATTGATAAGACAGAACAGATCTATTGCTCTTACTTAAGCCTACTTGTGTAAACCTCATATACTGTATCTTTTGGCAGTGACATTGGTAGTGATAAGGTAATTGGAAATTGGGCTATTTCTATCTAATTGCAGGTCTTTATGATGTTGTAAAGAACTCTCTGTTTCCAATAAAAATACAACTTTGATAAGAAAGCAGCTTGTGCACAAAGATGAATGCTGGGAAGGTGATTTCAGTATTTATTTAAATCTTACTCTACTATATTCACCTGGAGTTAAAAAATAAAGCCCTGCAAGCTGACTATTGTGTGAGGCATTTGTGATCACAGTAGTGAAATATTTTCACTCATCAGATGGTGACTCAATAAATATTAAAATTTAAATAAAAAGCACAATGTAAGCAAGAAAGCAGGCATATTTTGTATAATACAGAAATTAAATATTTATTTTTCATCTCGGTTTTTTCTTAAATCGTACTGTTTTGTAATTTCTGCTTTTTGATGGAGTAGTTTGATTTGCTGGTTACTATTGATTCATTTTCATCCAAGCCAAGCGAATGCAGCATTTGGAAGAAGTACTAGGATTGAATGAATAAGATCAGTCGGTGATTGATGGAGTTGTGGTTTATTTCATACACTTTATTAACTTGCAAACACAGCGCAAAGCTGAGCACAGAGCACGAAGAGCAGAAGAGTCAAAGTGGGCATATCCCCAGCAGTCATTGGGCGAGAGGCAGGGTACACCCTGAACAGGTCAGCGGTCCATCACAGAGCAACGTAGAGACACAAAGGGCAAAAAAACCATGCAAACACACTCACACCTAAGAGCATTTTAGAGACACCAATTAACCTAACAGTCATGATTTTTGACTGCGGGAGGAAGCTGGAGTACCATCACGGGGAGATGCAAACCAAATGCAGAAAGAGCCCAGGCCAGGATCTGAGCCCAGGACCGTCTTGCCACAAAGAAATGATGCATGCCTATTTTAAAGTTACTGAATGACAAAGTGTACCTGTATGTAGTGATATCCCAGTATGAATGCAGGTTTGTTAAGAGAATAGACAGTATTATAACAACCAAGGAACACAGTGGGCAGGTCAGGGAGACAGTCAGAAAAATTTATGAAATGGAGATCAGAGATGGATACCTATATTTTCCTAACTTTAAAATGCCAGCGGCAACACTTCATCAACAAATGAGTAGCAGCAGTTCCTCCTTATCCATCTCTGTCTCCGTTTCATTTTTTTTTACATGAAGACGGGACTGCCATATTGGAATCATTTGAGAGACAAACTCACTTTGATTGGTCACTTGAATATTTGGTTGCAGCACACAGCTCAAGTAGAGCACATACAGTGAGTTTCTTACCTCACGAGGTGAAAAATATTGAACCTGTTTGATATTCACCTCCATTCCTTGTGAGGCAGAAAACTCACCAAAAATTAGGTGCATGCAGCGAGCTATCTGCTGCGCAAACGACCTTGAAATAGTTTTTGCTCAGCAGATCGCTCTCGTATGCGACAGGATTAAGGGAAGTTACGTTTTTTTTTTTTTCAACCTGGACCTTATTTTTTAGCAAATTTGATGTTTTCTTACTCACCCTCTTATTCCAGAATTTTGTAGCCAGTCTGAGCCATTCAGCACGGTTTATATTCACTTCCTCTGGGAGTGCTTGGGCAGGACAAATTCCGCTTGTAGTTTTATCTGCCCAAAACACAGTAATTTTACTATGTTTATATTCTCCTTGGACTTATGAACGCCTCAGAAGTAGTTCTTTATTCTCTTCCGGGCCGATTCCGATGTAATACACCTTTATGCCGCAGCAGGACCGTTAAAGGAAAATTCAGGTTCTTTTCAACAGTCCAAGAGGAATATAAACATGGTAAAATTACTGCGTTTTGGGCAGATTAAACTTTATTACAAGCAGAATTTGTCCTGCCCCAAGCACTCCTTTTCTACGGATGTCCGCTGATGGAGGAAGTGAATATAAATACTGCTTAACGGCTCAGACTGGCTCCAAAATTCTCAGGGTGAGTAAGAAAACATAAAATTTGCTAAATATAAGGTCCAGGTTGAAGAAAAACAACAACACAATTCCTCTTTAAAGTAAGGTTTGGTTAAACAAACAGCATCCAAAACTTTAAACATCTTTCATTGCTCTGTTCAGTCCATCAATTGAAAATGAGAAGAGTATAGAACCATTGCAAACCAACAAAAACATGACAGCTGCAAATAATTTGATCAGATTTATTCTTATATTTTGCATCTTGGGTTAGGTTTCCTGAACCATGCAGTTCGTAGCGGGAGAGCCTCTACTGGACAAGCACACACAAAAATAATAATAGGGGAGCCTTTGTTTAATGTACCCCTGAGCTATGACATGTTTTATAAAGTAAACTATAAGAATGATCGTCTTTCAGTTGCTGCACTTTGAATAATGTTGGCTTCCTGGCTTGTTTTGTTGTGCATTCGTATTATTAACAGTCGGAAATATTTGCCCAATGACAAACAGGTCAGTAGGCTTTTTTTAACAATATTTTCCTTCTAGTTTGCCAAATGCCTGGCAGATTCAAGATTTACTTGATTTACATAAAAGACTTGGTCACTGAAAGTTTCTCTAAGGATTTAGGTTGCATGTCTACCAGTTGTTTACCACCTCAATGGTAGTAGATGATACTGGCTTTATACAACCCATTTACAGACAGGTACACTTATGCAAAGAAAATTAATCAGATCTTTTTTCAGTCATCTTCCTCATCAGCCCCAGAGTCTCCAAGCAAAGTTTATAACCATCCCGCATGCTTATGTTTACACAATGACCATGGGTCAATTGAATTTGGACATTCCTCCCCCCTGCATCCCATCGATGAGAGGACGCTTAACTCACCTCCACCTTTTCATAATAGGTTACAGGATCTTAAGAGAAGTGGTATAATCCCTGCTAAATTACAGGAAAGCTCTTCTAGCAGGACATACCTGCACAATTTTTCAACTCTGCAGTTTGTTGCTGGCCCCCAGCTGCATTGCTTTTGTTTACCACTAATCGTCCACCCTCTCCCCCCACCCCTTACCTGTTTATATTATTTTTTTATCAGAGCCACATGTCTGTGGACTGGGCTCTGTATTTTTCTGGTCTCAGTTGTCTAGATCTGTGTCTTAAGTCTTGCCTGAGGCGTTTCACAGTTTGTTCTGCCAGAAATGTCCAAGTCAGAACAAAAGTCTTATCTTACGTCTTTGTTTTCCAAGTGTCACAAGCTGTAACAATCTATTTCTTGTGGTTCTTTCAAAGGAATACCAATGAGAATGTGATTTTATGTATATTGGTAGAAGTTGGTCATTAAATTTGAGGATTTGGCTTGTTTCTCCATTGTCATTGACTGTGGAAATAAATTATGCTAATTTCATGGCTTTACTTTTAACCAATCAGGGCCCCCTTGACCTTTTTTGCTAAATGGTGTCTTTTTCTGACACTCAATGGTTTGTTTAAAATGCAACTTTGCAAACTAAAGCCATAGACTCATGGCCATCAAAGCTTATGGTAGAGTTTTTTTTTACATTGCTGGTTCTTTGCTGAATTATTTTAATACCATACCCATCCAGAAAACCCAAATCCCCCACAATTAAAAAGCTGTGGGCAATGTGTAGACAGAGCTGTTGCCCTCTGGCTTTTTCTTTTCTGCATGAGTATTGGAGGACCCCTGGGAAGATTTGCAGCACTCATCAAGCGTTTCCACTTGTGAAAAGTCCTTCTCTACATAATGACTTCCAGATATTTGGTCATGGTTTCCCAGTTTGATGGACAGCAATAGTTGCTTCTCTAAGGTCATTGCTGACGTCTTTCCCCCTTCACTAGCACGTTCACACACACTAGAATGCTTCAAAGCAGCCTTCCGTCTAAAGCGTCTACCATTCCCCAGCCTGGTTTGGTAATAAGGATTTCCTCCTTTTCTTTACTTTACTAAATGTTTGCTCGGCCATTTGCATTGTTCAGTCCATTGTTTATTTCATAATTGTTGATAATTAAAACTGCACATGGGTTTTATTCCCTCTGTGTGAGTTCTTTTTGTTTTGTTTTTGTTTTTTAGCTCACTGGTGTCCCTCTGAATGTGTCCATCCGCCTGCAGCTTAACCTCTACATGAAGAGAATATCAGGAATTACGTAAGACTTGTGAACGATCAAACCATTGATTTTGTCATCCATTGTTTCTTTTAAAATCATATTATTCTAAATTAAGTGACTACTCCCTACCTTTTTAACCTTGCTTCCTTTGTAGTGGTGTTTGAAGTTCTGTGTTTTTGACCTTGTAGCGAGACTGGCAAGATTTCTGAGGTGGTGATGCCCATGCTGTGGTTTGAGGAGGTAAGCTGTTGATGCTGTACACCTTAAACGACTGATGCCTAAAGTGCATAAAGTGTTACAACAGTGGCTACATTAACATGCAGCCACTATTCATGTTATGGTCGGGTTAAGGTCACTATTCGGTTTTCTGAAACATTCGGAATAATCCATTTACATGCGTAAACTGATAGAGTTTCTCCTCTATACATGGAATTTGTAATCAATTGGCATATCCCGATGTAAACGGTCACCTTCCTGTAAATCCCAATATCTTGCTACTTTCTGCAGTCAACAAAAGACATTGGGCCTGATTTATCAACGGTTTTCGCCTTTTAAACCCTGAGCAAGACGCATGTAATCCATTTAGAGCGTTTCCCTAATTTTGCATCTGAATATGTAATCTGAGTGTCTCTAAAAAAGGACGCAAAAAATGGGAGGAAAAAAGGCAAATAAGTCGGTGTTCCAGGCGCAGTGTGATTTACTAATCATAAAAAATGTTTTCACCAGCTATTTGAATGTCTATTTTTAGCACTTATGAAAGCCATGTCTTAATTTTGCGTGACCACATTCAATACCAGTTAACACACACAACATAACCTATTAGTAATTAACACTGTAATGGCCATGAACCTGACAGTTATGTAAATATTTATCTGTTTTTCTCCCAAAGATGCATCAAAACTGTTGAAGACGCTGAGCGCCCAGAGCTATGATCCTTGTGGATCCTCATTAGTTTCCTTCGTAGTGGATAAATCAGTCCCATTATATTCATGGTTTTCCACCTCACTAAGAAATAAATTGGTTTCCTCCTCGCTCCAAAATTGTGGTGCTGTGCTGCGTCTCGCCATGTGTACCTCCACTTCTTGTTTACTTCTTTATACTGCATGCAGGTTTTTCTAAGCGCATACAAGAATTCTTCTACTCAAAACACCAAGTTTCCTTCCGAACAGAACATGTGCAGAACATGGAGCAGTAGGGGGTTATGCCAATACGCATTTACATGACCGAATATTTGGGTTAGAAAAGGGGGACCCCAGGGGTAATAGTCAGGTTTTTTAAAAGCAGATTATGGGCATTTTCTGTTTTTTGTTGGTGTTTACATGGCCATGCCCGACCGGGTTATTGCTAATATCCCAGTTTTTGATGGGTTAATGGGTGCACAGGCAGTGTTTCCCAACCGTGGTCCTCAAGGCACACTGCCCTACATGTTTTAGGTTTTTCCTTGCTTCAACAAAGCTAATTTCAGTTGGTGGCTGATTAACAGCCTTTTGCTGAGCTGCAGTCATCTGAATCAGGTGTGTTTATGCAGGGATACTTCTAAAACACTCAGGACAGTGTGTATTGAGGATCAGGGTTAGGAAAAACTGCATTACAAGACTATCCTCCCTAAACCATTTCATATTTTCAAACAATGCTACCAAAAACCTTCATGTATTTTACTGGGATTTTACAGATGTGCACAAAAATGGTGCATAAGTGATGGAAAACAATAAATTAAACAGCTTTTCTTTTTCTTTTTTACAATTTAAAAATATATTTTTGTGTGGATTTTTGATCAGCTGCCTTTATTTTGATATTCCCAAATAAAATATGTCACAAAAAATGCCCCTTGGTATATGTTAAACTTGGTGCACAGTTATATATATATTTTCTCAACACCAGTCACATCCTTTTCATTCATGGAGTCTGTCAGTTTAACCATGGATAAACATTTTTTGTATCAGCAACAATAACCTTCAAGACTCTGTTCAGAGAGGTTGATTGTTTATCTTCACCATAAATGTTTTATTTAAGAAGGAACTGCAATTTCATAATAGGGTTTAGATCAAGTGATGAAGGGAGCCATGTAATTGTCCTTTCATTTTTAAGGTCTTTACAGGCTCGTTATAGATTGTTGCATGTGATGGAGGATTATCCATCATAATAGTGGTCCTCTTTAAAATCCTGGCTTAGGGAAAATGACTGGAAAACCTACAGTAGGTTTGGGAGTTGATTGATTCAATCTTCAACCCAAAACCTGTAGTTCACCTGTATACTGATAGTGGAAGCATAACTCACACTAATGAGCCACAAATTAAAACTTTGAAAACAATTCGGTAATATGATTCTGCAGAACTGGAAGAGAAGGGTTTTCTGGCAGCTTTATTTTTGATTCTTTTCTGATCTTTTGCAGTTAATTTTCATCTTGTTTTCTTCATTATATTTCTTGTGTTCATGTTGGTTAATTGCAATAAAACATTTGATTGCTCTGTGATTACATTGCAGTATCATCCCGAGAATCTTTTACTCTGTTTGGCTTTTCAGAGATATTAAAATCTATTTTTTTGGCCATTTTGACCATTTTTGATTTCACAGACAGTACCTATCTAATCTGACAGGGATTTATCCTGGAGAACACATTGTGCTAAACATCAGAGTGAGCTTAAAGGCCTTTCAAATTATATGTTTTTCGGCCATCTCAAAGGACAGCTTCATGCCACACTGTGCAAGCTCCACCATGCCCTAGAGGTGTGTCACACTGAAAAGCCCAAGATTGGTCACACTGCGAAATGTCACGCAGAATGTGCCAAAGGGCAATGGCAGTCCATGATTGTAGAATTTCAGGGAGTCCCTGAAGATTCACAACGGCTGGCCTTTTTTTGCGAAACAGGAAATAAGCTGTTCGGGAGCCCATCACACTGTACAACCATTGAGCTACGGATCACATGCACATGCCCTGTTTTTTGATCGAGATTCTTGGAGACGGACAAATCGCACAATGAGATCCCAGCTTCTGTCAAATACACACTGAACATTTCATAGCTATACAGTAAATGTGTAAACAATGGATATTTTTCTTCCACTTAGTAAATGTGGATAACTTTGTTTTTTTTCTATTACATAATAAAGATAATAATATTTCAAAACCAGTTAAATTGATTCTAATTTCTGTAAATGTGAAGATCAAGAATACAATGAGGGTAACGATCACTCCAGCTCTTATTTAAAGGTGGCAAAAATTTTAAGATCAATGACCTAATGTGTAATGACATATTGTATGTAAGCTAATCAACCTTATGGTCTTGAAGAAGGGTTTTAATTTAAATAAAACCATGTGGTGTAACTTAATCAGTTCTGCCCATCAGTTATTAGTCTGAGCCAAATCAGGAGTAAAACTCTGTAAGAAACCGTTTTTATTGTTTCCCCCCCAACAGAACGGGTACATTGATGGGCCGATCCTCACTACGTTCCACACAAACCTGGTTATTCTACCTGCTGTCATGGAGTACACGCAGTATATCTTCATAGCCCTTGGCCTGGTAACCACCATAGTGGCTGCCCTGGTGTATTACAAAGTCAAGGTAAGAATTCCTCACAGCTTGCTGCTGCTGTTGATAACCTGCATGCCGCTTGCTGCATGTTTTCCAACAAGTGAATAGGAAAAGGAGCAGGAGGGACTACATTGAGGATCAAGGGGCTAAAAAGACTTTGATTAAATGCACATCTTGAGGACGGACAGCGTGTCTTAAGTAACAGGCGGTTTTATGGGAAATATTGGTGACAAAGGAAAATATATAAATTATAATTCTTATAAAAAAATTATGGAAGACTTGTAGTCACTTCTGCTCCTCCCAGGATCATGCTTTCTGTCTTTAAATTAAACTTTGAACCCTGCTTAGTCTGACTTGACATGGTGAGTAAAAAGTCCAGTTCTCTCCAGTGTGTCCGTCTGTTGAAACCCTGCAGCTGCTGCTAATTTAGTTTCCTGTCTATTTATCTCATCATTGTTAACTTGTAACTGTGAGCCTATCAGTTATGGCTATATTAGTGGTGACATTACGCAGCAGTGTTAATCATTAAGGTCAATGTCATTCAACATTGTGTCATCCATATTACATACTGCTGCACTCTGATTGGACTGGCGATAACAGTTTAAATTTTTTTTCTTTTGCTTTGCTTTTGAGTTGTTTGTTTATGTTCATAGTTGTTTAAGTAATTTATATTACATATCCATGTCATCATCAGTGAGAAATTATTGAATGATCAAAAACTATTCAAACTAACTACTCCGGTCCACAGGTAAAGTGGCAATCTTATCAGTCATTCCTCTGTGTTATGAAATTAGTTATGTGTAGTGCTGTTAAATACAATAAATACAATTTTGAAGTTTTAAAAGGTAGAATTCAGTCGGTGTGATGTAAGTAGATTGCCCTCCACTGTAGGTTCTATTGTCTGCACCGTTTCCTTCCAGACTGCCAGAGGTTTTACATTCACTTAAATGGTTCCAAGAAATGAACCGTGAAATATTTTGATAAATCTGACTAAAGTTCTTTGTTTGCAGAGGTCTAGCAATAGAGCACCGACTTTCTTTGAGAACTCTTGGGTTTGTACACCGTGTCATAGAAATCATCAAAATTCAAAAATTTGTTTTCCAACGTCAAATCTTTGATCTCTAATTGGAACTCTAATAATCAAATTGATATGGAACTGATTTTTTAAGATCCTATTCCCAAATCATTGGACAAGTCTTTGATTGTCAGTTAATCTAGATTTAATCATATTATGTCAAAATAAAAAAAATAAAAAAATTCAAAATGCATATTTTTTTATTTTATTTTTTTTATTGATTGAAAAGGTCCATAATTTAAGATCAGTTTATTGCAAGTGGATGCTTTGTTCACTGTGGAGCAAAAAGCTTTTAGACCTTTTCTCATGAACTGTATAAACCATAAATCACATGGGGACTGTGGCTCCAAACTCTCCCTAAGTAAGAAGAGTCTTATTAGTTAACCTTTTGTACCTGCCATTCATAACGCTCATGTCAGAGATGTGTTCTCATAGTGAGATGTAGACCAGTTTGGCTTGACAAGTTTGCTCTTGTAGTTAATAGTCTTATAGTTTTGGGAAAAAAATAACTGCACCTTTGTCTCAAGTTATAAAACCTGGATACCTAACTTTGATGGCACTGAGCTGATTTTTCCTAAAAATGTTTTTATCAGTAATCCTATTCCCCTGCTGTTTTGTGATGCACAATTCTGCATTCGCATTAAAAAACCCTGTCACAATACATTATTTTATCGTGACTAATGCATCAATAGATTTCCTTCTGTCACCGAATGAAGAAACAGTTTCCTTTTTTACAAAGCCAAAGTAGCTTCATCCTTACTTGGGACAAATGGAGAAAAAAATCTTTGTGACTGATGTGAAGTTTAATTGTTTTAGATTATACTACAGGATACACTCTTGTACATGTTTACACAGAAAGAACTAAAAAAAAAAAAAATAGGAAGGTCATCTCATGAAGGTTGTGGAGCACCTAGGGATCTAAAGTTCCTGTGAGATATCTAATAAATGATTCTCCAAAAGTATCTATGCCTCATTTCGTCTGGTGTAATTAAGTTGTAATTATTGAACATCTATCACTTGACATTACTCCCAATTTTAAAATCACTGCAGCATTTTCTGAGAATTTTGTCCTTTTTCAATATGTCTGAAATTTTTATCTACCAAAATGAATCAGTTAATTTATTTAGCTTTTCCCTAATACACAAAGTTGCATCAGAATTCATATATAGACTGTTACAGATCCAAATGATTGTTCCGCCTTGTAACTAATTCTGCCTAAGATTCAACTGCTTATCCTCCTAATTCAATGCATGAGCTACTCAATCGCCCATAGAAAACAATCCCTGCATGGACTATACTTAAATACAGTAAATAACGTATTTCTGTCTAAATCAGAACCGTATTTTATCGCTGGTATTTTCTAATTGGGCCATATGTAAGTTGATTTGATCATTTTTTAGGCAACCAATAGTGGGCAGGGTAAAGGCTCACATGGCTCTGAAACACAGGAGAAAACTCTGAGATATTCAGGTAGGTTCACACTCAAAGGTATTTATGTAACAAATGGTACACTGGGATCTATTACTTGTTTCAAACCCCTACAGAGGAACTTGTCGCTTTATCTGACTGGGTGTCTAATGAAAAAAAAACAAAAAAACAAGCTTTTTGTTACAAATGTTGTCTATTTTTTCTTGCATAATTGTTGCACTTCTACATTTGGTAATGTTTGACCTGACTTACAGTGGCAGCTGGTGGAATTTTCTCCAGAGGGGGGGCTATGATGAAGATTTCTAAATATTAGGGTTGTCAAACGATTAGATTTTTTTACCTAATTATGGCAGTAAACACTGACCAAAGGATGAGAGAGAATTCCGTTAAAGTTTGGAGGCTTTATTACAATTCGGATTGATCAAACAGGAGGACAGCATCACATCACAGAAAATGCAAAATACTGACCTGACTCAAATTTACAACAAGAAACTTATATTATTTCTAGGAACCTTGCGTCTATATATTCTACTGATAAAGTATGACTCTCAGGGTGAGAGTAACAGACTTGATGGTGCCTTTGTAGACCTTTAAGGATCCACAGTCCAAAGAGCCATCTGAATGGTAACGCAGGATGTGGACTATCATTATCAAAACACTCTGACCAACAAAGTACAGATAACTCATAACACTAACTTTTCCACCACAGTCTCCCCCCTTTTAATGTAATCTCAACGATGAATAAAAATAAAAATCAATAATCCATAACAATAACAATCAGTAACTATCCTAAGAGACAGGCTGTATTCTAAAAGAAAGACAATAAACAGTGGTTCAAATGATCTCCGGTATTACATGTCACATTGAATCATCTTCTCTAATTTAAACATTCTAACTTTCTAATGCAAACTATCTGAACTTCTTACAGCATCTCATACAAAATTCCCGCTAGGGTGTGAGATAAGCAACCTCCCAACTATGGTCGTGTTGTCCTTGCGCACGACAGGCGGGCAAAAGTATGAGACAGCCCCTAGCCCCTTAGGTGGCGGTCCTGTTCGGATCTCATTAGTCAGGATGCTTAAACATAACTGCAAAACAAAGAAAAGGGGCACAATGTTAAGCAGTATCAATCAAGTACACGCTAAATAAGACCAATCTCTCAACACTGCTTAGAATTGGTACTCTTCCCTATAATGAGTCAGGCATCCACATTGTGAACCTCAAAATCAAGATTATCAGTCACTCTCTGCTCAGCATCACTGCAGCATTAACACGCTTCAAATCCTGCACAAAACAGCACTCTTCACTTTTTCCTCAGATTTTTTTTTACCGGAAAAATCTGACTGTGCACAGGGGAATCGGCGCACTCAACTATTATTCACGCTTCTAACAGAGATTCAAACACTGGTTTAATCCGACACACATCACATGAATTTTTTGCCCATAAATCATTTGGAACCTGTTGGAGCGGTGGAGGCAATTCTGTCTTCTGTCACAACGTCTTCATGCAGAAAAACATGAGACAGTATTTCATCAGGGTCCTCAGTTAAATGAAGTTCCCTGGTGACGTGCACGGTGGAAATCAGTGAACGTTTGTATAGTTTTGCAGACCTGCAAAAACCATACAGACCTGGAATAGAGGATTGAACGTTCTCTGTTCGCTCCCAATCAGAAGCTGTCTGAGTGCGTCAAACCAGTTCTGTCACCATTTCTCACTCCTTACCAGCCGGTTTAGAGGGGGAAATGTATGGATCACATTCCTGAAATCGGTATAGTGTTTGTTGTTCAGGTGTAAGGCACACCATAGAAATTATGTTCCCAGCATTGGTGTCAGAGGTGAACAATGCCTGCTTAGACTCTATGTGTGGCCCTGCAAAAACGTGCAATGTAGATCCTCCTCCGGCATAAAAACAGAAGCTGGACTTACCAGGCCCTGAGCCGATTCGAGGAGGTATTTGGTTGTGGTACCTGCTACAAGCTTCCACTGGTATTTGTGTCTGAGATCGTGAGGTGTGTGCTTCACTGCTGTCAGGATTGGAGTTTCCTGTGCAGGAACAACTTCAATGCCCTGTGCTGATGAAAAAAGGGCAATATTAAGTTTGCACATCAGGTCTCTGCCTAACAAATTTACAGCACATTGCTGAGACAGTAAGAATCCATGTTTAAAAGCTGGCCCATCTCCCAGTTGACAACGGAGAGGGTAACTAAATTGTTCTTGTACGATCTGACCAGATGCGGAAGTTGAGTAGACATAGTTCCCACTGAGTTTAGGTGGTGGATGTAATGCTGTGTGTTTCAGAACCGAGTGTGTCGCTCCAGAGTCAACCATGAACGCCACGGTTGTACCTGAAACAGTCAGAGACAGGATAGGTAAGGCTTTGAAGACAGGCATATCTCTTCTAATTCAGCTGCAAAACTATTACCATTTCCCAAGATTTCGGGGAGTCTAAACAGCTTCATCCCAGTCCCTGGAGCTCCAGGCTCGATACACCAGCGACGTCCCATTCACTCCAGCCACTTCAACGATGGGGAACGTCTGAACAATATTGTTATCATTTTCAGTGTCGCTCACCTGGCAGGTACTGCACGAAGTTGCACTCCACGTTCTCTTTGCAGGAGGAGTAGATGGCGGGTGAGGAGGCGGTCACTTCATGTACTGATCCGCGTTGCGATTGGCTGGCTTAGTTGTTTCCTCTGTGAAAGCTGGCTCCTCCATTGGTGGAACAGGCCATCAATCTTTTTCGGACTCTTCCTCTCTTTCCTGGTTTTGCCAGCAGCTGCTTCAGATGCCCCAGGTTGGGTGCCAAGCTGTTGTGGCAGTAAACACTGACCAAAGGATGAGAGAGAATTTGTTTGGAGGTTTTATTACAATTCGGATTGATCAATCAAGAGGCCAGCATCACATCACAGAAAATGCAAAATACTGACCTGTCTCAATTTTAAAACAACAAGCTTATATTATTTCTAGTAACCTTGCGTCTATCTATTCTGCTGATAAAGTACGACTCTCAGAGTGAGAGTAACAGACTTGACGGCGCCTTTTTCTTTGATTAGAAAGCTGTGAACTTTGTAGAACTTTAAGGATGCCCAGTCCGAAGAGCCATCTCCATGGTAACGCAGGAGGTAGACTATCATTATCAAAACACTGACCATGACTTGGGTAAAAGCTTCTCTCAAAAAGAATAACATTCAAACAAATACTACAACATTAAGTAAACATGCGTCACAGTTGATTACAAAGTACAGATAAATCATAACACTAAATATTTCCACCACGATGACTAATTAACATTCCTAAATATTACTAAAAGACTAACATTTTTAGTGGAAAGGCACAAATCCAATTGACATACACTACCGTTCAAAAGTTTGGGGTCACATTGAAATGTCCTTATTTTTGAAGGAAAAGCACTGTACTTTTCAATGAAGATAACTTTAAACTAGTCTTAACTTTAAAGAAACACACGCTATACATTGCTAATGTGGTAATTGACTATTCTAGCTTGCAAATGTCTGGTTTTTGGTGCAATATCTACGTAGGTGTATAGAGGCCCATTTCCAGCAACTATCACTCCAGTGTTCTAATGGTACAATGTGTTTGCTCATTGGCTCAGAAGGCTAATTGATGATTTGAAAACCTTGTGCAATCATGTTCACACATCTGAAAACATTTTAGCTCGGTACAGAAGCTACAAAACTGACCTTCCTTTGAGCAGATTGAGTTTCTGGAGCATCACATTTGTTGGGTCAATTAAACGCTCAAAATGGCCAGAAACAGAGAACTTTCATCTGAAACTTGACAGGCTAATCTTGTTCTTAGAAATGAAGGCTATTCCATGCGAGAAATTGCTAAGAAATTGAAGATTTCCTACAACGGTGTGTACTACTCCCTTCAGAGGACAGCACAAACAGGCTCTAACCAGAGTAGAAAAAGAAGTTGGAGGCCGCTTTGCACAACTGAGCAAGAAGATAAGTACATTAGAGTGTCTAGTTTGAGAAACAGACGCCTGCGGGATTCTGGGCTTCAGGGCAGAGTGGCAAAGAAAAAGCCATATCTGAGACTGGCCAATAAAAGAAAAAGATTAAGATGGGCAAAAGAACACAGACATTGGACAGAGGAAGACTGGAAAAAAGTGCTGTGGACGGATGAATCCAAGTTTGAGGTGTTTGGATCACAAAGAAGAACGTTTGTGAGACGCAGAACAACTGAAAAGATGCTGGAAGAATGCCTGACGCCATCTGTTAAGCATGGTGGAGGTAATGTGATGGTCTGGGGTTGCTTTGGTGCTGGTAAGGTGGGAGATTTGTACAGGGTAAAAGGGATTCTGAATAAGGAAGGCTATCACTCCATTTTGCAACGCCATGCCATACCCAGTGGACAGCGCTTGATTGGAGCCAATTTCATCCTACAACAGGACAATGACCCAAAACACACCTCGAAATTGTGCAAGAACTATTTAGAGAAGAAGCAGGCAGCTGGTATTCTATCGGTAATGGAGTGGCCAGCGCAGTCACCAGATTTGAACCCCGTTGAGCTGTTGTGGGAGCAGCTTGACCGTATGCTACGCAAGAAGTGCCCATCCAACCAATCCAAATTGTGGGAGCTGCTTCTAGAAGCGTGGGGTGCAATTTCTCCAGATTACCTCAACAAATTAACAGCTAGAATGCCAAAGGTCTGCAATGCTGTAATTGCTGCAAATGGAGGATTCTTTGATGAAAGCAAAGTTTGATGTAAAAACAATCTTATTTCAAATAAAAATCATTATTTCTAACCTTGTCAATGTCTTGACTCTATTTTTTATTCATTTCACAACGTATGGTGGTGCATAAGTGTGACTTTTCATGGAAAACACAAAATTGTTTGGGTGACCCCAAACTTTTGAACGGTAGTGTAGGTCTTTTTTCATGCAGTAAACTCCACAATCGCATACACACATGGTCCTTTTAAACTATTGATCTTTTAGCCATTTGCAAAGCAAACTGATTGGCTAACATTTTCTGTATGTAAAGCTGACTCTTTCTTAATCATATTGGACAACCCGGATCATCCTCCTAATAGGACTATCCTACGACAACAAAAATGATTTCAGTCAGAGGCTTCAACAGTTTTGCTAGAACAGACTGCTACTGTAGAGGAGGAAACACTGAGCTGGCTATAGAGGGACTGGTTCAGGGTGGAATCACTGTTAACACTGAGAGAACCTGCCAGAGCTCCACTTACGGCTATTCAGAGTATGAGAAGATGTGGTGGAGAAAAAGCTGTTATATTTCTTCTTATTCTTATTTCATTTCTTCTTATTTCTTCTTATTCTTATATTATTTCCACAAAGCTACTGATACAGGTTTGGTTGATATAAATGTGAGGAGGGAGATGATATGTGTGATCTCATATTTAACAGTAACAACAAATGCAAGGTTAAGTAGAAATAACCAAAATATATGAATACACATAATATTTGGATCTCAGCAGCTGTGTTAAATATCAAATTAATCAAATTTAATATAGTAATAATGTAGTATAAACTTAGTAATCAAATGTCACTCTTTACCTTTTTCAAAAATGTAAACACTCAGCAGACAAATGCTCCAATTCAATCTAAACAATATAACTACATGCTAATGATTAGCACTAATTTAAGTACCAAAACATTACTTTAACTGAATAACGTGCATTTTTAACGCATCGATACCTTTCTGTGAAATGTATTTAAGCTATACATACCCAACATGCATAATTCAAAAGGCCTGTAAATACGGCACTTTCTACTCTTGTCTTACTGCTCAATGGTCCGATATTTGAATGATCATATCGGAGCTATTTTACATCAAGCTTCTCCTATGTTTTTCTCTCAAACAGTATAGTTTTTAGTGATATAACTGAATTATTCTTTTTCTCTTTCTGCATTTTGCATCTCTTTTCGTGCGTCTCCAACTCCCATGGTTGGACCTGTCTATCAGCCGCACTGTATGACAGACGTCTGTGACGTTGGTTTGATTTCAGCCCCACGGCGGGAGGGGGACGATATGTAATCTCCGCCCCCTCAGGGCACACCTCTCCTGTGCCCTAAATTGTCCTATCTCTTGTATTTAAGAGAAGCTACTGCACATGCACAACTTATAATGAGCGCGAAATACATCCTCAGACAACATCGATGAGTGTAACAACTCAATTCCCCTTAAACTTTAGAATATTTATCTTACAAATCTGAAAGAAAACACACATATATTATGAAATATTTTTATCTTATTACAAAAAATGTTTTCCATGTTTCATTCATGGTAATATGGCAAGTTGTGAGTTGTGGGGCGGCGCCCTAGCTCCCTTTATTGGCCAGCTGCCGCTGCGGACTTATTCACTTCCGTATTTGTTTTTAGTTCTAGGGTTTGGGCTGCATACCTATTCCTGTTGCAGACAGTGAGCTATTCAGTGTCAATTTCACTTTTAACTAAATGGAAAGTTGAAACTTATGTGATGCTACTCATGTTTACTTCCTCCAGCTTCCTGAATTTTTGACTTAACAGGACTATACATAACTTTAGCCACAAATAAAAATATAAACTTTTTAAATTGCTTCCTCATACAGAGAACATAAATAGTTCAAATGATTCCCTGGGATGTACATTTTTAAACTAAACTATAATATTCAAAGCTTTTTTTAAATGTGAACATTGATTACCTGTCAGCTTCATCAGCTTATCACTTCTCAAAAAGGGAGGCTACATAACTTGTTCTGTCACCTTCACAGTTTTTCTTTTCAACTCTCCACCCTTATGAAATCTATTTAATTATGTTAGAAATGCTTTATCTTAAAAGTTCCACTTCTCTCCCGATTCATTAACATCTCTGACCCTCGCCCTGAGCTTCAAGTCGTTGCTTTTTTTGTTTTGTTTAGGGGATGGGGATGGGGGTGGGGGTGGGGGGGGTGGGGGGGGCGTCGGTGTTTCAGTGAGTTTTCTCGCTATGGCTGGGAGGTTTAGACTGCTTGCATGGAGAGGCGGGCAGACCTGTGAAAACAGGCAGCCATACAAGAGCAGGAGGCGCCAGATCACTACATGAACAGCATTTAATTGTGTAGTCCAGCTTTTGTTGTTAAGTGCTGCGATTCCATCTCCCTTTCCCACACCGTTATATACAGCACTACTCCCAGTCTGTCAGCTCTCTCTGTTGATAAGTTTGAGCACACCGTCACCTAGTGACTGGAGGCTTAATTACCGTTTACGTATGAATAAAAGCCTTAGCTAGCCAGAGGTATGGCCCCTCAGCGCCTCCCGGGGGGCGGGCCCCACCATTTGAGAAGCAGAGTTTAAGTTGAAGTCATGGCTACAAATCGGTAAAATGGTGGCGCAGTGGTTAGCACTGTGGCCTTGCAGCAAGAAGGTTTAGGGTTCGTATCCCGAGCATGCGTTGGTTCCCTCCGGGTACTCCATTCCTCCCACAGTCCAAAAACATGACTGTCAGGTTAATTGATTACTCTAAATTGTCCTTAGGTGTGGGTGTGTGCGTGCATGGCTGTTTGTCCTGTCGGTCTCCCGTTGACAGCTGGAGATAGGCACCAGCGACACCCCCACCCCCCCACCCCCCGGGACCCTTGGAAAACTAAGCAGTTCATAAGATCGATGGATGTATTTTTTGGTTTATTTTTTAATTGTATTTATTTAGTTATTTATATTTATATCCACATTTATTTATTGTCAATTATGGAAGAGTTATTCCTCCATAGATGTTTAGCTCTGTATTTAGCTCTTCTAAAAGCTCCATTAGGGTTGCTACTATCGAAATATATAATTTTTCCAGCAGGTTTCTTGCTTATTATTAAGCTGGTTTCAGAATTTGCCAGAATCACTTCAGGAAGACTGGTTGAAAACATTTAAAGTTTCATAAAGTTAAATATGACAGAGTTGAACTTTTACTATGAAGGACCCAGGAAACAAAGTTGATGCTTTATGAAATGTAGTTTTTATTTTAAATTTGGTTAAAATTATTTAGGTCAGAACCTTTGTCTAATTGAAGTATTCATTTTAGTTTGTCACATGAATAGTAAATAACTCTTTTTGTTCATCTCACAGAGAAAGACATGTGAAGGAGACAGATCACCAAGAGATAACACAAGCACTTCAACTGGTGAACGGACCCCCCTACTACAAGTCAAGCAACACTGATGTACTCTCAAAAAAGGACCCAGCTTTTATCATGTTCTGAGACACTGACTCAGATGTCCAGAATTTGGAACAAGACACAAAAGAGCCATACTATATTGCAAAGTTTACAAAAACCCAAACCAAAGAGGTTGCAGACTTTTAATGATTTGTTGAAAGAATCAACAGTTTTAAATATGCGGGTTTTATTCCACTGTGGTCATCTCAGCTAAGCTTGAACATTTTATAATTTTATCACTTCATCAGCAACAGCAGTGGATAAAAACTGTTGTGGATATGATTTTAGTTGAGTTTTAGAGAAATGCTTAGGGTTTGACTACAAGGGACCTTTTTTTATTTTTAGCCAGATGTTAAGTAGTTTTAGTTTTAACCACTAATGTGCCTTCATCATGGGAATTTGTTTAGTTCAGTTGATCTCCAGGTTGTTATTGTCTGTTTGCACTGATCTCTTTTTAACCCTTACCAAAGTTTTGCACATACAGATGTGACAATCAGTGAGTTGAGCAGAGGAGACACACTCCTTGTTATTTACTACTGTCTTTAAGAGATTAGATGTGCTTGTTCAGGATTTTTTTGTTAACAATAGTATGAAATAAGAGGAACATATACATGAAGAAATATGCTGATATTTGACATCAGTTTGAACTGGTTATCGGAGACCATTCACCCTCATTCTTCACTCATCTTCTGTGGAACTTAACTTGTGCTGTCATTTTTCATATATAGAAGGATTAAATGTTGATAAAATGCTCTGAAAATAATTTTGGTGAATTTGTCTTGGGAATTATGACACATCTTTTTTAAGGTTTCCTTCGCTGAAAATTAAGGATATATATATATATATATATACAGATGCTGCATTTGAATATTTGCTACAAACTCCATTCCTTGCATTCGTTGAGTTTGAAAAAGCCTTCCCTTTGAACGTCATAGTGACAATTTAAATTAATTGGCCTTGCCTGCCTGTCTTGAGACCGCCAACAGAAACGCTGCATTGTTGTGGCCAGGAGCAGAGCTTAGCTGCATCTACTAGAAGCTAGAATTTAGTGCCACCAGAACACGTGCAGTTTTAGAGATAAAAAAATTTACCCATTGAGGAGGAGCTGAAGAAGAAATAGTTAGAAGTTGTTTTTGGATTGTTCAGTCACTTTGAGCACAATGATTTCAGCGGACACGGACCTTAAAGTAGGCATACTGAGTTTGCCTCAAAGCTGTATTTAAAACCAGGACTTGTATTTAAGTTAAGTATCGTGTTAAAACGTGCCATGACAATAAAATTTACTCTCTCTGCCAACACGCTAATATCCACACAGATGTTGCTTGTTTAATATCAAATCTAACCTAAGCTTCAGACCACAAATTTGAATATCAGCAGCCACGTATTGCGAGGAGATCTCATACCGACTACAAGCTCAGATCAGATAAGACAACCGTTGAATTTAAGCATATTCCTGAGTGAAGAGAAAAAAAACTATCAAGGATTACCTCAGCAAGTACTGCAGCAATTTCCTAATGTAAATTTGCTCAACATTTTGTAATAAACTCTTTCTGTTTCTGAAAGAGTATGCTGTATGTCATTGTGATTTTTATATTAAAGAGTAACTGAACCCCATGAAAAAAGCATCATCCTGCCCACAGGCAACATTTGAAAAACTCTACCAAAGTGGGCAGGGCCAGGAAGCACGGAGGGGCATGACCAAGCGGAGGATCAGCGCGAGGGGGGGACACAGGGGTGTGGTCTGGAAGACAGTCACGGCTGAACTATGAGCTCTGTAAAGCCTCTATTTACATACGGCACAGTGAGAAATGAGGTCTCTTGTCCGCCATCCACCATAGGTAAAGAGAGGTTTTTGTGGAGCGCAGCGGCCAAACGCCGTATCAGTTCAAGCCTTTGGTTAAGGGCGCTGAGTCAGCGCTGCCTGAAGCTGGCAGCATGTAGAGGAAACAAGCACAGAGAGCCTGGCGTTAGAATCGATGCTAAGTAGCTTCGGAGGGAACCTCCTCAGCTTTTGTTTCCTTATCACGGTGTGTTTAAAACATTTATGTTATAACTTAAGACTTTAAACCACTTCGACGTTGTGGTCCTCCAACGTGCAATATATGGATTTCAGCTTCCTCCGTTTCTCTAAGTATGCTTCTGTGTGCACACGCAGCACACAAGATAAGCGATTTTAATTCGTCACGGGGCGGGGCGAGTGTATCTGAGACAGGAAGGGCGTCTCGTTGAGACAGTGCCTGTGACGTAGACAATGGAAAAGATGTACCGCTCTAAGCCAATCACAAAACTTAAATGCAGTACCACACGATTATCATGAACGGCAGCTTTAGACCATGAATTGACCAAGTATTCCATAAGTTTCGATTTCAAGTTTTCTTTGTTTCCCTTTGGATCCATGGTAACACTTTTTGCTAACATTAGTATTTTAGCTAACATCGACATTTTACCTAATTTTGGCAGTGTTGCTATGTCAAACAAATTGTAGACTATTTTTTTATTTTCTTCTGATTTTGCTTAGCAATTCAGTAACATGCTACCACTCTGCATTTTAGGTAACATGAGCATTTTAGCTAATTTTGACAGTTTTGTTAAAGCATTTGCAGACTATTTTTCTTTTTTGCTGATTCTGCATTTAATTTAATTCAGTTTATTTATATAGCACCAATACACAACAGATGTCTACTCGAAGCACTTTACAAGAAAATACATTTTAATACAGTTGAACGAATATTCCAGTAAAAAATGTTCTATGTAAGAAATCCCAGCAGATTCCATTTTCAGCAACATGCTACCGTATTTTCCAGACCATAAGCCATAACGTTTTTCCCCATGCTTTGAGGAGTGGTTTATTTATGGATTTTTGCAGAAAATGGCCACTAGAGGACCTCCTTGATCTTTGGATTGAAGTTACATCTTTCATCTGTAGGGATACTGTGCCTTTAAGAGACCGAAAGAGAGAGAGGAGGGTTTGCGAAAACAATGAAAGCAAACGTGGAACAGACAGATATTACAAGAGCAGGACTATTTGCACAAACCCTCATAATGGGAAACAAACAAAGATATATGGTGAGACGTTGGCGACACCAGCGTGAAGAATTATGTTAGTGCAATAAAAGGACAAAAAGCTTTCAGAGGTAATAAAAGAATAAAGCATATGGCCGGAACTTGAAGTCTTTTTTTTATTATTGTCTGAACACACAGAGATAGGATGGCTGAGGTGTTTCCACCGTGTTGAAATGTTAATAAAATCAAAGCTTCACCAAACACCAAAAATTTTCCCCAACAATCTCATCTACACAAATTCTTACCTATGGTAATTAAATGCTTAAACATCTATGGCTTATAATCGGGTGCAACTGGTATTTGTACACATTTTTTGGTTTTTCCCTAAAATAGACTGGCCCCGCTTATAATCAGGTGCACTTTACAAGGTAGTCCGGAAATACAGAATAGAGAAAGGTTTATTGATCCCCAAAAGACAATTCAGTTTCTACAGTCCACCGTCTAGACCAGGGGTCCCAAACTCCAGGTTTCGAGGGCCATCCGGCAGGTTTTAGTTCTTTCCCTGGTTCAACACACCAGAATCAAATGATGGCTCGTTAGCTGGCATCTGCAGAACCAAGTAGGAGTATTAAAAACGCAATAAATAAATAAATGGAAGATTAATTGCACATATCCATAGCTCCTAAGGTGCATTGTGCCAAGAACAGATCAATCAATTATTTCCTCAGCTCCGTATTTAACAGAGTAATTGCTGAAGGAATGAGTGATCTTGCGTAACGGTTTGTCTTTCTGGGGGGCTCTAAATAGCGCCGACCCGATGGCATAAGAACAAATTCATCTCAGGATATGATGTTGGTTCATCAGACTTTTTGCTTTTTGGAGGACAGGTTTCGCCCAAAGAAAATTAAGGTCCCACATTTGGATTCCAATTATTTTGAAACAAACTTTCACAATGTTATTTAAACAGTTTTGGTCATTCACTGTAATGTTACCAAACCAAATAATAAAAGAAAAGGTAAGAAGACTCTCAAAATAAGACAAATAGACAGTGCACTGTCTAGAGATCCTGAAGGAATTAATCCTACACAGTAAATGGACTCTGTTGGGCACGTTTGACGACTGATTCAAAACTATTTTAAAACTTTAGTTGAGAATCAAAAACCGTACCCAGATATTTATAGGAATTGACGGTCTCCACATCCTCACCATGGATCCTGCATACTGAAGTAATAGTCCCTTGATTTCTAAAATCGATAATAAATTCCTTAGTTTTAAGAACATTAAGGTCAAAATATCTAATAAGTTCCTTTGTTTTAAGAACATTAAGGTCAAGAAGGCTGTCGTCACACCACTTTATAAAATCAGGAAGTGCACGTCCGTGGTCTTACTCTGCGCCATGGAGGAGTGACCGCAGAGCAGTATCATCAGAAAATGTAACAAGAAAACTATCCTCTTTAAAGAGAACTCACCCACAAAATAAACTTTTTTTGTTGATAAACTGTATAATTGAGACTATAATAGCACTATCTACATTTCCAGTAATTATTTTATGTATTTTAGTACATTTTAGTGAAAATATTGTTTTTGTACCAAAAACCGTTTTAGTGCCCCACGTGGTTAAACAATTACACTGCGCTGCAATTCACTGGAATTCAAATCCGGCCTTGCCAACAGCTAATCTCGGTTTATAGACGTAGGCTTGGAATAGTGACGACAGCAGTCCGGCCCTGATGTGGTATATAACATGAGCAGTCTCAGTCACACCTCCATACCGAGGTGCCATGAACTGCCTGCAGCACAATCGGCTCATAACCTAAGTGCTGCGTTATGGAGGTGGTTACCCCCATAGACATATATAAAGAATAGACCCCGCATTGGCCGCTCGGAAATAAGAAATGCGGCGGCCATCTTTGATCAGTAGTCCTCTCCAGACACCAAAACAACAGCAGCTGTAGCTACAAGATGACTGAGTATTGTGGGATCTATTCTTGTTCTAATCAACAGACTATTGAGAGATAGGGCTCGTGAATTACATTTCAAGTAAGAATGAACATTTTTATTGTTTGAATTTTGTAAATATATTATTACCCTGTGTTTATTGTCCACCAGCAAAATCCTGCTTGCTAGCTAATGTTAGCTACATGCTTAGTGCCATTGTTCACCAGCTGTTTAAATTAACGGAGACTTTATCGTGTACATATATATGAACACTGATTTAGATTACAACAAACACAGGAACGCTACTGTAGAAATAAAAGTAATATTACTGGTACAGAATATGTCTCACATGTCATACCTGTAGAAAAATTTGTAAACCACGGTGGTTTACAAACTGATTATTTCAAAATTATTAAGTCAAGTTTGAATGAATCTGAAGGAAGAATTAATGGGGAAAATATGAATAAAATAGGAAGACAGAAAAATATGAATGAAATACAAAGAACTGACATTACAAGATTAATTACCTTAATAAAATGTTTTGTGTTGACTCCTAATTCCTATTTTCCTTTTAAAGGTTCCCAAAGAAGAACTGGGAAGTTGTCTTAAGGAGAGAAGTCTTCACTACAACTAAGCTGATTACAGAAATGTGAAAATTAAAACAGAATCAATGAGAGAAAGCATAAACGACAATTGATAAAACAAATAACAGCATTTAATTAAAAACAATTTAGGAATTTAGGAATACTACTATTGGCCATAATAGTATTATTTACACATAAGCAAGGGTAAATAAGTATGTTTTTATTTTAGATTTTAAATCAATTTAAATATATACACTGACACACACACACAATTATATATATATATATATATATATATATATATATATATATATATATATATATATATATATATGTTGATGTATCACTGTTTCAGAAACAAAACCACAATAAAATTAGATCAGTATTCAGTGAGTTATGATAGATTAAACGTGCTGACGCTTCATTAAGAAACAGCAGGGCATACCAATCCAAGATGGTGACCCCACGGCTCATCAGTGCCAATAGACAGTAGCGGTCGATGCAGGGTCGATTCTTTACATATGTCTATGTTTACCCCTACTTACCAACATTTGCTCATTACCTATGATAAATGGACTAACTGATATATCAGTAAAAGGAAAATAAAATCTCGGCTAACAGTTCATTTTTAATGGAATAATTATGCTAGTGTGTTTTTTTTTTTTTTGCACATTCCTGAATGTTTCTCATCATGCTTGGATACATCTTTTTGCAACCCACATTTTCTGTTACGGACAACGACGTACAGTGCACCGCATGTGCTCCTGTCTAGGCAGAGGCACGAAGTTACTCAAGCTAATCTGTATTTAGCATTAGATTTACCCAACAACAATATACCACTCAGAGACGGCGCTCATTCTATGCCGCGATGTCCCTCCAACTCCGGGTGGGGGGACTGGTCCTGACTATTGTTTTTGTTTATGCACCAAACAGTAGATCTGATTACCCATACCTTCTTGGAGTCCTTGGAGGAGGTCCTGGAGAGTGTTCATTCTGGGGACTCCCTCATTCTGTTGGGGGACTTCAACGCTCAGGTGGGCAATGACAGTGAGACCTGGAGAGGCGTGGTTGGACAAAAGGGCCCCCCCGATCTGAACCCAAGTGGTGTTTTGTTGCTGAACTTCTGTGCTCGTCATGGATTGTCTATAACAAACACCATGTTCAAGCATAAGGGTGTTCATGTGTGCACTTGGCACCAGGACACCCTGTTTCATCTGACCTGTGGCCAAATGTTTTAGACACTCGGGTGAACAGAGGGGTGGAGCTATCCCCCAATCACTATCTGGTTGTGAATTGCTCCAGTGGTGGGGGAGGATGCCGGACAGACCTGGCAGGCCCAAACACGTTGTGAGGGTCCGCTATGAACATCTGGCAGAGTCCCCTGTCAGAAGGAGTTTAAATTATCAACTCCGGCAGAACTTCGAATACGTCCCGGAGGAGGCGGGAGACATTGAGTCCGAGGGGGTCATGTTCTGTGCCTCCATTGTCGAGGTGGCTAACCGTAGTTGTGGCTGCAAGATGGATGATGCCTTTCGCGGCGGCAACCCTCGAACCCGCTGGTGGAAACCGGCGGTGAGGGATGCTGTCAAGCTGAAGAAGTAGTCCTATCAGGCCTTTGTGGCCTGTGGGACCCTGGAAGCAGCTGATAGGTACCGGCAGGCCAAGCGGAGTGCGGCTCAGATGGTCGCTTAGGCTAAATTTGGGCGTGGGAGCAGTTTGGAGAGACCACCAACACTGTTTACAGTGGGGTGGTGTGCTGCTGACCTCGACACAGGACATTTTGGGTCAGAGGATGGAATACTTCGAAGACCTCCTCAATCCGACTGACACGCCTTCCTGTTTAGAAGCAGAGTCTGGGGACTTTGGGACGGGCTCTCCAATCTCTGGTACTGAGGTCATCAAGGTGGTTAAAAAGCTCCTTGGTGGCAAGGCTCCGGGGGTGGATGAGATTCGCCTGGAGTTCCTCAAGGCTCTGGATGTTTTAGGGCTGTGTTGGTTAACGTGACTGTGCAATATTGTGTGGACATCAGGGGCAGTTCCCTTGGATTGGCAGACTGGGGTGGTGGTCCCCCTCTTTAAAAAGGGGGACCACAGAGTGTATCACACTTCTGAGCCTCCCTGGTAAGGTCTATTCAGGGGTTCTGGAGAGGAGAGTCCAACGGATAGTCGAACCTTGCTCTACACCCTCAGCGGGGTCCTGGAGTGTGCGTGGGAGTTCGTCAACCGGTCTACATGTGTTATGTGGACTTTGAGAAGGCGTTCGACCGTGTCCCTCAGGGAATCCTGGGGGGGGGGGTACTTGGGTAGTATGGGGTACCAGGCCCTTTGATACGGGCTGTTAGGTCCCTGTATCAGGTCCCTGTCTCAGAGTTGGTTCGCAATGCCGGCAGAAAGTCGGACTCACTTACAGTAACAGTTGGACTCCGCCAAGGTTGCCCTTTGTCACGATCCTGTTCATAAAATTTATGGATAGGATTTCTAGGCGCAGCTAAGGTCATGAGGGGATCCCTTTTGGTGGCCTCAGGATTGGGTCTCTGCTTTTCGCAGATGATGTGGTCTTGTTGGCTTCATCTGAACGTGATCTACAGCTTTCGCTGGAGCGGTTCGCAGCAGAGTGTGAAGTGGCTGGGATGAGGATCAGTACCTCCAATTCCGAGACCATGGTCTTGAGCCAGAAAAAGGTAGGGTGCCTTCTTTGGGTCGGGGATGGGGTCCTTCAAGTGGAGAAGTTTAAGTATCTGGGGGTCTTGTTCAGGAATGAGGGAAAAATGGAGTGGGAGATCGATAGACGGATTGGTAAGGCATCTGCAGTTATGCGGGTGCAGTACCGGTCTGTCGTGGTGAAGAGGGAGCTGAGACAAAAGGCAAAGCTCTCGATCTACCGGTCGATCTACGTTCCTACCCTCGTCTATGGTCACGAACTCTGGGTGGTGACCAAAAGAATGAGGTCACGGATACAGGCAGCTAAAATGAGTTTAATCTGCAGGGTGCTGGGTTCTCCCTTAGAGATATGCTTAGAAGCTCTGTCGTCCGTCGGGGGCTCAGTGTAGAGCCGCTGCTCCTCCACATCGAGAGGAGCCAATTCAGGGAGCTTGGGCATCTTGTCAGGATGCCTCCTGGATGCCTCCCTGGTGAGGTGTTCCAGGCACATCCCACCGGAAGAAGGTATAATGGTAGGTAAATGTTCATTTAACACTTTTGTTGTGTGTGTGTGTGTCTAAGTCTCAAAGACATCCTATCCTTTGTAAAACAGAGCTACACTTAAATTACTTTTTACATTGTGTTTATAGGACAAAGATCTTGGACTGACTGTATCCGACTGTATATGTCAACAGATGAGATGCAGTGATGTTGGAGCTACAAAAGGATGCAATGTTATGAATGATGATGCTATGAATATCAATAAGATTATTAATTTATGGAAAAGTATTATATACCAGGAACCACCAGATTTTCAGGAACTATATTAACCCTCTAGGCGCCGGGATTTTTTCTATAAAATATTCAATTTTGATATCACTAGTTCAAAATGTTGTAGCTTTAATATGGTTATAGATAAAAGTACACTGTAAATTAGAAAAATCTTCAGTATGATCCAAAATTTGTGACACGAGCAAAATCACACATCTAATTTGCATATTATGACGTCATCAGGCGTTGGCACTATTGGATTGCATGACTTTTACAATGTTTTGCTTTTTTAAATTGTTTAAAACTTTTATTTCATCATTAATTAATTAATTTAATCAAAACGATGTCTGACTCTGTAATTTTTTTCTGATCCCCTGCCTGATCGTACTAGCAATGACATGTACAGCCGTATGCTGTCGTTTCACCTTTGGTTGTCAAGGTGGTTTCCAGAAAACGATGTGGGCTACATTGATAACTGGGGGGCCTTCTGGGCTGGACTACCTGGACTGTTACGTAGAGATGGCATCCATCCCACCGCGGACGGCGCAGCCCTTCTTTCCAGGAACATTGATAGGGTTATCTCTAGTTCCCCAAAGCCGTGACAACCCAGAGTCAAGCTCAGGGATCAGGGACTGCCACCCTACCACTACCCTATAGAGACAGTTTCCCGTCCACTGCCCAAAACTAATGAATTAAAAGTTAATGCTACTAGAGCAAAGTATAAAAATCTCATAAAGATAAATACAACTCCGACTGAACAGAAAAATAAATCAATTAAATGTGGTTTACTAAACATAAGATCTCTCCCCTCAAAAACACTCTTAGTAAATGACTTAATTTGTGAAAATAATATTGATTTGTTTTGTCTTGCAGAGACATGGTTGCAGGAAGAGGACCATGTCACAATAAATGAGTCAACTTCCCCTAGCTACTTAAACTTTAGTGTCCCTCGAAGTACTGGTTGAGGAGGTGGAGTAGCCAACATCTTTCATTCAGATTTACTAATTCATCTCCAAAAAAATAATAGTTACAGTTCCTTTGAGCATTTAATGTTTAGCCTTCCTCATACACATAACAAAGCGGTAAAGCCACTTTTATTCGTGGTCTTGTGTCATCCACCAGGCCCTTAGATCTAAGATGGCGCGGCGGATGGACGCCTCGGTTCTTTGCTCCCTAGTACTTGTTACAATTTTACTTTTCTGCGTAGTTTTCTGCACTCCCTCTGCTATTAAAATGAGCAGAGAGGAAATCCTACAAATAGGGCTATCCAGTGCCGGACTTTTTTCACCGGTTTTTAATCAACCAGACTACTTTATGGAGATTCTAACTGGAGGAGCAGCAGCGCTCTGTGGATTTAGACGGAGACGCCGACGAGGGAAACGAGCTGGTGTGCTCGTTAAATTGCGACAGCGGGGATTACGCACCGCTCTCCCATCCATACACCTGGGGAACGTTCGCTCTCTGCCTAACAAAATGGATGAATTGCTCCTTCTCCTATCCAAGAACTCAGACTTTCGTCGTTCTGCCGCCTTTTGCTTCACTGAAACCTGGTCCAGTGAAAACATCCCGGACAGCGCACTACAGCTGCCGCGCTTCCAGCTGTTCCGAGCGGACCGCTGCGCGGAACTGTCTGGGAAGTCAAAGGGAGGAGGAACGTGTTTCTACATAAACGAAGGTTGGTGTACAGATGTCAAAGTGTTAAAGAAGACATGCAGCCCTCACCTAGAGTCTTTCTTCATAAACTGTAAACCATTTTATTCACCGCGGGAGTTCGCCTCGTTTGTGCTGGTCGCTGTATACATTCCACCGCAGGCGTGTGTAACGGAGGCGTTACATCACCTCGCCGACCAGATCACAGACGTGGAGAAAACTCACCCAGACTCTCTGCTAATCATTCTCTGGGATTTTAATAGAGCAAATCTCAGAACAGAACTGCCTAAATATAGACAACACGTGACGTGTCCCACCAGGGACATGAACACTTTAGACCACTGCTACACCACAATAAAGAATGCATATCGCTCTGTCCCCCGTGCTGCTTTGGGACTTTCTGACCACTGCCTGGTCCACCTCATCCCATCTTACAAGCAGAAGCTGAAATCTGCTAAGCCTGTAGTAAGAACTTTGAAGAGATGGACAGATGAGTCAAAGATGCAGTTACAGGCCTGCTTTGACTGCACTGATTGGAGCGTCTTTGAAGCAGCAGCCTCAGACCTGGACGAACTGACTGACACTGTGACATCTTACATCAATTTTTTGTGAGGACATGTGTGTGCAGACCAAAACCTTCTGCACGTTCAACAACAATAAACCATGGTTCACTGCAGAACTGAGACGGCTACGCCAGGACAAGGAGGAGGCCTACAGGAGTGGGGATCGGGACCTTTACAAGCAGGCCAGGAACAAGCTGACAAAGGAGATCAAGGCAGCAAAAAGGAACTACAGTGCAAAACTGAAGGAGCGTTTTTCTGTCAACGACTCTTCTGCAGTTTGGAAGGGCCTGCAGACCATCACCAACTACAGGAGACCATCCCCCACCCTGTGGGGAGCCCCCACCTGGCTGAGGACCTCAATGACTTTTTCTCCAGGTTTGAAACAACTTTCACACCTTCCACCTCCCCCACCATCTCCATCACAAAAGGCCTAGCATCACCCCAAACCATCCCCATACCTGACCCCCTGCCTGCGCTGACGATCTGTGAACAGGATGTGCGGCAACTATTTCAGAGACAGGGGATTAAGAAGGCATCAGGTCCTGATGGAGTGTCTCCGTCCTGTCTGAAAGTCTGTGCTGACCAGCTGGCTCCCATCTTCACTCAGATCTTCAATAACTCCCTGGAGCTGTGTGAGGTCCCCTCCTGCCTCAAACGCTCCACCATCATCCCGGTTCCCAAGAAGTCCCCTGTTACAGGATTAAATGACTACAGACCAGTTGCCCTGACATCTGGGGTCATGAAATCCTTTGAGCGACTGGTGCTGTCCCACCTGAAGGAAATCACGGATCCCCTGCTAGACCCCCTGCAGTTCGCCTATAGAGCAAACAGGTCAGTGGACGATGCAGTCAACATGGCTCTCCACTACATCCTGCACCACCTAGACTCTGCAGGTACCTACGCTCGGGTCCTGTTTGTGGACTTCAGCTCTGCATTCAACACCATCGTCCCAGAGCTCCTCCACCAAAAACTGTCCCAGCTCACCGTGCCTCCCTCCACCTTTCAGTGGATTACCAGTTTCCTGACTGACAGGAGGCAGCAGGTGAAACTGGGTAACTTCATATCCAGCACCCGGTCCCTCAGCATCGGCGCCCCCCAGGGATGTGTTCTCTCCCCACTGCTTTTCTCCCTTTACACCACTGATTGCACGTCAAGAGACCCTTCTGTGAAACTCCTGAAGTTTGCAGATGACACCACCGTCATTGGACTCATCCGTGACAGCGACGAGTCTGCATACAGAAGGGAGGTGGAACAGCTGGTCCTCTGGTGCAGTCAGAACCACCTGGAGCTAAACCCACTCAAAACTGTGGAGATGACAGTCGACTTCAGGAAGAGACCCCCATCAACATCTCATCTCATAATCACCAACAGGCCAGTCCCCACAGTAGAGTCTTTCAGGTTCCTAGGATCCACCATCACACGGGACCTGAAGTTGACCTCCCACATTGACTCTATAAGGAAGAAGGCCCAGCAAAGGCTGTACTTTCTGCGTCAGCTCAGAAAGTTCAACCTGCCTCAGGAACTGCTGACCATATTCTACACAGCAATAGTCCAGTCTGTCCTGACCTCATCCATCTCTGTCTGGTTCAGATCTGCCACCAGGCAAGACAGGGACAGACTGCAGAAAACAGTCAGGTCCTCAGAGAGGATCATATGTACTGATCTTCCCTCCATTGAGGACCTATTCCGGGCCAGGGTCAAGAAGCGGGCCAGAAAAATCACCACTGACCCCTCACACCCTGGCCACAATCTGTTTAGGCTCCTCCCCTCAGGCCGGCGTTACAGAGCGCTGTACGCCAAAACCACCCGACACAAGAACAGTTTCTTCCCCCAGGCTGTCGCTCTGATGAACTCTGAATAGTCACAGAGTGTGAGTCCATTCACATGAACAATAAACTAAAACTCTGCACTGCTGTATATACTTACTGTACAATAACACTGGTTTGGTGTATATATTATCCTTTATTATTTATTTGTATTTATTTTTATTTCCGTTTTAATTTCACTTATTTAAGTTCTGTACTGGAGAGAAAAGTTGCCGGAGTCAAATTCCTTGTATGTGTCATACTTGGCCATTAAAGCTGATTCTGATTCTGATTCTCAATTTTTAGATCAGATAGCAGATTTTCTATCTGACTTAGTTTTAAACACTGATAAGGTCATTATAGTCGGATACTTCAATATTCATGTTGATAGTGAAAGTGATATAATGAATCTATCCTTAGTCAATGGATATGTACCACAGGAGTTTAAGATTGCTGTAATTAAACCTCTACTTAAGAAACCATCTCTTGATCAAAACGACTTAATTAACTATAGACCGATATCTAATCTTCCCTTCTTATCTAAAATTCTTGAGAAAATAGTTGCACACCAGATATATGAGCATTTAAACAATAATGAGCTGTTTGAGAAGTTTCAGTCAGGCTTTAGAGCTCATCATAGCACTGAAACAGCTCTGGTGAAGGTTACTAATGATATTCTCATAGCCTCAGACAATGGATTGGTGACCATTCTGGTCCTGTTAGATCTCAGTGCTGCCTTTGACACTGTTGATCACAATATTCTCATAGAAAGGCTTCAAAGTGTCGGTATAAAAGGAACAGCACTAGGTTGGTTTAAATCTTATTTGTCTAACAGATTTCAGTTTGTTCAGGTAAATGATAAATCTTCCTCAACCTCAATAGTTACTTGCGGAGTACCACAGGGTTCAGTGCTTGGGCCGATTCTTTTTACTATATATATGCTTCCTATTGGTAAAATAATTAGGCAGCATGGGATAAAATTCCATAGTTATGCAGATGATACACAGCTATATCTATCCATAAATCCTGATGAATCCAATCAGTTAGGTAGACTACAGGCATGTCTGGAAGACATAAAAACTTGGATGACTCTAAACTTCTTCCTTCTGAATTCCGATAAAACAGAAGTTTTCGTCTTTGGACCGGAAGCTCTGAAAAAGAAACTACTTAGTCAACCCCTTCACCTGGACGGCATTAAATTAGCCTCCAGTAATAAAGCCAAGAACCTCTGCGTTATTTTTGACCAAGATATGTAATTTAGATCTCACATTAAAGAAATCTCTAGGATTTCCTTTTTTCACCTTAGGAATATTGCAAAAATTAGACCCATCCTGTCCAGGAGTGATGCTGAAAAACTAGTCCATGCCTTTGTTACTTCAAGGCTGGAAAACTGTAACTCTTTATTATCAGGCAGTCCACAGAATACAATTTAAAGTCTTCAGTTAGTCCAAAATGCTGCTGCTAGGATTCTGATAAATATTAAAAGAAGATATCACATTTCCCCTGTTTTAGCTGTTCTTCACTGGCTCCCTGTGAGATCTAGAATAGAATTCAAGATCCTCCTTCTGACACATAAAGCTCTTAATAATCTAGCTCCATCATACATAAGAGACCTGATTGTTCCATATGTTCCTAAGAGAGCCCTTCGCTCTCAGACTGCAGGTTTACTGGTAGTTCCTAGGATTTCTAAAAGTAGAATGGGTGGCAGATCTTTCAGCTATCAGGCTCCCCTCCTATGGAACCAGCTCCCAGGGTTGGTTCGTGAAGCAGACAATTTGTATATCTTTAAAACTAGGCTTAAACATTTCCTCTTTGACAAAGCTTACAGTTAGAGATATGTTAATAGGCAGTTAGAGACAGGTTAGACAGGTAGCTAGGAAGAGATAGGGTAATGTCAGTAGCCAGGTAGAGTGTCAAAAGGAAGCTAGGAAGAGATATTAAGAGGTAGAGTAGCTAGGTAGAGATAGGTTAATGTAAGCCAGGTAGAAAGTGTTAGTAGCTAGGTCTCCTAGTAGCTAGGAGACAGGTTAATGTTAGTAGCTATGCTGCTTTAGGCTAGGCTGTTGGAGGACATTATTAGGGTCCGCTCCTACTTTCTCTCCTACTTCTCCCCAACTGCATGATGTGCTGTCAGTTCAAACACTAACCTGCTGTCTCTTAGTCTCTTTCTACAGTAGGTGCTCCTGACCCGCCCTGCTTGACGACCCTGACTAAGATGGCATTGCAGTGACGGAAAGTTCTCCATGTTCTGCAACAAACTTATGCGTCAGTTCTGTTGGTCTTTCTGTGTCTCTGTTCTGCATCTCTGTTCTGTATCTCTGTTCTGTATTCTCCAAACCACAGACGGTCTCGGCAAATGACCGCTTGTTCTGAGCCTGGTTCTGCCGGAGGTTTCTTCCTGTTAAAAGGGAGTTTTTTATCTTTCTAAAACTCGCTTTCTCTATACTGTGACCACAGCAGCTGCACCTCGCGTCCCCCGCTCGCGGCGCTGACTTAAAGGCCGATTTACTCCAAAAGTTTCAATAGTAACACACCCAAAAAGGTGTCCAAGATTAAAGATACACATGTCCGCTATCTCCTGGTGTAAAGTAGTAATTAAATTAGTGGCCCTATCTCTAGCTGTGGCTCGTTAAAGTCAGCAATGTTGCTTGTCGCAATATTGCAACTTTGGCGCCTAGAGGGTTAATAGTCAAATATTTAAGTCTCGGTTATTGTTATGATAATCTGCCTGGCTAAGGCTGAGGTAATTTAACAAAGATGAGGGAGTGAGTTCTAGACATTCATTGAACAGCAAATTACTACACATGGATGTAGAATAATGGAAAAACGACTTTCCAAAATACAAGAGTTTATTTACAAAAGACGGAAAATAATTACACTACTAATTAGAAGAAAACATATCTACCAAAATTAGGGGCACAATGAATGGATAAATATGCAAATAAATAGAAACCATAAATCACATGATGTCACAGGTATGTAGGAATCTGGATGCTTAAAGACCAATGCCTATATGGCTACTGGAGGTAAGCTAAAAATAGTTTACTAATTGTGATTAGTTCTAAACTACTTAGCATCATTGATTTATGTCTAAACCAATAAACAATATAAGGAAAAATGAAATATTTGGATTAAGTAATGTTTTGTTAAAAAAATCTTTGGATTACAAGTCAATAACCTTTGGAAAATGTATTCTATATAGACTGATCACGGCAGTAATTGAGCTAATTTCAGTATTTTGATGCATTAAGAAGGCGATTTCAAACAAGGCTAATAAGATTGGTTTTCTGTGTTTGAACAATCTATTTTAAAACTGATCTCCATTTTGAATACTGTCAATAGCAATCTTTATTATTTATGAAACACAGGCGGACAAAAGCAGGACACGTGTCAGCTCAAGGGTGTGGCCCATGGCTAATTCACATTGCGGGTCGGGGGAGGGGGTAGACAGTGGCTAACAATGGCTACTCATGGTTGTGCAGTGGCTGGGAATGCTGGTAGCACTTCAGGTGGGACGTCGGCTTTGTCCTCTGGCTCTGCTAAAACAGCGATCTGAACTAAAACAGTTCCTCTTTGAGTTCTCCAGCACGGAAGTCACCTCATATTGGCTCCTACTACAGCGACTGGAGCACTTAATCGGCATTCGTGGAACAGTCTTAGAGTGGTTCCGCTCCTATTTTAATGGCAGATGTTTTAATGTTGCCCTAGGGAACTGCGCCTCTAGAGTGGCACATCTTTTTTGTGGGGTTCCCCAGGGGTCTATTTAAGGTCCGCTTCTTTTTGATCTATATATTTTACCCTTGGCAGCCATTTTTATAAATTTCCGGGTGAATTATCACCTCTATGCTAATAATTGTCAGCTTTATGTGGCCCTAAAAACTCCCGACCCTTTTCAATCACTCACTGACTGCTTGAGTGAAATCAGGCCTGGCTCTCAGCTAATTTCCTCCATCTGAACAGTTCCAAATTGGAGGCTATTTTATTTGCCCCCTGCTCTCCCGTTGCTGTGGAGCCGCCATTGCCCCCTTCATGTCTGTATTGGTGAAGCCTACATAAAAAAATGTGGTGGTCACTCTGGACGCCTTTTTTAAAATCGATGCACAGATAAATCAGGTAGTCAGGTCATGTTTCTTTCATCTTCGACGGCTGGCCAAGCTAAAATCTGTCCTAAATAAAAAAGATCTCCAGTCAGTTGTCCATGCTTTTGTAATGTCTTGTCTTGCTAACTGTCTCTTATATCTCTCTTCTTCAGTGGTGCGGCTCCAATTGGTACAGAACGCTGCCTCAAGGTTTCTGATGGGCACAGACCGGCGGCAGCACATTACCCTGTCTTGGCAAATTTACACTGGCTTCCAGTCCAATTTCGCATAAAGTTAAAAATTCTTCTGTTGGTCTATAAATCAATGCACAAAATAGCCCCCTCTTATTTGGCACAGCTTTTAAGCCCTTATGATCGCGAACCTTGAGGTCTTCTGAACAGCACATTCTCCTTGTTCCTCCTGCCCACTATAAGGCCCTGTGGCGAACAGGCTTTTTCAGTTTGTGCTCCTAAGCTTTGGAACAAACTCCCCCTGACGGTCCCCACTTTAAAGTTCATCTAAAGATATTTTTATTACCTGGCCTTCTCGGCTGAGCCAGTTTAACCCTTGTGATTACACGTTTGTTAGTCTTAATAGTTTTTACTTGTTTTATCTATTTTATGCTGCTGTATCTGTTTAGTGATTTATTGTCTTGTACAGCACTTTTGTTGGCTTAACCGTTTAAATATACTTTATAAATAAAGGATGATGATGTTGATGATTGCTCTGAGTGACTGCAGCTTCTGGCTGGTTCGGGTCCCGCTGTATGCGGGATTGGCTCCCTTTTCCCTCTCCCGGCAATTTGATTCAGGAAGCTTCTGCGAAGCTCAGGGCAGAACATTGGGGTTTGTTTCATCATTGTTTGCAATTCACCTAATCAATCAGCAGTCTTTGTCTTGCTTGGGGTGAGTTTCTCCCAGAAAATCATGTGCTTTGCCTTTGCCAGCAAAGGAGGGGTCTCCCCTATAACAGCCTGGCCATGGCTTTGAATGGAAGAGATGGATCAGGGCCAGAGAGGGCCCTTGCAAAACCTCTGGTCTTCTTCACTGCTCCCTTTCCTGCTTAAGCTGGGTTCACCTCCGTACCAGAGTATAACCCCGACCACATTTATTTTTGAAAAACTGGTCAAAACGAGGCGTTGCCTGGCGGACCAGGAAAAACGCAGGGGGGATGAGTGGCTGGGCGGGGTCTGGGCTGTGACTGACAAGCAGCAGTGCAGCGCAGAGTCGCAGGCGGCCCGAAAGATGGAGAGAGCTGTAGGAATGCAAGCTCCTTTGCCTGGAAATAATCTAGATGTTGAGTTTTTTCCTCAACAAATTTCCTTCTCCAAAGGGAAGAGAGTACAGGGAGATAGCAGAGTGGCACCATATCGTTTCGGGTCGTTGTCTCGTTCTCTGCGCGGGGCAGCAGCAGATGCCGAGCCTGCGGCTGTATCGCGGCATAGAATGGGCACTGTCTCTAAGTGATACATTGTTGTTGGCTACATCTAATGCTTAATATAGATTAGCTGGAGTAATTTCGTGACTCTGCCCGGACAGGAGCACCTACGGCCACTGTATGTCATTGTCCGCAACAGAAAATGTGTGTTGCAGAGAGATGTATCCAAGCATGATAAGAAAATCATTCAGGAATGTGCAAAAAACCACACCATAATTATTCACAATTATTCCATTAAAAATGAACTCTTAGCTCAGATTTTATTTTCCATTTACTGATATATCCATTATTCACTTTGTCATAGGTAATTAGCAGATGTCAGTAAATAGGTGTAACCTGCATAACGGAGCACCCAGGATTTGAGCCGACTGAGCTGCAGGCAGTTCATGGCACCTCGCTATGGAGATGTGGCCAAGACCGCTCATATTATATACCCCACCACGGCCGGACTGCTGTCGTCACTATTCCAAGCCTACGTAGATAACCAGAGATTAGCTGTTAGGAATGCAGGATTTGAATTCCAGTGAATTGCAGTGCAGTGTAATCATTTAACCACTTGGGGCACTAAACTAACGGTTTTGGGTACAAAATGTATATTTTCCCTAAATGTACTAAAAATATATAAAACAATGACTGGAGATGTAGATAGTGTTATTATATACTCATTTATAGTTGTTCAACAAAAAAAAAGATTTTGGGGTGAGTTACTCTTTAAGTATTAAAACTAAGAGAAATAAAAGGATGCACAGAATTGAGGTATTAAAAACTAGTTACCATCTTTATTGAATGTAGTTTTACACACTTTTCATTTCAGTCTGTAAGAGCTTGCTGTTCCTGTCAGTCAAAACTCCATCAAAGTAGAGACAAAACACCTGCAGATGATGTCTAAGTCCTGCATACTTAACACTGCTTTAGAGAGATAAACACCTTTATTACTGTAACCTCTTCGTTTTGCATTGTGGAAATGTCGATGTCTCTTATCTGGTGGCTTCCATCCTGGTTGCCGTAGGTTACCACCTCCCTGGTTCAGTTTCTGAACTGAGGAGTTATATTTACTCTTCTTTTTACGTCTTCTGCTTGTCTGAATATTTAACACTGTCCTGCAATGCAAGGATACATCGTGCCATATTGTCTCAAGAAGGTTACGTAGAAAGAAAGATTTAAAACTGTTGTCTTCTTCAGAGTCTGGAATGTAAAGTGCTGAAAATCAGCTTTTCTTGACTAGAGTTGAGCTGGATACTCGGCTGAAACGAGTATCCTATACGGATAAAGTACATTTGCCGAGTACAAGTATCATATGAGTAATTATCTTGTGAGTCTAGCTAGTGGACTGCGCTGGTGCTTCAGAGGCACCTGGTGGACACTGACATACCACGCAGGTGGGAACAAAATAGCGCCGCTACTTTTCTAAGTGGTGGAGACCGATTGCCTGGTGATGTTGAGGCTAAGCTAAAGCTATGCATCGTTTTAAGCAGACTGGCACCGGAGCCCGGATAGACACTAGGACATAGGGTTTGCAATTTTCATAAATTAAAATAAGGGACACTTAGGCTACAGGGCGTTATTCACCACAGGCTGAGCCAACAATTTATTAGTTACCATAATTTGTTGTTAAAGTTGCTTTATAAAACAACAACAAAATCCTCCACAATTAATCCAACAAAAATAAAATTGCACACGGACGAGACATCTTGGAAAATGCACAATGAATGTAATGTATTTGGAATATTTTAGCCTACATGTCGCATAAGCCTCACATGCGTGTGTTTTCTGCGTTTTTGTGTGACTGCCGTGCAATGTAGTGAATGCTCTCAGTGTTCGACTAAGAACACACTGTTTACAATTTGCCTTGTGTTAGTCTTTATTGATCTTGTCCAGCTAAGGATGGGCCTCTTTCCACTCATCTATAGGTCTGTCAGCACTTTTGGGACATTTTTAAAGGTGCTGTATGGGAAGCACCAGTGTGTTGTGTGTGTGTCTACCTGATCAATGCTGAGCGTGCAAAACGCTGTGGACTCTGTGGTTCAGGTAGGTACAACACAATTAGTAATCAGTCTGCTCTTTTGCCAAACACATTTTGGCGTTACTTGTTATTTGCTTCAAGAAAGTTTCTACTTACAAATGCTCATATTAGCCCCCAGGCCTGCTTTCATTATGAGGAAAGTCATAGCTACCAGATAAATAAACCTTACTAAAATAAATAAATAAGTAAATATATAAATAAGACCCCTATTCGTGTGAATTCCGTGATTAATTCTAAACAAATTCTAATGTTTTAGACAGAAATGCTAAAAAACCAATTGGGATACTTAAAATGTCTATATAACAATTCTATTTTTATAACTGGAATTATTTTTGTCTCTTGCAGTCTTTGAGAAAGACAAATACTGTCCAAAGTGTTGCCTGGAAAAACCTCCAAAAAAAAAGCACCAAGAAAGCGTTTTGTAAGTACTTTGAAGTACATTTCCTGAAAAAGTACACATTAAAAGTAGTTCATACTTTGGTATAGGTAGTACTAGAGGTACTTAGTAGGAGTGTATAGGTGGTCTAGTGTCCTTTTTTGTATATATCATTTTATCCTATTTTTTAAAAAACTGAACTTTTAGCGTTTTGTACGTAATTTGAAGTACAATTCCTGAAAAACTACACGGTAAAAGTAGTTCATACTTTGGTACTAGGTAATACTCGAGGTCCTTAGTAAGAGTGTATAGATAGCCTAGTGTCCTTTTTTTGAATATACAATTTTATCCTATTTTAAAAAAACGAAAATTTTAGCGTTTTGTACCTAATTTGAAGTACAATTACTGAAAAAGTAAACAGTAAAAGCAGTTCATATTTCAGTACCAGGTAGTATTAGAGGTCCTTAGTAGGAGTGTATAGGTGGCCTAGTGTTCTTTTGTGAAAATACAAATTTATCGTATCACAAAAACAGAACTTTTAGCGTTTTGTACGTAATTTGAAGTACAATTCCTGAAAAACTACACAGTAAAAGTAGTTCATACTTTGGTACTACGTAATACTCGAGGTCCTTAGTAGGAGTCTATAGGTGGGCTAGTGTCCTTTTTTTGAATATACCATTTTATCCTATTTCAAAAACTGAACTTTTAGCGTTTTGTACGTAATTTCAAGTACAATTCCTGAAAAACTACATAGTAAAACTAGTTCATACTTTGGTACCAGGTAGTATTAGAGGTTCTTAGTAGGAGTGTATAGGTGGCCTGGTGTCCTTTTCTTGAATACAACATTTTATCCGATCTCAAAAACAGAATTTTTAGGGTTTTGTACGTATTTTGAAGTACAATTCCTGAAAAAGTACACATTAAAAGTAGTTCATAATTTGTTACTAGGTAGTACTCGCGGTACTTAGTAGCTGTGTATAGGTGGTCTAGTGTCCTTTTTTTGAAAAAAACAAATTTATCACATCTCAAAAACTGAATTTCTAGCTTTAGATCTTGTGCTGACTTATGGCATTGACTGTGAAGAAATAACAGTCTTTTCACATAACCCTATCCTGTCTGATCATTTCCTTATCACTTTTAAACTTACTCTAATGGATCATATCAAACCTGAAAGAAAATTTCATTATACCAGAACGTTATCAGACAACGCTGTAGCAAATTTTAAAGAAGCTCTTCCAACTTTAATTGCCTCAGTTTATAAATGCAGAACAGAACAGAGACCTTCGCTCTCAGACTGCAGGTTTACTGGTAGTTCCTAGGATTTCTAAAAGTAGAATGGGTGGCATATCTTTCAGCTATCAGGCTCCCCTCCTATGGAACCGGCTCCCAGGGTTGGTTTGTGAAGCAGACAATTTGTCTATCTTTAAAACTAGGCTAAAAACTTTCCTCTTTGACAAAGCTTACAGTTAGAGATATGTTTATAGGTAGTTAGAGTCAGGTCAGACAGGTAGATAGGAAGAGACAGGTTAATGTTAGTAGTCAGGCAGAGTGTCAAAAGTTAGGAAGAGATAGGAAGAGGTAGAGTAGCTAGGTAGAGATAGATTAATGTAAGCCAGGTAAAGATCCGGAGCCGGTCGCGGCTTACCGCCGCGGAAGAAATGCGCCCCACGGGGGCCAGCCAGCGCCGGAGAGAGGTCCCTCAAGGGGATCCTCCCGCACAGTGCGGCCGCCCATTACCTGCCGGGTTGAATCCCCCGGGCAGACTGTGCGGACCCCACCCGTTTATCTCTTAAACGTTTCTCGCCCTCTTCAACTCTGTCCTCTCAGTTCTGTCAATTTTTCCTTAAGATAGTTGTCGACTATCGGTCTCGTGCCGGTATTTAGCCTTAGATGGAGTTTACCACCCACTTTGGGCTGCATTCTCAAACAACCCGACTCCGAGAAGACCCCGGCATGACGGGGGCCGTTACCGGCCCTACACCGTCCACGGGTCAGGAGGACTCAGACAGAGTGTTGGTAGCCAGGTCTCCTAGTAGCTAGGAGACAGGTTAATGTTAGTAGCTATGCTGCTTTAGGCTAGGCTGTTGGAGGACATTATTAGGGTCTGTTCCTACTTTCTCTCCTACTTCTCCCCAACTGCATGATGTGCTGTCAATTCAAGCACTAACCTGTTTTCTATTATAGTAGGTGCTCCGGATTAGCCCTGCTTGACGACCCTGACTAAGATGGCATTGCAGTGACGGAAAATTCTCCACGTCCTGCAACAAACTTCTGCATCAGTTTTATTGCTCTTTCTGTGTCTCTGTTATGTATTCTCCAAGCCACAGACGGTCGCGGCCGATAACCGCTTGTGCTGAGCCTAGTTCTGCCGGAGGTTTCTTCCTGTTAAAAGGGAGTTTTTCCTTCCCACTGTCGCTTCATGCTTGCTCAGTATGAGGGATTGCTGAGAATTCCACGACGCAATCTTCTGTGGTTCTGTAATTTCTACACTAAACATTGTATTGTAATAACTCTTTTTGTAAAGTGCCTTGAGATGACATCTGTTGTGAAATGGCGCTATATAAATAAACTGAATTGAATTGAAACTGAATTGAATTTCTAGCGTTTTGTACTTATTTTGAAGTACAATTTCTGAAAAAGTACACATTAAAAGTATTTCGTACTTTGGTACTAGGTAGTACTAGAGGTACTTAGTAGGAGTGTATAGGTGGTCTAGTGTCCTTTTTTGAATATACCATTTTATCCTATTTCAAAAACTGAACTTTTAGCTTTTTGTACGTAATTTGAAGTACAATTCCTGAAAAACTACACGGTAAAAGTAGTTCATACTTTGGTACTAGGTAATACTCGAGGTACTCCGTAGGAGTGTATGGGTGGTCTAGTGTTCTTTTTTTGAATATCCCATTTTATCCTATCTCAAAAACTGAACTTTTAGTGTTTTGTAAATATTTTGAAGTACAATTCCTGAAAAAGTACACAATACAAGTAGTTCATACTTTGGTACTAGGTAATACTCGAGGTCCTTAGTAGGAGTGTATAGGTGGACTAGTGTCCTTTTTTTGAATATACCATTTTATCATATTTCAAAAACTGAACTTTTAGCGTTTTGTACGTAATTTGAAGTACAATTTCTGAAAAAGTACACATTAAAAGTATTTCGTACTTTGGTACTAGGTAGTACTAGAGGTACTTAGTAGGAGTGTATAGGTGGTCTAGTGTCCTTTTTTGAATATCCCATTTTATCCTATCTCAAAAACTGAACTTTTAGTGTTTTGTAAATATTTTGAAGTACAATTCCTGAAAAAGTACACAATACAAGTAGTTCATACTTTGGTACTAGGTAATACTCGAGGTCCTTAGTAGGAGTGTATAGGTGGACTAGTGTCCTTTTTTTGAATATACCATTTTATCATATTTCAAAAACTGAACTTTTAGCGTTTTGTACGTAATTTGAAGTACAATTCCTGAAAAACTACACAGTAAAAGTAGTTCATACTTTGGTACTAGATAATACTCGAAGTCCTTAGTAGGAGTGTATAGGTGGCCTAGTGTCCTTTTTTGAAAATACAAATTTATCGTATCGCAAAAACAGAACTTTTAGCGTTTTGTACGTATTTTGAAGTACAATTACTGAAAAACTACACAGTAAAGTAGTTCATACTTTGGTACTAGGTAATACTTAGTAGGAGTGTATGGGTGGTCTAGTGTTCTTTTTTTGAAAATACCATTTCATCCTATCTCAAAAACGGAACTTTTAGTGTTTTTAAAATATTTTGAAGTACAATTCCTGGAAAAAGTACACAGTAAAAGTAGTTCATCCTTTGGTAATAGGTAGTACCTGAGGTACTTAGTAGGAGTTTATAAGTGTCCTGGTGTCCTTTTTTGAAAATACAATTTTATCCTATCTCAAAAGCAGCACTTTTGTGTTTTTGTAGGTATTTTGAAGTACAATTACTAAAAAAGTACACAGTAAAAGTAGTTCATACTTTGGTATCAAGTAGTACCAAATTAAGTAGAACCACAAAGCAAAAGTACTTCAGTCCTATAGAATATACTAGCTGTACTTACTAATTACCTAGAGGTTACAATGTCCTTTAAAAAAGTGATATTTGTATTGACGTTTTAATAATTAATTTCAATTATCTCTATTTTAATTAAACATGAAATAAATACCTAACTGTCTTTAATGTGTTGCTATTTTGCCCAATAAGTGTGAGGTAGCAGCTCTGTCTCATCCTGATGTCAGCCCCATTCTCTGTCGCTCATCTCCGCTCCTCTCAAGCAGCGAGAAGGGTGTTACCGTAAAGTACCACATAAAAGCGCACTCCAAATGCAGGTGCGGCTCACTTGACTACGGACAAAAGAATGACGGCTGCCAGCCTGCAGCCAAAACAGTTTCGGACTGTAGTTGGGTGATTTGAATTTTATTTTTAGATAAGCTGCGTAGTTACAATAAGGCAATATGAAGCCTATGACCGACACACATATTGGACATTTATGAAAATATGGAATAGCGTCTCTTATTAGTGCAAAACGGGACGGCGCATTTAATTGTCAAATAAGGGACGATTCCGTATTTTAAGGGACGGTTGGCAAACCTATTAGGACATGACAGATTTTCTATGGCACCTCCTGGTAGCTTCACTTTTGAGGAGCCCAGCTCATGGCTGCAATAGATAAGAGAGAGGTATAAACTGGCATCAGGACTACATGGGAAAGAAGAGGATTTTCGAGTCAACTTCCTCCTGTACATAATGGCAGATAATAGCAACTTCATCCTCAGTACATTTCTACTTATGAACCAACAAAAAGCAGCCTATGCAGAAGTGTCAAAAGCCTTTGGTAAGCATTTTAATAGTAGACAGGAGCAACAAGGCGAGTCTGCAGAGAACTATCAAAGATGTGCATAAACTGGAAGAACACTGCAAATTTAGTGGCTTAAAGGAGGAAATAATAAAAGTATGAATAGTCTTTTAAATAAGACTCCAGGCTGTCAGAGAGACTGGAGTTAGAACCAGACCTTTCACCTGCATAAACAACTTCGCAGGTCAGGCAGAAGGAAGAAATAAGGAAACAACAGCAACTGCTGTGAGGGCAACAAAAAAAAAATTAAAGGTTCAAATGTGGTTGCCATAAACAAACAAGCTCCCCCATTCAGGCCAGAGCAGTCTACGCTCCATCGAAACGCTGTAAACAAGACGCTTTATGTGGAGAAACGTAAAAGATGAAGCAAATCATCATAAGACCTGTAAAAACAGTGCTGTATAATAAATGACGGGTGTCATAAATGCAAAAAAAAATAGATACATTTTGCTGCGGTCTGCAGATCATCTCAAAGAGTGGAGACAATACTAGACAGCGACACAGAAAATGACATTGCGTTAATGGGGACAGTTAACAAGGAAATGAAGAGTAATGGTTAAAAGAAATCAGCCTCAATGGTGAGTCACATTTAAACTGGAAACGGGAGCCTCAGTCATAGCTATACAATACTCCACATAATCTAGAGCACAAGGTGGCACAAGATTCCCACACAGGCCAAACAAAAATTAAACAATCCATCTTCCCAAATATGGAGGATCATCTCTGCCTTAATTGACAATTAATAAATAAATAAATAGATAAATAAATTGCTTTAATAAATACAACAGAACAGGAAAGTTGGATACAATCCCATCGACTGGCTCCCTTTCAATGCAAATAATGACGTTTTTGGATTGCAAGCTTTCAGAAGAAGTGATTGGAACGATGATTAAACAGTTTACAGCAAAAACTTCATAACAGTTAAGCTATGGCTAACGGACAAGCTAACATTGCTAACCAACACTGCAACAACAAACTGCAAGCAATAGCAATAGGGGCTGGTGTTACACCGGAGCAGTGTAGGTGGTGTAGGTTGTGCATGTATCCGCTGTGTCGATGGCAAAATAATACTTCTCTAGTTTCTGGTTTTTGATGGTTTTTACTGGTTGATGGTGGTTTTTACTGGCTGTATTGCATTATCCCAAAATGTCAGTCGTCTGTGTTGCTGTGATCCACCTAGCATCATGTCAGCAAAGGTTGAGAGAAAGCGCAAATCTACAAAATGATCAAAAGCATCATATTACTTAAAGTAGCTTGGCTTTTGCTTTGCTGTGTTGCCACTCAGTGTTTTATTGAACTGTAGAACCTGCATTAATTGTTGGGCTGTTTAATGCACAGGTGCTGTTATTTTGTTTAAATAACTTTGAGCGTTACTCTGACATATATCTTTTATACTTGCCTGATTTGTATGGCTGTTAATCTGCTCCGTGTCAATACATTTTTTAAAAAGCATAATCATTTTCTGAGATTTTGTTCTACATTTTTATTTTTATTTTTGTATGCCCCGGAACACAACTTGTTTAACGCAAAGACTAAAACTGAAACTAATAAAAACTAAACTGAAACTAAGCACTTTCAAAAAACTAAACTAAACTGCCTAACAAATGGTAAAAACTAACTAAAACTAAATAAAAACTTGACAGTCATGTTTTTGGACTGTGGGAGGAAGCCAGGGTACCAAGAGGGAACCCACGCGTACACAGGAGAACATGCAAACTCCATGCAGAAAGACCCTGGGACGGGACACGAACCCACAACCTTCTTGCTGCAAAGCAACAGTGACAATCACTGCACCACCTTGCAGCCCTTTGAAATGTTAAGTCAAAACTGAATTAACACTAAAACTAATAAAAGCTGCAAGCAGTGTCTAGGCCCTCGCAGCTTAGTGCCGCTCTGGCCTGTGTCCCGACCGCCACACTCACGCATCACTGCCTGAACCCCATGTCAGCACTTGCAGCGAGCCTCATTATAAAATATGTTTGAGAAAGTGTTTAAAAGGTTTATAATAGCAGCTTTAAACCTAAATGGTTGACTTCATGAGGGAATGGGATCCTTCATTCCAAAAATGTTTTCAGGAGTCTTGAGAAACTAAATATGTTCTGAATTGAATAATCCAACCTGAAAACAGTGCTTGGAAGGGGTTTTGTCATGATTCTATGTTGCGCTGTGCAGGTATTAGGCCAATACCACCAAATATTTCCATACATACTGTACTCCTCCAGGACCTTGAAGAGAGCTAGTAAAAAGCTGCTGACGCCTCTCACCTTGACACAGACTGTTTGAACCCCTCCCCTCTGGCCGAAGGCTGCGGTCCATTAGGACCAAAACCTCCTGCCACAAGGACAGTTTTTACCCCTCTGCCATCAGGCCTTGGAACTCAGCCAAAAACTCTGACTGACACTTATGGACCATACAACTGTCACATGTGCTTCATCAACGCCGCCCCCCTCTTCACCGGACACTTTAAGATTAACGGCACACTACCTCCTGCACTAAATGTGTAAATAAATAAATACTTACATGTATATGTATAGATGTACATAACAGATGATACCACATTGTTTAATTCAGGATTAAATATACATGAAGTATGATAAGCAATAAAATGATTAAAGTTTAAAAATTGTTTGATATAAACAGACTGTCACTAAACCTGAACAAAACAAACTTTATACTGTTTAATAACGAAAATTATGTGATTTATCTTTAAGAATAGATGGAATGGAAATTCAGAGAGTAAAAGAAACCAAATTTCTAGGAGTCATGTTTGTTAAGTATCTCACTTGGCAATCACATATAAGTTATATGAAAGGGGAAGTTGCCAAAGCCATTGCAGTATTATATAAAATCAAGTTTGAACTAAATTATTCTGGATTATTAACATTGTATCACTCACTGGTTGAACCATATTTAATTTATTGGTTAGAAATTTAAGATAAGATACGTTTTTATTAATCTCACAATGGAGAAATACACTAGTTACAATCAGCTCACAGAATAGGCAGGAAATGAGCACACAGGAATTAAAAATCTTAAATACAATGACTATATGGAGGTTTCTTATGTACATTGACTATCAATAGGGGATCTTATATACAATACTACACAAAAACAAAATATAAAATTTTTTAAATAATAATTAAAAAAATTGAAAAAATGACGAAATAGGAACTGAAGGGGCAGAAATGTACACAGTTGAGGGTCGATAAATGACATACTATAGTATGGTATTAGCGGTGCAGTTTCAGTCTAGTGTAGGTTGATAAAGTGACACAAATAAGTGGCGTAGATACAAGAAATTATTGCAAGTTGTATTGCATGGGGGTTATTGCACATGAATTTCTATCCAGTAGTGTTGTACCGTCTGACAGCAGGGGGGATGAAGGACCTGCGGTAGCGCTCCTTCCTACACTGAGGGTGTCTCAGTCTGCCTCTGAAAGAGCTGCTTAGCTCCTCTACAGTCCCATTTAGTGGGTGGGAGGTGTTGTCCATGATGGAGGTGAGCTTGGATAATACCCTCCTGTCCCTCACCTCCTCCACAGAGTCCAAGGGGCAGCCCAGGACGGAGCTGGCCCTCCTGACTACCTTGTTCAGTCTGTTCTGGTCCCGCTCTGTGCTGCCCGGGGCCCAGCACACGGCAGCGTAGTGGAGAGCAGCGGCTACCACAGAGTCATAAAAGGTCCTGAGCAGAGGCCTAATTCTCCGGGGATGGCTTTATTACCATCATGTCGAATCTGGTAAAGATTTGATGAGTTTTGTGGAAATTAGAGCCAAACATATGGCCGTGTCGTGACGATGCAGTTCGCCATTCTGCCAAAGCCACACCCTTTTGTGAAGATCCTCTGCATTGGACAGAGTTACCCCAACTGGTTTCCAGCTGCTGTGCTGCACTGTTATGCTAATTTGATCAACTGTGTAAATTATGGAACTTTCAAGGTAAAACATTATACTTCCTGTTCTGAGGGGGCGGGGCTTACGTGATGTCAAGATTTAACCTTCTAGGATCGTCAGGGACGTGATGAACATCTACCAGATAAGGTTTCAACCAACTGTGGCTTTCTGAAGAGGAGTGGTAACTGTTTCAATATTTATGGCTAGAAGCTTAAGTTTGAGGCCTAGCCAAGCCACCTGGTTTGATTTAGAAAAATTCCTTTGATAACTTATTGAACCCCAATGCCTTCTATCTGTGTTTCCCTGGTTTAGAAGTCTCTAGGTCAAAACCTGTAGGAGGAGGTCGATCTAATACGACATGTACAAATGGCAAAAAATGGCGTGTTTGATTCAAAATGGCTGACTTCCTGTTGGGTTTGGACCATGGCTCCAAGAGACTTTTTTGTAGATGTTTAGGCACTATATATGTGTGTTGAAGGACATTGTGCTCAGATAAAGTATGGCTCAGGGCTAGTGGTTTTAGGGGGCGCTGTGAAGTAATTAGGCCACGCCCACCAGATATGAGGCTTCATAACTTTCCAGGGATGGACTAATATCCATCGTGTCAAATCTGGTTAGGATTGGATAATTTTTCTGGATATTAGAGCCAAATGTATGGCCATGGTGTGATGACTCACTTCTCCACGCCGCCACAGCCACACCCTTTTATGAAAACCCTCAGTACTGGACATAGAGTTACCCCAACTGGTTTAGAACCGCTGTGCAGCGTTGTTATGCTAATTTGCTCAACTGTGGAAATTCCTGAACTTTCACGGCAAATAATTACACTTCCTGTTCTGAGGGGGCATGGCTTAAGTGATGTCAATGTTTGACAATATAGGATCGTCAAGGACGTGATTAACATCCGCCACAGAAGGTTTCACCCTTCTGTGACTTTCTGAAGAGGAGTTTTAACTGTTTTAATATTTTTGGTATGTAGTCAAAGTTTGAGATCTGGCTACACCCCTTTATGATAATGGAAAACTCAAACCTTTGATAACTTTTGCTCCCCCATGCCTGAAGGTCATCTTGACCAATTTACAAGCTGATCGGTTGAAACCTGTAGGAGCTGAAAAAACTGCTCGGGCCTAATAATAATAAGAAACATTACAGTTACAATAGTCCCTAGCAGCTGCAAGCTGCTCTGGCCTTATGAAAACTTTAAAACCATTATAAACCTCATCTGGACATCCAGTTTCAACTAAATCCTCAACTTGTATGTTAGACCCAATACAAACCAAATTATTTAAGGAAGTGCTCCCTCTGGTTACTGGCCCTATACTAGACATGATGAATCTGTCTTTAATAAATTGATATGTGGAATTTAAGGTTGCTGTAATTAAACCTTTACTTAAGCAACCCTCCCTGGATCAAGATGACTTAGCTTACTACAGACCCATATCTAACCTTCTTTTCTTATCCAAAATTCTTGAGAAAATAGTTGCTAATCAAATATGTGAGCATCTAAACAGCAAAAATCTGTTTGAAGAATTTCAGTCAGGTTTTAGAGCTCATCGTAGCACTGAAACAGCACTGGTAAAAGTTACCAATGATATTTTAATGGCCTCAGATAATGGATTTGTTATTGTTCTGGTCTTGTTAGATCTCAGTGCTGCTTTTGACACAATCAATCCTAATACTCTCTTAGAAAGGCTTGAACATGTTGTAGGGATCAAAGGAACAGCACATGACTGGTTTAAATCATATCTGTCCAACAGATTCCAGTTTGTTCATGTCAATTATAAGTCTTCTTCACATTCAAGGGTTACTTGTGGAGTACCACAGGGTTATGTGCTTGAACTGATTCTCTTTACTATATATATGCTTCCAATTGGTAAAATAATTACACAACATGGTATGAATTTCCACAGTTATGCTGATGATGCACAATTATATTTGTCCATAAAACCTGATGAAACCAATCAGTTAGGTAGATTACAAGCATGTCTGGAAGACATAAAAACCTGGATGACTCTGAATTAAATTCAGACCAGACAGAAATTGTTGTCTTTGGACAAGAACCTTTAAAAAGGAAACTGCTAGGTCAATCACTTCATCTGGTTGGCATTAATTTGGCCTCTGGTAATAATGTAAAGAACCTTGGTGTAATTTTTGACCGAGACATGACATTTAAATCCCATATTAAACAGGTTTCTAAGATTTCTTTCTTTCACCTCTGGAATATTGCTAAAATTAGAAACATCCTGTCCAGGAGTGATGCTGAGAAACTAATCCATGCATTTGTTACTTCAAGGCTGGACTACTGTAATTCCTTATTTTCAGAAAGTCCACAACATGCAATTAAAAGCCTTTAGCTGATCCAAAATGCTGCAGCAAGAGTTCTGATGAATATTAAAGAGAGATCACTTTTCTCCTGTTTTGGCTTCTCTCCATTGGCTCCCTGTTAAATCCAGAATAGAGTTTAAGATCCTCCTCCTTACTTATAAAGCCCTTAATAATCAAGCTCCATCGTACATGAGAGATCTGATTGTTCTATATGTTCATAACAGAGCACTTCATACACAGAATGCAGGTCTCCTGGTAGTTCCTAGGATTTCTAAAAGTAGAATGGGAGGCAGATTTTTTAGTTATCAGGCTCCTCTCCTGTGGAACCAGCTCCCGATTTTAGTCCGTGAGCCAGATACTCGTTCTGTTTTCATTACTAGGCTTAAAACTTACCTTTTTGATAAAGCTTATAGTTAGTGGTTTAGGTCATACGGAGCTATTTTTTTAGTTATGCTGCTATAGGTTTAGACTGTTGGAGGACAGACTGACCACTTTTCTTCTCTCTTTTACTTTTTTTCTACCACTCTCCAGATATATTTTTTGTGATGTTATTGCAATTGTTAACCCAGTTTTTTCTCAGTATTTTTCTCCCCATAGAAGCTCCAAATGGTCTGGTACCCTGCTCAGATGATGCTCAGTCACCGATCACGGATTGCTGAGGAATAGCTGTGGTTGGAGTCTCCATGATCCGGGCACAACCCCACATTGATGACTTATCGCAATCTGCTGGGATTCCTTACATAGAAAACTTTTAACTGATTGGAATGTTTGTATAATTGTATTGAAATTACTTTTGTTGTAAAGTATCTTGAGATGACATTTGTTGTGAATTGGCGCTATATACAGTAAATAAAAGTGAATATATTGCTATTTCATGTAGTCGGGTGAACTATTAGAGCGCCCAGCATAATTTTAACGGGGATTGAAATTGCTTTTCACTTTTCCTCATCGTTTATGTATAATAATAGTAATACATGTAAATGATCATTATATAGCAACACAACAACCCAGCACCAGTGGCTTTAAACAGCAAACCTGACATTTGCAAGAGAGTATAAGGACCCATTATCTGTCACACTTCAATCGAAGTTTGATGGATTAAAAGGGGGCGGGCGATTAAAGAGGGCGGGAGGGTCAAAGGTCATCGCCTAGGGCTAAACAGTTGGTTGGGGGAGGGGCAAGGGTCAAAGGTCATCGCCTGGGGCTAAACAGGTGGTTGGGGGAGGGGTAGAGGTCACTCAAAAGGTCAAATATGCTATTAGGGAGGGGTAAGTGTCAAATGTCATTGCCTGGGGCTAAACAGGTGGTTGAAGGGAGGGGCAAAATACTTTCTGTCAAACTCACTCATCAAGCTGGCGCCGGGTAGGGAGGGGTTGGGGTTACCAGCGGTCAAAACTTTCTGTCAAACTCACTCGTAAAACTGCCGTTGAGGCGTGGTTTTGTATGAAAGGAGGAGTCGTTTTTTTTTTTCACTTTTAAATAGAGAAAAGGCATAGATTATCTTGAGGAAAGCAGTGTCTAAACAACAAAAAAGCTAACGCAGAGATGGCCGCCTCTCTCTCAACAACTCCGGTTTCAAACAGGAAAAATCCGACGGACGAAAATGGTCGTTTTCTTTTACACCGTCCTGTTGAAATTATGCAGAACGAATGGGATTTAAAGCGGTACGGTATTGATGAAAAACTGTGTTACATATTTAATTATGAAGTCGGCCTACTCTATCTTAATCAAAGGAACGATGATGAAAACCCTGACTTTTCCACCCTCCCACCAGTTGCGCACAGGGATTGGAATAGACTGGTCAGTGGAGCTTTTTGGAGTAGCAGTGACGATGAGGATTATAGTGATGATGCTGATGGCGATGATGCTGCTGATCGTCTTGAGAAAGAATACTTGGCTGTATCCCACCACAGGCTCGGCATCGATATTTTGGAAAATCGCGACAAAAATGTTACCCGCCAAGGCACCTTTCAATCCAAAGCAGCCTCTCCTGGGGAACTGTTCTTTATTAAAAGCTGGCGCGATAGTGAAGAACACGACGCAGTGATGGTAGTCGAGTCATTTTGTTTAAAGACGAGGCGTTTCACCACCGTCCTCTCGGTGCCTTTGCAAGCCTGGAAAGATTTCGCTCAAGTGTTTGATCATGTAGTGACCTACCTGTTTGCGTGCCATCCCCGTATGAAGAAGCTTCAGGAAGTGAAAAAAGCGCCTCCTTTTTAAGCAACACCTCTTCATACGGTTGACCATGCCTCAGTTGAGCTCTGCCCTACTCCACCGTACATATAACTGGTTCGTGACCAAACCTCAGCACACCCCCAATTACGGGAACAGAATGAAGAAAGACGGCTTTCATATGACTCTACTAACATACCGCAGCTCTTTTGATCCCTCTCAAGATCTACACGGCACGCAATCGCTAGATGATGTGGGTTTTCCCGGACCATACCATCCACCCACTCCCTTGGACTCCCCGACGTCTCCAGAAGCATCGCCCACCCCCAGTCTACCTACGTATGAACAGTTTGATACCTGGCTAAAATGCAACGCCGCGGTTGCTTCGTCTACCACCCCCGATGACAGTGGTCTATCGGCAGCGGCTGATGACAACGCACAAGCGGGGATGGCCCCTGCGGATGACAAGCCTTCAAGACCGTCTACACATATTCCTGCAAGTGGGTGTTCTCAGCCGGCCCCTCTGGAGTCATCGTAGGAGCCTGTACCGGAGCTGTGTGATGAAGTGGATGGATGGTTCTTTTTTTTCTGCGTTAAATTCAACGCATTACGTTTCAGCTTGTGCAATAAGTAAAAATGGTATGAGCCAATGGGTTTTCTCGCGATTTGCTAGTAAAGTAAACTAGTCTGGGTTAAGAATTTACCAGGTGCCATACAACTTCTTCTACAATCACCTCTCTCTAATTTACCCCTCCCTTACACAGTCTGCCAGTTTAGGCAAAGAGCCTAAATCAACAAGTGTATCGCTTTTTGTGGTAATAAAGTATGCTTTCCATTTTGATATGGGGATTCAAACAATTTTTTTGGGAGTTACATGAATATATTACTTTTTAAAAGAAACAGTAATGTAATGCATTACATATACAAAGTACAGCCTTTGGTTTCTCAGTACAATTTCAATAAGTTGACTAACAATACACTTCAAATGTTTTTAGTCTGAGAGTAAGCTGATGAATTCTGTTTAACCGCTGAAGGCAGATGCTTATTTAAAACCGTCAGAGGGAAATAAGAATGCATGCTACACTTTTCTGATTGTTGTTAATAAAAAATGTTATGAGGGTTCAAACAACAACTGTGATCAATTGTTTTACGGTACAGTTTGTAATGTAGTTTTGAAAATGATGCGCTTCTCATAAGACCCTGCAAAAGAAAATGACAATAGTGGTCTATCAACTAAGTCTAAAAAACAGATTTCTCTTTAAGGTTTTCAGAAAGTTTATTCATCTCACTTGTTTCTAATTCCTGTTTTTTGTTTTTTTTTGTACCCAAATGTCTGTTTTTTTTTTTTAAAACGCTAAATCAAATTTGTTTTGCTTAACGAAACTCGTGCTTGGGACTTCCTGTTAAATTCTAACACTAAATATTTTGTCCTTTGAACTTTCAGTATACTGTAAACCCAGATAAGTTGAATCTACTTTAAAAAAAACTAAGGTAACTCGTTGCCTTTAATTTTTTAAGTAATGAAGCATTAGTTGAATGAGTGCAGTGAAGTAGTTGTCCCCCTAATGGATTTGAAAATGTTTAGTTTAAACAATTGAGCAACCATTTAATTAACTAATCTTGTTAAGTAAGCCTTACTCCATTACTAAATGCAATTCACTGTATATTCTAACTCACCAAGCTTAACTTTTGTAGTTCTTGAAAATCAAAATATATATTTCATTCAATAGGCATAAAATGAATACACACAACAGATATTTATTGAACATATATTTTTTCAAGAACAAAAATCAATATTTTACAATACTGAACCATCTGAAATGTTGTGGATAAACTCAGCCCATCTGAACTTTGGAATCTTTAAATTTACTAATTCATCTAGAACCACACTCTCCCCCTTTCTTTAGATCTGTCTTACCTATATTCAAAGTATCTGTAGAACAAAATCACAAGTGTTCATGTACTTTGGATAGTTGAGATGCAGAGCTTAGAAGTCCAAAGGCAATGTAGATGGTCTGGGGCAGGTTCTCAACATCCATCACGATATTTCCTTCCTAGATGATTCCCACTGAGGTTGTATTATGGTGAAGGGGCGGCATGCATGGAGAAATGTTTTCCTGCTGATGGCAGAGGAGCCACACTGAAGGATTGCTGTACAAACTTTCCTCACCATCAGTATTCTGAAAGACATGACACAGCTGTTCAGTGTCCAACCACTGCCTAGGTCAGTGAACGCTGCAGAACATCACGTTTAATAATCAATGACAATAATATTTAAGAATGTAAATTGAAACATAAAAAAATTTAAAATAATATGGATCGTAGGTAGAGATGAGGGAAGCTATAGAGTGAAGTAGAGAAAACAGAAGTAAAGTTGCAGGAAAATAAGGAAGATGTTAAACAAGTGGAAGGAATGGGAGGAGAAATGAGAGGAGGTAAAAAAGAATAAAAGTCCCTCACAACGCAGGCCTTAAAAAAAGTGGGTGGATGATCTCAAGGAATGACGGGAAGGAATCTGAACTCCATCATATTTAAAGGCTGATGGAAGGAGATAGGAGATCACACGATGAAAACAGGGTCCGTGTCATTCTGAACCCTATGTATGAATACAGTAATTAAAAAACACAACCATTGTGTAATGGAAAAAACCCAGTGCTTCACATTATTTTTACAGAAAGCTATTTACATGCTTCAGTTACAAATCGACTGACAAAACCAGGTAATGCAATTGGTGGTAAGGGATTCATGTTAGAAAATATTTTAACAAAATGTAACTCTATTGAAATTAGGCTAAATAAAGATCAGGAAAGCATCTACAAACAGCATACCTTACATTCCCGGTACATTCTTATACAATATGGGATTTTTCAACCTCGCTCAATTAACCGACTGCATTCTTAGATAGAAGTATAAAAATTAAAATATACTAACCTTTGTTTTGTTGCATCTGGTCAGTCAACACCCACCCTGGTAAACCCTTCTTTGCCTTAAACATTTCCATAAGCAAGTCTGGGACTTTGGTGGTCAAGGGCCTCATATAACTCCTGTCTCAGGCTCCTAATAAGCACTCTGCTGCACTGTAGCAACACCTGAGACATAAAAAACATGTTCATGTGTAAAACGAGTTGATCTTTTTTATGCATTAACCCGGACCGCCACTTTACGTTTTAATACAATTTTGATGAGTACTATGGTCCCTTCAGGTGATATAAGATAAATAATAAAAAAAAAAAACTGCCGGTCGTAAAATATTACTTTTTAGATTTTTTTTGGCTTTAGCCTGCAAACATAGAAAAGAGTGTGAAACTGTATTTAATTAATATGCAATTGATTTACTTCAACTTGTCCTTTTTTTAAAATGTCTCTTTTCTTCCCACCATATGTTCTACCAAGTTCTGCACCTTCTATAACTTGTCTTTACTTGTTAGCTAAAGCAACAGTAAACAGTCTGTGACAGTAATTACTGGCCAAACATCCAGTATCACCAGAGATTATCGGTGAACATGTAGCTAGCATTAGCTGAGAAACTGTCAAGCAAATTCAGCTAACTCATTCAAATTATGTCATTTACATCAGTCGATTTGATACCAGTGTAGGTTTTAACTCGCCATTTTGTGGCTGAACTCCGGTCACCTTCAAATGTTGGCAGGACAACTTGCTTGCTGGTTTCAACATTCCCTCTGCTCTGCCTCACTCAGTTTTGATCTCATCAGTGTAGCTCTGTAAAACTGGTTTCAACCACATTTTTACCGGGTGAAAAAATGCAAACTTGATGATATTAAGTTGTTTGAACTTGAACACTGAATTACTAACAGCTAGATCATATAAAAAGTACAGTTTACATTCCTAAGTAGTGTAAAGAATTGACAGCTGTTTAGTAATTTGAATTTAACATTTTTAAGTTGAATGAACATTTGGGTTTACAGTGTACCTTCTTTATATGAAAGATCTGAAACATGTGAAATGTTATTCAATCCAACTTCTTCCATTCAAAAATGTTTTTTTTAGGTATGGTCTGACAGTGTTAAGTAAAACCCCATCCCCCCTCGAGGTGTCTCTGAATTGGTGAGTAAGGAGGTTGAAAGGTGGGTGCTGTGCATACCCCCCGCGAGCAATGCTACAGATTTAATACACAAATTGTAGACAAAGCGATAAAACATTTACCGTACGAAGAAATAATAGTTTAGTATGAAAAGTAATAACATACTTTTGCTGCTTGATTTAATTCTTTGAAAACTCAAACTAACCGCGAGACCTGCATTCACACTAATCACTATCTAGAACTACAAAGATATGAGTCAATATCGATTGTTACCCAAAGCTAATTTAAAACTCTGAGCAAGACTGATGACATTTACTATCATGCAGTTCTGTGTCCGAATGTTCATGGAGGAACTGCAGGATGAAAAAAAAAAAAAAAAAATATCTCATGCCTCATGACTGCACGGTACAAGGATGTGGGGAGGGAGGGAGAAAATTTTCTCTTCAGTAAAAGTTAATCAAAAAGTAAAAAAGTAAAGCCTTTCTGGCTTCTGGATATAAAATGTAGCATTAAAACGCAGTAAAATTTGTACTTTATTGTAATTTTTACTTAAGTACAGTTTAAAATATGTAAATGGAACAATTATTTAAAAAAGGGCAAGTCTTACTCTAAGTTACACGTGCTTAACATTTTTATCCGATTTCATCTGTAGCTTAATGTTGTTTTAATTTTCAGTTGTACTATGCAGTTTTGTATGTTGCTGTAACAGCTTTAATTGTTCATGGCACCTTATTCCATTTTAGCTTGAATTACTAGCGCGATAAGGTATTGAAAACATTTGTTTGGTTTTACATTTACTCATTATTTTTCAGTGTTGCACCCTAGAAATTTGAGTAAATATCATTTTTACTTTTTAGATTGCGTCTTAGTCACATGAGCTGCGGTGAAAGTGGATAGCCTACGATCACAATGCTTATGTCATTTGTGATTAAACTAACATTATTAAAAGGTTTAGGAACTGATGATAGGAGAGACCTTCAGTGATACAGAAGTGTTTTCTGTTAAGCAGAGAAGAAACATGAGACTTACAGATCAAGCCTCAATATACAAATAAAGGTTGTCTAATGTCTAACTTTGCCCCTAAATCCGCTTAATATAAGAACATACTCATCGATTGGAAGGTCCTGGTATAGAGTACTATCAGACAGATGTATCTTTCACAATGCTTTCAAAATCTAAAGAGCGCATTGCCTCTCTGGTGATGTGTTACAAACACCCCCCTACCCGGGAGGAGACCCTGAGGCAGACCCAGGACATGGTGGAGGGGCTCAGAGGTTGGCCAGGGATCAGAGGTCTCTCTGATTAAACTGCTTCTCCGACTCCTGGATAATGGATCGACGGAACAACGCAAACACTGTATGCATCCGTCTAATGTGTTTTACACAACTATAGCCTAGTACTTCATCAAAATATGTAAATTCTAAAGATACACTTGCAATTTTGTTTTTTAAAGGGAAGACGCTTCTTCATCTTATTATATGATAAACTAAAAAAAATGTCTGATTCACCTCATTTCACTTAACTTCACTGAGTACTGTCCTGGCCGATGGCAGCTTTGTATCCATGTATCGAAAATACTTTTGAGGCTCGTTTCATCAGTATTGAACGGATAACCGTAAAAAGACTAGAATTTGGGATATTTTAAAAAGTAACTTAGAAGTCTAGAGAGAAAAATGTTAGCTCATTCAGCAAGATCGACAAGTCTGAGGAATATCAACAGACTATTGTATACTACGTTTGTTTGTTATTTACTCTAAAAATATATAGAAAGTGTATGTTTTTAAGGGTTTTCACAATTTTTTATGCATAAAAATAATGTTTGGATAAATTACACCAGTTGTAAGTTTAGCTTTAAAATTTAATTTGGAAAAATTACCTCATCTGTATACCGACTATGTTATAGAAATCAATTCTGTCAGATATTTGAAAAACTACATAAGAGGAAAACTGTTTTACCCGTCATACACATGAAAAACCTTAGCAGCAGAGAAAAGCAGATTGTGCAAACTTGGTTTAAAAAAAGTCATCATTGCTAAAGTGAAGAGAGCAAGCCCTGAGCAATGAAATGTGTTTTTTATTTCACAATCATTCATCGTGTAGGTGATGCATTGTAGATATCTCAGTGTTCAAATGTATTTATTAGAATATAGTGTGAGCTTTTCCTGTTTGATAATTTCTCGTTCAACCTTGGAGATATGACAGGATAGGACCTTTTTGCAAAACTAACTGAAGGGTAAAGCAAATACTTAAAAAAAAAATCACAATATTTGCAAGATCTTAGTTGGTTCCCCTATTAAACAGAATGGAAGGGGGAAAAGCTATTTATGTTCAGCGCCGGCGATTTATTTTGGTAATAAAAGAATTATATAAGGAGGTCACTAACTGTTACAATCGTTTGTCAATACTGCTTTGCTTACAAAAATAATTTACTATCAGTAACTGATGAGCTTTTGAAATGACACAAAAACCTAATGATTCAGAAAAAAGACCCAACAACAACAACAGCAGCAAATTTAAATCTAAAGAAGAAAAGTAATAGACTTTTTATTTTATTATTATTAAGATAGAAAGCTTTTATATGTTCCCCAGTTAGGAAATTATATTAAGACTGTTTTATTCCTACAATGTTATGTTTTTGGTAGTCTATCATCTATATAAAACCGCTTTAATTCTGGTTTAGGTAGACTTGATGGTACCTGGAACCTAGATAGCTCATGACAAGGTGTTTTGAGATGGAGAGAGCGCTCTCAGCTTGATAGAATAAAACTTTTCCGTCATACGTTCACAAATGTGAACATATGGATTTGGGTTAGGGTTGGGCCAGTTTAGTTTTCTTGTTAAACCCACTAAATACTTACTCTTTTTATTTTTTTTCCATCTTTGACAGTGAAAACACATTCTCTTTTATGACTAAACAGTGTCAGGGGTCTGAATTCGGTAATACTACCTTCTCCCTTCCTCCTTTTTTTCCATCCATCATTTCTTTTTCAACCACTACTTTGCTTTTTTCCTGTACGTTGTAAATATAGTTGCCATAATTTTTTATTATCATTAGCAATTTAGATTCAAAATTATTAGAAAGTTGAGACATGTCTGAATTTATGGGTTTATATCTTAGTCTTAGTCCACTTTATTGTCAATCAAACCATAAAAAAGTACATTACACAGCAGACTGAAATTGCGTTTCTCCCGTACTACAAAGTGTGGTTTAAAACTAAACATTAGACTAAACATAATACAAATATATAGACGAATGATAATCAGTGACTTTACAGTAACCAAACTATCCTACTCATATTCATCAAGGGCAAAAGCGTTATATGGATTGTGTGCGTCTTGCTGTGGGTTTAACAGACGCAATGCGCTCTGCGCCCTGTTGATTAGATCGTCCCAATCTGGAAGAAGAAGAAATAACAGATAAAAAAAGTTTTTCCTCTCTCTCTCTCTCTCTCTCTCTCTCTCTCTCTCTCTCTCTGTAAAAGGACACATCGTGCGTGAATAGAGATATGGATTTACCGATGTCCAGCGCGCGCGCGAGCTCGCCATCTGTGTCTGCTATGCCGTGTGACCATCGTGTTGTTAGTGGGCTTATTATACTGAAAATGTATAGCCTGAAGGGTCTTTCGGCCGCTTAACAAAGGTGAGCGATACCCATGAACCAGACATATTCAGGCGCCGATATGTTGAACATACGGCCACAAGACGTTCCCAGACATAAGATCACCCCACCCAGCGATCAATAAGATGACGCCGGCAGCATGTAACCAGAGGGCAAGAGCTTAACAAAGGAGTGTTTGAGGAAAGTCTATATATGTTTGAGCGACACACATCGTCCAGACAAGTTCAGGCGCCGATATGTTGAAATATACTGTCCCCATCCCGATCTGAGCGACCGTTATCTGATACTGGTTCTGGGTCAAATAGTTTATTATCAAACGACCCGATCAAGAACAGCCGTTTGTTGCATGGGGTTAAATTGTGCATTACGAAACAACCGTTTGATGCGGAGGGGTCGTAGGGGGGTGTAACCCTGAGACGCCGAGATGAGTGGAGGCCTCGACGCACTCTTATAACCATGCACTGTTGTGTGAAAAAGATGCTCGTCCTCATCCTCAAAACTAAACCTAGATTTCTTTTAAAGCATAGTTTTTTAGTGTTTTCTTTTTTTCCTAAAATAGAAAGAACATTTCTTGCTGGTGCAAAATCACTCTCACTCGCCTTTTTTGCATCCTTCTTTTTGAGAACAACATAAGTTCCTGGCTTTGTAATACAACTCTCTACAATTCTATCTTCTTTCTCTGCAGAGGTGCATAGCAAACCATTTTTTTGGGTTTAGAGGAAGTCTAATTCTGTGTTTTTCTATAACTTAAACAAGCTTTCCACCACCGTGATATATCTTTACTGATGTCAAGCAGAGAATCATGCATACACGGAGGAAGTACGCTTTCAATATAAAAGCGGCGCAGGAAGTTATCGGACTGAAATTGTTTTTCATTGTATTTAAGAAGGTTAACTCAAACATACATACAGATAGTAGCTGTTTTTCTATAAAAACCCCAAACAGATCCATTTAAAGTTTTTAAAAGGTATTAATAGTTTAATTATCATGCATTGGGGAAATGTGTTTAAAGTTTTTGAGCTTACTCAATGGTTTATACTCGTCATGCTTTGGAGAGATAGGTTTTAGGTGTGATTATAAAATAAACACAATATATGGAATGTTTAATTATAGAGATTACTTATAGAGTTTTATTTAAAGAGAAAGAGTGTCACCTTTTTTCAGCCCTGGATGGGAGAATTACTGCGCTTCCCTTCTGCTTTTACACTACCTGCTCCGACGCTTTTTTGAAGGAAAATTAATCTGGTGGTTCTGATGTTTTGGCGAAAGAAACACTGACTCCTTTCCTACAAAACCACACCTCAGCGCCGGTTTGACGAGTGAGTTTGACAGAAAGTTTTGACCGCTGGTAACCCCAACCCCTCCCTAACCGGCGCCAGCTTGATGAGTGAGTTTGACAGAAAGTATTTTGCCCGTGGGGCCTAGCCCCTCCCTTCAACCACCCGTTTAGCCCCAGGCGATGACCTTTGACCCTTACCCCTCCCTAATAGCATATTTGACCTTTTGAGTGACCTCTATCCCTCCCCCAACCACCTGTTTAGCCCCAGGCGATGACCTTTGACCATTACCCCTCCCCCAACCAACTGTTTAGCCCCAGGCGACGACCTTTGACCCCCCCCGCCCTCTTTAATCGCCCCGCCAAATGACAAGCCCGCAACAACAACGCGATGGGACTTTTGAATCAGGTGATTCAATCGTCCCGACATTTTGTGTTTATGGTTAAACTTAGTCTGCCTACACTGAACAACTTTGGAATGACTAATCTATCATTTAGTGGTGAAAATGACATGAAATCAAACCAATACAGCAAACCATCTAAAAAATAAACTGGATTTTTTTTTTCACTTAGTGCATTTAGAAATCAGCTCGCGGCCATAACTTTGGACGTACGAAGGTGATTTTGCCCAGGTGTGACAGGTCTGGCATGTTGTAGGTGTGTGTGCTGATGCAATTAGAAGTGGCAATGTTGTATGATTTATGAGGAAATGGGAATGATACAACCGCCCCCCCGAGTCAAACGACCCGGACTTCCCCTACTGTAGTACCCGCTACAGTAGCTTTATAGCATAAGAGTGCTACCATTTCAAATGGCCACTTACCAATAGTAACAATAATAGGCTAATAGTTATAATAATAAATCAGTTTTACAGTAGGAGGCTATAGTAGGTCTACCTTTCCCCAGTCTCCCCCATTTGGTGATTAAAGCGTGGCCTAAATGAAACTCTGTGAAGCTAGAACTTTTCGTTTTTTTCATTTTTATTTAAACCAGCAAATGAAATTTCACACAGCACAACAAATCCAAAAATAATTAACTATGTGTTTTCACATTTTTAAGATTAAAAAAAAAAATGTTTTAACTGCAAAAGCCAGGGCGCTGTGCCTCACGATCAGTCTTGTGGGGACTTCTTAAGCTTGGTTTATGCTTGCCGCATGAACATTCCACGCGGAAACAAGATGTGCGGAACCGGCCGAGACGCCTTCGAGCAGCGTTTATACTTTTTGCGGCTTGTCCCTGCTAAGAGCGAATATTCTTGACGACTATAGGGGGCGGCGTAGGGCTCTACGGCATGCATACAACACTATACCATAGTAGAATTAGTAATCACTGTTGTTTACAAGATGGTGACAGCCGTGAGCCCAAACAAAGCAGAACTTTTATGCTATTTACTTAGGAAAAAAGACGAAAAAGGAAACTTTCCACTCGTCCATTAAAACGCAGTTCATCGCAGTGATCTCTATCGGCCGAATCATAAAGATGTCTATTTACGAACCTCCAGCAATATGAGGTCTTGTCAGTCTGCCATGTTTTTCCGCGCGGGACTGTCTGCATAGTTACAAATTTTCCTAGGTGTGCGGTCCAGAGATTTTGGGGCGGGAGGAGGCCGCGTGGAGAGGCGCGGTTACTGATATGACATAATTTGGCCGCATGGAGCCGTGCGGACCTCGCGGACGAGGCAAGCATAAACCAAGCTTAAGTCTCTCATTTATCTTGTTCCTGACTTTTTGCCATTGGTCCCCAGACAGGTTAGGGCAGCGCTGTGAAACCTGTTGGTGGACCCAACAGGGTTTTTTTTGTTGTATCACTCAAACCAATATCGTCTGCCCCAAGCAGAGCACAGAGACCAGGGATCCGACTAATGCAAGACGACCCCCCTTTGAACAGACCAGGCAATGGAACCCGCTGAGCCGTCAGCAGGCCCGGGCGCCAGATCCGACCCCCACCAATACACAGAACGGCACCCACACACTTTAAAAACTAGCACCCCCATAAGAGGCGCCCCAACCAACCCGAGGAGGACATAAGCCCGAAACATCAGCCGCCCGACAAGCCGGCCCACCCATGACCAGCCAGGCATCCACCAGGGCCGAGCCGGACCGCATCCGGGCCCCCAACTCCGGGCATCAAGAGCCACCAATGCACCAGCGGGCAGGGGCATTAGTCACCGGCAGGGAGTGACGGAGGGGAAAATGGCCGCCGCTGGATGTGGGGCCTGAGATGCACCGGGCAAGAGGGCAGCCAAAGACCCAGCCTGACAACTAGACAGAGACATACCCCAAAAAAGGACGCTGTACACTCATTCCTACACCCCATACATACTCTATACTCTCAAGCACAGACGCCACAAAAGAGCAACCTGCCCCTGAACCCGGGAGACGAATCCCCTGCCCACCAGGATGGGGACAAACAGACCGCAAAAGCCCCCACCGTGGCAAGAGCAGCCCACTAGCCCAGGTCCCCAATCAGATGGCCTGACCTACCTTCCGGACCCCAACCCCCGATGGTCAGATGAACAGGGGTGTGGGAAGACCCCTAGCCTCTCTCCTCCTGCGAGAATGTGGTGTTGTTGTGTGTTGTTCTAATGTGCACTCAAAACCGAAGGGTAGAACATGGGAATGTTGCCAGGCACCCCCATCTCCCACCCTGAGCCCTCAGTGTCTAGATGCAGTGGCCACCAGCACCAGAGGCGAGGCTCTTAGAAGGGCTCCCCCCTGGAATGTTCCCACCGCAAGGTCTCTACATGTGTGTCTCATGTAAATGTTATAAGTGAAAATTTCTACGTTTATAATTTCAAATTTCTAAGACAGTGAAGACGAAAACCCCTCCCCACTCCCCAGTGACGTGCCCACGCCCCAAGACCCTATGTGAGTGGTATAATGATGAAGCGGGTGGAGAGAGGTGTCTGGGGATGGGAAGGAAACAACTGCGGTGACAAAATGCCATTCCCAGGGAGCCAGCTCCCCTACTGACTCCAATAGGCATTCAGTCTGCAGGACACTGGACACCCAGGATGAGTTCAGCCCCCCCATCCGGGAGCACCCCATAAGGGACAGCATCTGTGCTAGTTAGTAAAAGCCTCCCCGCTAGCAAGGGAGACCCCAGCACAGCCCGTGCACCAAGGGCCCCCCCGCTGAGGCAGGACCCCAGCACACTACTAGCTCAAATGCTCAAAAATGTTTTATTAATATGAAATTACACACTTCATAAATTTGTTAACCTTACTTTAATAGATCACTGTATCAATTAAAATTCCAATATATTTTATTGGTCCCAAATGGAAATTAAGTGTTGTAGTTCATACTTATTAATTATTTTATGTTGTTGTAGATCATGAGGGTTGCGAACAGAAGGGATTTCCTGTGGCAGTATATGTTGACGCGAAACTGAGGAAGCCTCCGACTGAAGACCCTCTGTTGTTGTAGGATAGTCTTAGGAAGATAATGCTCAGGGTTATCCATTTCTATATTATTTTATTAAGAATCCTTCTTTGCGTCATCATCTCCAGTGGTTCTACAGTTGTCTCAATGACAGAACTAGCCTTTTACATCAGGTTACTTTGCTTTTCTAAGTCCCTGGCTCTGATCCTGCTACCCAAACAGATGATAGTTGAAGAGATTACACTCTCCACAACATACTTGTAGAAGCATAGCCGTCATTTTAGCTGCGGACGCCAGGGACATGTCCCCACCAATATTTATGATTGACGGGTTTGTCCCCACCAAACCTGTTGTGGAAATTCTTTACAAGCACTAATTTAACAGGCACTTGTGCTCCCAGCAAAGTTTTCACATCAGTATCTGAACAGAATATAATTTAATTCACTCCACTTTCTTATGCAGTTAGGTTTCTTCCTGCTCATGTACTATATTCTTTGTAGTAGAAATGTCATGTTTTAAAAGACTGGTAGTCAGCTACAGGGCGGAGTCCTGCAATGTCACCTGTACCCGTTTCAAGGTAGAAAAAATACAGTTATACAGTTCCCTTGCTATAACATAGGTCCACCCATTGCTGCTTCGCTGTTTGGTGGATTTTTTTAATAGCACTATTTAAACGCTTTCTTTACAGCACACTAATGCACATTTTTATTTTTATTTTTTACCTCCTAAATGATTAGAGGCGATTGTCAATCTCCTCCTGTCATGTCTCCCGTGCTTGCCAAATGTACCTTGTCTGGCTATAAAAATATTCTTCTCCAGAAGGAAAAACAACACAAAAACTATGTGCCTCACTCGGAAATGACACCTGCTTTGAGACCTTCAGTGGAGAATGATGCACTGAGCGGCGCAACAGCTAAGAGACCGTACTGCGTATTAATACTTTTATGTTTTAAATCTACGACGGTTTGAGTATTAAAACCAGTGAGAAATGTGAGTAAATGTTAATGTATGTCTGGGAAAAGAGTAGAAAAGTGTTTTTGTGAGGAGTTTTACAGCCTTAAAACATAATGATTATAAAAAATAAAGATGACTACTTTGCAGATTTTGCCTGTTGCGGGTTATTTTAATAATAAATGAGGGATCATTATAAATGAAATTTAATCGGTCTGGTTTCTTTAATGCGGGTGGGTTGCCAGAAAAAAAAATATTCATGTAAAATGTTTGCTAGTTTAAGACTCCCAAAGATGATATGTTGACATACCGTATTTGTGTAAAGAGCATACCAGAATACTACTTTGCGCTGAAGGCAAAAAATTCTCGCTATGTCTGCATCCAGTTGCCAGAGAGCATTCTGCGTCGCAGGAACGGAGAACCAGGGAGTGGATAACATTTCCACCAAAGTTGGGAAAAAACATTAAAAAGGAAAATCATTTGATCCATTAGTGAAAGTAAATTACAGTGCAGTTAATTATTAGTCTTTCATTATTTGGATAGGTAGCTGAAATGTATATTTGTCAAAAATCACTGTGCAGAAAGCAAACATTGTCCATTGTCCATACCTAGATGTTTAATTCCTGAATCGCTGGAAGCGCTGGATGGATAGCGAGAGCATTGCGTCAGCGCAACTTCCGGAAAAATTCCCTCCTGCTCCCTCCACCAAAACAACATATTGCCTTTGAACAACCTAAGCTTCCTTAAGAAGTATAGTCTTCTTTGTCCCTTCTTGTAGACGGCTTTATAGAACAGTTTCAAGTCCAGTCTGTTATCCAGGTGAACTCCAAGGTATTTTATACTCCTCAATCACCTTCGCTTCCTCTCTCATGATGGAAACAGTATTTGACTTAACACTGTTTCTAAGGAAATCTACAATCATCTAATTTGTTTTGTGAACTCCAAGGTATTTTATACTCCTCAATCACCTCCACTTCCTTTCTCATGATGGAAACAGTATTTGACTTAACACTGTTTCTAAGGAAATCTACAATCCACTAGTTCTCTGTACTCAGCTCTCCCTGATACATTTGACAACTGCAGTCAACTGACTATTTTTGCGGATGACAGGTCTCTGTTTTGTACTGTAAGTGTGAAGTGTAGAGAATGAAAATAAATGGTGAGAGTACTCTCCCCTGTGGTGCTCCTGTGCTGCTGACCATCTGGTTTGACACACACCCTTCTGTCTCACAAACTATGAAATCTTTCTCAGGCATTCATTGGCAATGGTTGAGGCCTCTGCCCAGGGGCGTCACAGTGTGGGGAAAAGTGTGGACCTGACTACCCACGGCCCAAGAAGGGAGAGCCCCCCCCCAGTGTCAATTTGTTTCATTATGTTGTTGTTAGCAAATAAAAACGGGAGAATTAGACCAATCTTTATGTCAGTGTTAGTTCTCCACAATTTAGGAGTCCCCCCTCTAGCAGACGCAAAATGGTAGGTTTCACTAAACAGCCTGAGCTTGCTGTAACTGCTGAGAAAAACAAATTGACAGAGGCCCTGCTCTGGCCACCCAGATGATAGCCTTGACACAAGCCATCATGTTGCCCAAAAAGCACAAATCAGATTATCAGAAGAAAAAATTGAGAGAAGGAAATAAGGCAGAATGAAGGGAGACAGCTGTCGACTGCTTCCTTTCGGACGGGTGAACTAGTTTGCTTGTTTTCATGCAAAGTCTCATTAAATTTAACATGTTGAGCCTACACATATGAAGCCTTTAGCTTTGCTAGTTGCCAACCAAGCTTTGCGGCTGTAAGCATAAAGACAACTACACTACAGGCTAGCTAACGTTTAGTTGCCAACTTTAACAGGTTTCAGGAACTCACTGCAGTGACCCTAGTGCAGCCACGGGAGCCGCGCCAGCAGCAGAGGCAGCGGTGGGCCATCCTGGCGGTTCGTCTGAAGGTGAAGAAATAAAGACCAAAGATGAGGTGACTGTGAGGTTGTTTAAGTTTTAACGGTGATCTCCTCTGGCTAGCCTACTTCTGTGCTATACTAGGATATATTGTAGTATGACAAAACATGTATATTTAACAATTCAATTCTCTACTAATTTAATAATTGTAATGTGTGGCTGTTGATCCGCTGATTCATAGACATGAATATAGATAGCTGCCGCCCATTGAGTTCTATTAGGCAATATATGTTAGCCATGGAATTAGCCTGCTAGTGGGTAAAACTTTTGGTAACTAATAACCATGAGAAAAATGCATAGACACGTGCGTTATTAGCAAAATTCTGGCCTTTTTTAATAAGTTGTGACCGTCTGTCTCTTTATTTTAGACATTGACACTGATTATCCATAACGAGCCCAGACATTTTTTTCTAAATTTGATTTCAAAATTAGGGGAAAACATTATCTATTCAATCAACAATGTAGGATTTGCAGGTTTGTCCAAGTCAGGTGTCGCGTTAATGGAATATTCTCGTTATTTGATCAGTTTTTTACAGTTGTGACAGAAAAATCTGAAGGCTATCCGTCATTTTTACAGATTCCTTTTCATACCTTCCTCTGACCACTCTGATGCACGGCAGGCTAGATGTGCTCCTCTTCAGATCTCTGTCTGCTCATATATCAGGAAGTCTGACAGCGAGATGTTGGAGTTGGGGATATGAAACTGCAGCAGTGTCACAGTGAAATACACAACACTACATCCCTGTTACTCTGGCTTAGTCCTTGTAAGGGCTTATGGTACTTACACACCGCACACGATAGACGCGATCAGAGAGTCTGGTTCACATGTAAAGTCAATGGAGGACTGTGACACGTCAGAAGCAGATTTGCGTCACAAAAAGGCTTTTCTGCCTGATTTGCACGACCAAGTAGTGCGGCTGGTGCGTTTCAGGCGTGACCGAAAATACGTGCTGTATTTTATGTCTGCCGCAGAAGTTGGAGAAAGCTCAACTTCAAGTTGCGCCGCGATAACCAATCAGCTGACAGGTGTCAGTGATGCTGTGACTGAGTGAATGGAGTCACAGCATCAGCAGGACATGTAATCTGATAAACACCATGGCTAGTCACCCCGAGCTACATGACACAAGCTGTTTTCTATACAGAGACAGAAATAAAAAAATAAACATTATAAAGAGGTTAAACTATTTAGACAGGAATGCTCTTAAGAGGTTTGTGGCCCGCAAAAAGCCCCTCTCTCAGAGTAGTGAGTAGAATTGAGCTGGATACTCGGCTGAAACGAGTATCCGGTACGGTAAAGCACTTTTGACGAGTACGAGTATCATACGAGTAATACCAGTGAATATCTGTGTTCAGATTTTGGGGGAGACTGTGGCTCAGTGGTAAAGTTGGTTTGCAATCGGAGGGTCGTAGGTTTGAATCCAGCTTTCTCCAGTCACACTGGGCAAGGCACTTAACCCCAAAAAACATCGTCCTTCAATGTAAAGCGCTTTGAGTGGTCAGTATGACTAGAAAAGCCCTATATAAGTTCAGTCCATTTACCTTTAAATAGTAATTCTCAATAGGTAGCTGACTCTGTCTGCGTTCTCCCGGAGCCACTATACTCCCGAATTTCTTCTGATGGTATCGCACGTCACCTTTCATGAGAGGGTTGGAGAATAACACATGATACATTTGCATTTTGCCAAAGAAGGTGCAGTTTCCTCATTCCAGTCATGAAATAATCACGTGTTGGCGAAGTTCGCCTTTTTGAATTCAAAATAGGTCACCTAAGTGATTTGTGTATAAGAAAAAACAATCAGCTGTAATTAGTGACGCGCCACAGCAGCAAGCCGCAAGTTTTCAGAACAGTTTTGTATGACTGACAGAAGCTGCAGTTTCAATTACTTTTTACATCCTCCCACTTATTAAGGATTAAAAAATGTTTCACCGACCTCGTATCTAGTTTCCTTTTATTTTGGCCGCGATGGTTACTCTGGTAACGCATCAAGGTTTTTTCCAGCTTTTTTTTGGCCCAGAAACGCATCTATTGCACTTATCCAGCAGAAAACAAAGTAACAACAGACTTCAACAGACTTAATGCCGTGCTGCGACCAAAATGAGGAAAAAAAAAACTTTCTCACTCTCTTCTAACCCAGAGACTCCTTTGAGTTTTTAGAATGATTAATAAGTTACTATTGCTAAATGTTAAATGCTGCTGAGCAGGAGAAAGAGTATCTAGGAGGTTAATAAAGATGGTCTAAAAGGGCCCAGGGTGGGTCTGGGACTGTAACATCAAATTTTATTTATTTTATAAAATAAATAAAGGTAGCTATGGTATACAATTATGTTACAAATCAGTTAGCTACACACATATATCTGGTGTGGATATAAAAAAATAAAATAAAAAAAGTACCAAAAACAATCAACATAAAAAAAAAATAAAGTTAAAAAATGAAAGTTATGTTGCAATGAAACTCTTGTTCATTACAATTTACTTCATAATTACAACCGCAATGGTTGTATTCATTTTTGCAAAACTTGTTCTGTATATTGTTTGGTTGTTCTCAAACCCTTTGATCTGAAGATCAATCCTGATGTTATGTAAAAAAAATTGTGATCAGTAATAAATAACAATAACGATTTCTGTTCAACCCATATTAATTGCATGATTAAAAACACATACCTGTGAAACCCACACCCATTTCAAGATAACCCAGCCCACTTTTGTGTTAAACTCTGCCCATTTCCGGAATAGGTCCCGCCCAGTCCGAGTACAGATACAGATAATTCATATGGGTTAACAGATACAGATAATGCTGTACTCGCTCATCCCTAGTGGTGAGCCATGCACAGCTTCCTCACCTGGACACCCAGGCCTGGTAATGTCTTCTCCAAAGCACGTTCCGCACTGCTCACATATAAACTTTTTCTAACAGCAGACAGCTGGACAGCTGCTCAGCTTGGTAGTTGGTGTGTTGGCGGGCAAAGCGTGGACCTTCGCAGCACAAACTGAGCGAGGAGCTGGGGTGTTTATTGATCCCTCAGCCCAACTGGTAGCTTGGAGACAATAGTGAACCCGGCAGCTGCACTCACACATGCTGGGCTCGAAGGAGATGGTGCTCCCAGGTTTTGGATCCTTCTGCTTCACACGCATGAAAATGGCATATTTTAAAGCGCAACCAGTTCGCTTTGCACACGCTTCAAGGTGTAAATGTGCAGTGTTTAGTCGCGTCTATCGCTTTTGGTGTGTAAGCACTGTTAGACTTCATCCATCTTGTTAGCCAGTTATCTCACATTGTCCATTATGATTGATGGAAGAGATGGTTTGAATTTCCTTCCTACTTTGCCTCCCTTTTGCTCCTGCTCTGTATCCACGCCTTGGCTTCAGTTGAGGGTTTGTTTCAGCTTTTGCCATATTAATCAATTGCTCCTGGCTGTATACCATCTTGTTGCGATGGTTACACATCATACTACATTGTCAAAAATTGACAATTTAACAGCAAAAATCCTCAATATGTAGCCAACAGATGAAATCCAACATTCAGCCACCCAGAGCAGTGCTTTTCAGCACAGAGTATTATGTTTGTTTCCTGTTAACAGGAAACCTTTCTAGACCATGTTTCTAGGATCTGATCTCAGGTATATTTTTTTATTCACCCAAAATAATTTCCTGTTCATCTATATATTTTAGTTTAGAAAAAGGAGTCACTTTTGGCCAGGAAATTAATAAAAAGCAATCTGCTTAGAAATAAAAAAGCAAAAAAGCCAATGTCACTAACCATTAAAGGTCTCCTTCACTGGAAACTCAATTCCATGCATCAGTTAGAGAAAGAAAATACACCAGAACATGCCAGTCTAAAAAAGCAAATAATTCTAACGTCATAATGAATGGGACCGCCCACAGGAGGGAAGCATTGTTTTGGCCAAGAAGCTGTGGCTGAGCAGTAGCTCCAAGAAGCTAACAGTTAGCAACTTTACAACATGGCAGAATATGTTCGGTATTTGTGGAGATAACACATCAGCAATAGATTTCTTTTTACCCATGGAGGAGGAGCTGAAGACCAAATGGTTGGAATTTGTTTTCGGAAAACCACCAGGAAATGCAATGCTCATTTATTGATTTGTTCAGTTACTTTGAGTTACTTCATAGCCACAGATCTAACTGCACTGGCAATCCCTCGAAGCTTGATTTAAAACCAGAATCTATACCAAACGTTTGAACACCAGTTCTCAGGCTTCTGTAAGTAAAAAATAGATTGTTAAGTATTGTGTTAAAATGCAGCATGACAAGGAAATGTACTACCTTGGCTAACATAAAAAATAAAATATTTTCTCCACACAAACCGAGACGGCTTTCTTTAATACCAGAGAACATGGAAAAATTAATAAAAACACCAGCAAATGAGACTTTTACACAGTTAATGTAATGATGCATGAGAATAACCCACCCATTCACTCTGTTTTACAAACTGACATGATCCTCTTTAAGATGGCATCAGGCTTTGGTCAGTCACAAAGCCAGGTAAAGACGCACCAGACACATACCTGCACCTGTGACATTGAAATTGTATCCTATGTCTGTAGCAACATTTCCCCTAGCATGTCATGTGTGGCTCTTTTCCCATCTCTGAAACTCTATATTTAGCACGGGCCTGTGACCTGGCTGCTGCAAACTGAACCCTGTTCCACACATTGTCAAAACAAGGGGCTAATCCTGTTCAACAGGTGCTGGCTCTGTACAAACAGGCAGTCTGCAAGTATTATCCAAACTCCCATATGACACAGTGGGCCTGATTTACCAATAATCCAAATAAGCAGCACAAAATTAAGTGCGCCACAAATTTTCGCAAGTTGTTTGTTCCTTATTTGCATATTATCTACTAAAATTGTATGTGAAATTCATAACAGGTGTAAAGAGCAGTATGTACTTTGAGTGAGTGAGTGCTCTTTTGTGTGTGCCAGCATCCCTGCCTCATACAGTGCCTGGCAGCCAGAGAGACGGACTCACTGGGGAGGAGTGCACATTGGAAGTATGATGTGTCTTTGGCAAAAAAAGGAAACAACCACAAAACTGTCAAGTTTATGGCGATTAGAGTGTTAATTACTAGTGATGTCATCTGTGAAACCCAAGATTCAAAGCTTGTATAGCAAAATCAAACCATTGCAAAGGGAAGTACTGTATTGGAGCTTGAGTAATTTGCTGATGGTCACGTGACCAATAACGTTCGTAGCTTTGTTTCACACACCAACTCAGGTTACTGCTTCAGACTTTGGTTCAAATTTTTAAAGCTTCCTGAAAAGGGTTGGACTGTTATTTGTAATCGGATACTTAGAGTATTTGCTGATGAGTCACTAAGTAGAATATCATGAAGAAGATCAGAAATGAAACCTGTTGCAAAGAGAGGGCATTCTAAGATATGGGAATTTAATTTCTCCAAACAATGTTGCCAAATGTATATGGTCTAGTGCAGGGGTGTCAAACTCATTTCTGTTTTGGGCCACATTAAGCTCATGAATACCCTTAAAGGGCCGGTTGTGGCAGAAAGTATTGATTAAACTATAACGAACCATTAAAATCTGAACAAAAAAATATCTCTTCTCACTTGTATTTCTTATTATTTCTTAAAATGAAATAATACTCAACATCTTTACATGATTGTGTAAAGATGGCTGGCCAGATGTGGCCCGCGGGCCTTGAGTTTGACATGTATGGTCTAGTGAATAATTTTTATAAAAAGTGGTAGAATATTGAGCTTGATTCCATACATGGAAAGGAGCTTTTTAGTAAGTTTGTTCAATTGTCATTTCTTTTAATAAAAAAATCTAGTTTTGTTTTATATTTTTATTGTCTTTATATATAAAACAATTTTATTTGGGTAAAACATAAAAAAAAAGTTTCATTTTGGTTTTGCATGTTTACAAGAAATTTTGGACTTAGGTATGTTCTATCCAGTTTTAATGGGGAATAAAGTCCTTCTGTCATTGCTATTTTTGTAAAAGCATCCATAAAGTGAGCTACATGTATTAGAAAGGAGGTAGGGATAAATAAGTATATACTTCTGCCTACTCATTTAAAAACATTATTCAATGGAAATGTAAAATTATAATAATTTGAATATGTACATAATGTGAATATGTGTGAAATAATTTAAATAGTAATAATACACTTATTCCTTGAAAAGCCATAATTAAAAAAAAACATGCTAAGTTTTTTAGGTTATGTTTTGTATGTGAGGTTCAGTGTATTATGAATCAGCAACTGGATGACATTACCAATATGCCATCAGTGAGGCACTACTTTACTTTCATCCTCAATGATTAATAAACTCAAACAATCACACCAAGAATATTGATTTTACTGTATTTTATTTCATTTTAAAAATGCAATAAACTTTTATGACATGATCCTGGCCTAGTCCAGGCTTTTTGAATGCTTTATTTATCCATAAAGTTAAAGCCACCATTCATCTTCAAAAGAGTACAATTACCTGTGAAAACATAAGCAATACAATGCCTTGACCAGCAGATGTCCTCATAGAATTCTACAGCTTCGAGCAATGAACCCTATTTCAAAACAATTGGATTGAAAGCTTCATTGCTTCAAAAGGCTTTATATCACGATTAATTACTATTAGGCTGGAATGTCTGTAATAATAATAACAAACTGATTTTAAATCGTTGCAGAACAAATACATGCTTTTCAGAGGCGGTAAAACAAAACGCAAAAAAAGCCACCACAAACAGTTTCATGTTCAATAAATCACTCTGCATTTGCTACGCCTACTTATTTGCATGATCATCTCCCAATATTTTGCGTCTTCTGACAGAAATGCCCATATTACATTTTAATAAAGGGCAAAAGCTCTCAAACGCATTTTGCTGCATGTTTTTGTGCCAAATGGGGAGCCTAATTCTCCTCCCCTTCTGGTCGGCCCGTGGGTCCCCAAACCGTAAAAAGAATGAATGGAAATCAATGAAGCGATAAAAGTTATTTTCTGGTCCGCTTTCTCTTACGTCCTGAATCACAAATATGTTGTAATTCGATTTAAATGATAACTAACGATGTACATATCGACTGTTTGTCCAGTGATTTGGGATTTATTTGACTGTAAAAATGTAAAATGCCTACAAACCAGAAGTCAGAAGTCGCATATATGATGTAATTTTGCTAATGGGAGTTAGCACTAGCTATAGCACGTAAAACACTCACCTAGAGCTTGTAGAGCTTCTCCTCCATGCTGGCTCTCACTCCACTGAGTGCTTTACCCCCGACATAGCTGCTACTTTCCACATGGTCAGATTTATAGAGGTTTTCTCCGTGTTTAATCCTCCTTTCTTCATCCTTGAGGCTACGGCCCTCCCTCTCCCTCTTCTTCTTCAATTGCAGTCCGCTAAGCGTTGTTACACAAAACCTAAAGTAACTTTTGTATCCGGTCGAAAATCAGCGTTTTCTCTGCATCAAAATTCTTTTTTTAAATTCACGGACATCATATGTTTGATCTACAGCGCATTTCAAACTGAATCAGAAAATAACTTTAATCGCTCCATTGACTCTCATTCATTTTTTTTGGCATTTGGGGACCCGTGGACCGTAAGTAGAAGGGCGTGACTTAGGCCCCCAATGTGTGTGCACGTTTTAATAAGTGCAAGCCTTTGATAAATCAGGACCGGTGTCTTTCAAACAATCAACACTGTAGCCAAGCAAAGCCAGGCGTCCCTCCTTTATCAGCCCCCAACTCAGAACAACTGGGGATCAAGACTCTGAGCTCTAAAGAGGATGAAGGATGAGTTGAGCAGGGTGAGGTTTGCGGATGTCTCTCAAGTCACAGACATTACTTTATGATTTCATGAGATTCCCTAATCTAATCAAATTATCCAAGCCGTTTGCCTCAAATGACCTGTACATCGGTCTGTTTAACAATGTTATCCTTGTTCTCTAAATACTGCTATGCTCCTGTGACAGATCTGAACATTTCCACACATCACCCCTAATGGTGGAAACATGAGAGCCTTCGGGTATTGTGTCAGAGACTCAGCTGTTCGTTGCGACTTCCATGTGAGAATGAATGTGTGGATCAACAGGTGGTGCGTCGGCTGCTACACTTGAAACAACAGTCTCCATTCGGCTTGCACGGTATATGCTGACCTGAAAGGAGAGAGGGTTAACACTTTGGTGAGCAAATAAATCAACTCAATCTTTGACACATGTCCTATCTGAGAGTAGTTTTATTTACCATGGACTGGTGAGTTCATCTTCAGCTCAATTATATTCAGAATGACTTCTATTCTACCCAAATACTTCCCAAACAACCATGTTTCCTAAAATGTTAGGTTTTTATGTGAAATATAAACAAAGCCAAAATTCAATGGAATAAAATTATTTAGACCCCATTTTTACTCAGAAACAGAACAACCACAACATTTGAAATGTCGAATACCAAGAACACAATGGGACAAATGCAACACATTTGACGATATTTTTAGAGACTAAAAAACCCAGAATCTGCTATTTGATACCACAATATTGAATGATGAAGTTCAAGTCAAAGTATTTTAGGTTTTGATCTATACTAACCTGACACTTTATAAGGCACACTAGTTCAATTTTTCTTTGACAGAACTAGCTAATCAGCCAAATAAATGCTATCAGGCATCTAGATGTGGTAAAGATGACTTGCTAAAGTTTAATTTGAGCAATAGAATCAAGAAAGGAGGTTTTAGATTACTTTGAATGTGGCGCGGTCGTTGGTACCTGACAGGCTGATCTGAGGTCGATTATTTCCAGTATTTACAAGGGTTTTTGACCATAACCATCCATGATAGCAGGAATATGCAAATGCTTTAGGCCCCCTCTAAAAATATATATAACTGCCTATTTTAATAGTTTATTAGTCCCTGGACTAGCTGTTTTGGAAACACCAGCCAGGTTTGTTAAGTAGCATTGCACCTAGGCATTTTAATTTGGAGCAATTATTTTGGAGTTACATTACACAGAAACCTCTGCGAATAGGTGAATTCATGAACCATGAATAGGTGAGGGTTCACTGTATTCCAGTAACTGCTGATCTGCTGGGATTTTTATGCACAGTGATCTCTCAGGTTCACAGATAATGGTTTGAAAGAGACAGAATACTGGCTGAAAATGCTTTGCTGTTGTCAGAGGACACTGATTTGAGACTGATTTGAGATTACATTAAGATCAGTGTTCCCGCCGGGTCTTAAAAAGCCTTAAAAGCAGGAATTTGGAAATAATACCTTAAAAAGAATTGAAAAAGTCTTGAATTTTGATATCTGGGTATCTTTGTCAATCATGATAATTCTTTATTACATAAATAAAGAGTGGCGTAGCCAATGATTGAGAACGCAATGAAGCCCGGGGCCAAAGGACGAACATGAATGCGTACATGACATCTGCTGTGAAGATCACGCACTACCAGCAGGACAGGCAAAGTAGAAACACAGAAAATCTGAGTAGACAAGAAGGTTAATGCTGCTATATATTTTTTTTTACATTTCTATTACGTTATCTAACTACCCATTTCATGCTGTGGTTATGGGTAAATGTAAATTTAATGAAGTGTGGCTGGATAAAAACTCTTTTCATCATTGCTTAAAACCAGTGGAGAACAATGGTTTGAGACTTTTTGCACCGTACACAAAAAAAGGATTCAGCTAGGTACAATGGGAATGAAGGCGTTAGAGTCTCATGCCAAGTCGTACAAGCATATGAACTCTCAAAGGACAAAAACAAACGTAGCGTGTGTGTTTCAACCAACTGTTAGCCAGCTCCCTGCTAATGTGCCTGAAGCCGCAGCAGGAGCTTATGTTAGCCAGTTAGCTGCTAGCGCTGCAGGCACGACAGTAACCAGACTGGATCTGCGCACAGCTTTTGGGTCCATGCCAACACTAAAAGCCAAGGTGTTGTGGACTCTTAACACAAAAACTAAACACCATTCCTACAATGGAAATTATGGTATCTCAGAGCTTTTCAAGTGCATGTTCCCTCAATCCGGTTCTGACAAAACGGCTTACATAGCCAAGTTTGGTTAACCTATTTACATTAGGGCAGTGACTCAGAACTTCGTTATTTGAATATAATTCGAATGTTTTAAAAGTTAAAGATATTCAAACACATTTTATGGATCTCTTAATATTAAAACCTATATGGGAATAATTTTTTGTATACGTGTTTGCCTGCTTGTGGTGAGTATTGCGACACTTGCTGTTGTCACTGCAAGCTCCTCGGAGCTGCTTGGTGCTCAGATTCTCTTTGATTGATCTGTTTTTCTCTATGTTGAGGTCTGTGTAAGTTATTTTTAACACACAAGCACACTACTACACTTATTTCCAGTCGGTGTACTTTACGTTTTGGGAACCATTTGTGTTTCTGTTTGTTCTCGGTGTGCTAGGGTCTCGCTAGTTAGTTAGCTCAGCTTCGTAGCAGCTTTGGCTTCCATCTCTCATTCCCCCTCTGCGGCTCCTCTCTCCTGTTCTCTGTGTCAGATGTTTAGTGACTCCCATGCCTCCTTTAGTGATAATGGTAAGTGCAATAAATGTAACATTTTGGTAGCTTTGGAGGCGAGGGTTTCAGAGTAAGAGGCCCGGCTTTGTGCTTTTGAGAATCCAGTAAATAGCCAAGACCCGTTAGCCAGCGTGGAACCAACAGAACCCACGCAGCTGGGATCTCAGGCCGACTGGGTGACGGTACGTAGAAAGCATAGTTCTCTGCCCAAAGGGAACCACCGACCTGTCCGCGTTTCTAACAGATTTTCCCCTCTCAGTGACACACGCACTGAGGAACAGACTCTGGTACTTGGCAGTTCCATAGTCCGAAACGTGGCTTTAGAGACACCATCGACCATAGTCAAATGTTTTCCAGGGGCCAGAACAGGCGACATAAAATCCCACCTGAAACTGCTGGCTAAGGATAAGCGTAAATACAGTAAGATTGTTATTCACGCTGGCGGAAATGACACCCGGGTACTCCAATCGGAGGTCACTAAAATTAGTGTTGCTTCGGTGTGTAAGTTTGCTAAAAAAATGTCAGACTGTGTAAAAAAAATATTAGTTTCATCTAAACCCTCAACTTGTATGTTAGACCCAATACCAACCAAAGTATTTAAGGAAGTGTTCCCTCTGGTTACTGGCCCTATCGTAGACATGATGAATCTATCTTTAAAAAATGGATATGTGCCACAGGAATTTAAGGTTGCCGTAATTAGGCCTTTACTAAAGAAACCCTCCCTGGATCAAGATGATTTAGCTAACTACAGACCTATATCTGATCTTCCTTTCTTATCCAAAATTCTTGAGAAAATAGTTGCTAATCAAGTATGTCAGCATCTAAACAGCAACCACATGTTTGAGGAATTTTAGTCAGGTTTTAGAGCTCATCATAGCACAGAAACAGCACTGGTAAAAGTTACTAATGATATTCTAATGGCCTCAGATAATGGATTTGTGACTGTTCTGGTCTTGCTAGATCTCAGTGCTGCTTTTGACACAGTCGATCATAATATTCTCTTAGAAAGGCTCGAACATGTAGGGATAAAGGGAACAGCACTAGGTTGGTTTAAATCATATCTGTCCAACAGATTCCAGTTTGTTCATGTCAATGATGAATCTTCTTCACACTCAAGGGTTACTTGTGGAGTACCACAGGGTTCTGTGCTTGGACCGATTCTCTTTACTATATATATGCTTCCAATTGTTAAAATAATTAGACAACATGGTATGAATTTCCACAGTTATGCTGATGATACACAATTATATTTATCCATAAAACCTGATGAAACCAATCAGTTAGGTAGATTACAAGCATGTCTGGAAGACATAAAAACTTGGATGACTCTGAATTTTCTGCTCCTAAATTCAGACAAGACAGAGGTTGTTGTCTTTGGACCAGAACCTTTAAAAAGGAAACTGCTAGGTCAATCACTTCATCTGGATGGCATTAATTTGGCCTCTGGTAATAATGTAAAGAACCTCGGTGTAATTTTTGACCAAGACATGACATTTAAATCTCATATTAAACAGGTTTCTAGGATTTCTTTCTTTCACCTTCGGAATATTGCTAAAATTAGAAACATCCTGTCCAGGAGTGATGCAGAGAAACTAGTCCATGCATTTGTGACTTCGAGGCTGGACTACTGTAATTCCTTATTATCAGGAAGTCCACAAAATGCAATCAAAAGCCTTCAGTTCATCCAAAATGCTGCAGCAAGACTTCTGATGAATATTAAAAAGAGAGATCACATTTCTCCTGTTTTGGCTTCTCTCCATTGGCTCCCTGTTAAATCCAGAATAGAGTTTAACATCCCCCTACTTACGTATAAAGCCCTTAATAATCAAGCTCCATCGTACATCAGAGATCTGATTTTTCCATATGTTCCTAACAGAGCACTTCGTTCTCAGAATGCAGGTCTATTGGTAGTTCCTAGGATTTCAAAAAGTAGAGTAGGAGGCAGAACTTTTTGTTATCAGGCTCCTCTCCTGTGGAACCAGCTCCCAGTTTTAGTTTGTGAAGCATATACTCTGTCTGTTTTTAAGACTAGGCTTAAAACCTTCCTTTTTGATAAAGCTTATAGTTACTTATCAAGACACTAGATCTTATAACCCCTCTCCAATTTCTAACAGTAATGTAATAATTTACCACAATAAAATGATTAGAGAATTAAACAAAGGTTGAATCATGACAGAAAAAGATTTACACCAGGTTTTAAGGCTAGAAAGTTATGGATAAAGATAATGCCAGAGTCTTCAGAAGAGCGGCCTTTATCTACTCCAGTTATATCACTTACCAATAATATTATCTCTGTAATACATATATTCTGGAGAGGGTGCAGTCCTATGAGCAAGGAGATATGCATAAGCACTAAAATACTTACCCACTTACCTCCTTCTTTCCTCCTGGATTTCCAGGCAGGGAGTAGAGGAAAATGGAGTGTTCAGCCCGATCCAGCGAGGGGAGGATGCAGCCCGGTCCGGCAGCCCTCCTCAACTCCATCTCCCTCACACCGTGCATTGCCAATAGACTTAAGAATAAGGGAAAAAATCATCCTTTTTCAGACTCAACTGACCCTAACACACCTTCTACTTTTCTTTTCTACTACTTTCCAGATATATTTTTTCTGATGTTAATGCGATTGTTAACCCAGTTTTCTCTCAGTGTTTCTCTCCCCATAGAAGCTCTACCCGGTCTGGGACCCTGCTCAGCTATAATAACCCCTGCTGGATGGGGAGCGTTCGTCCAGATGATGCTCAAAGTCACCGAGCATCCTCCATGCTGGCTCTTCTCTGTCTTCTCAGACCCCCAGACGGTCGTGGTAGATGACCGTTGGTACTGAGCCAGGGTTCTGCCAGAGGTTTCTTCCTGTTAAAGGGGAGTTTTTCCTCTCCGCTGTCGCTACATGCTTGCTCAATATGAGGGTTTGCTGAGGAATTGCTGTGGTTGGAGTCTGCATGTTCCGGGCACAACCTCACGCCGATGACTCAACGCAATCTGCTGGGATTCCTTACATAGAAAACTCAACTGACTGGAATGGTTGTATAATTGTATTGAGATGACTTTTGTTGTAAAGTGCGTTGAGATTACATTTGTATTGAACTGGCGCTATATAAATAAAAGTTAGTTGAATTGAATTAAGTGTGTGTGCCCTGGCACGGCTGGTGGTGGTGGTTTTGGAGGTTGGGTTTAAGCTACCCCCCAGGGTACCATGGAGGTCCCTTTAATGCCCAGGCAAAGGTGCTTTAGCCTGGGTTGAGGGTACAGCCAGGTGCCAGGAGGTCCTGGTCGGTCCTTCAGGGGACTGTAGTGGGCCTTTAACCTAGATAATGATGCTAAAAGCGGACTCGAAGGTCCCAGGAGGGCCAGGTTGAACCTCTAGGGGATGATGGTGGTCCTTTTAACCCAGATAATGGTGCTTTAAGACAGGTTAAAGGTCCTAGGAGGGCCTGGTTGAACCTCTAGGGGATGATGGTGGTCCTTTTAACCCATCTAATGGTGCTTTAAGGTGGGTTAAAGGTCCCAGGAGGGCCTGGTTGAACATCCAGGTGATGATGGTGGTCATTTTAACCCAGATAATGGTGCTTTAACACAGGTTAAAGGTCTTAGGAGAGCCTGGTTGAACCTCCAGGGGATGATGGTGGTCCTTTTAACCCAGATAATGGTGCTTTAACACGGGCTAAAGGTCCTAGGAGGGCCTGGTTGAACCTCCAGGGGATGATGGTGGTCCTTTTAACCCATATAATGGTGCTTTAAGGTGGGTTAAAGGTCCCAGGAGGGCCTGTTTGATTGTCCAGGGGATGATGGTGGTCCTTTTAACACAGATAATGGTCCTATAAGGTGGGTTAAAGGTCCTAGGAGGGCCTGGAGCTTACATTTTTTTCTAAGTGTCGACCTCCAGGGTGGCCGAGCCGTGGTCGGCCAGAGGGCCCCTTTCCCGGGCCGCCTTACCAGAGGCATGAGATTGTTGGGGGTGCAGTTTGGTTACCCTGGCACGGCTGGTGGTGATGGTTCTCGAGGGTGCCTTAAGGCTGTCCTCCAGGGGATGATGGTGGCCCTTTAAGCAAGATAACGGTGCTTTAAGTTGGGTTGAAGGTCCCAGGAGGCGCAGTTGGTCCTTTAACCCAGATAATGGTGCCTTAAGTTGGGTTGAAGGTCCCAGGAGGCCCCAGATGGTCCTTTAACCCAGATAATGGTGGCATAACGCGGGTTGGATGTCCCAGGAGGTCCTGGTCGGTCTTCCAGGGGACCATGGTGGCCCTGTAACCCAGATAATGGTGCCTAAAGGTGGGTTGAAGGTCCCAGGAAGCCCCGGTTGGTCCTTTAACCCAGATAAGGGTGCCTTAAGGTGGGTTGAAGGTCCCAGGAGGCCCTGGTTGGTCCTTTAACCCAGATAAGGGTGCTATAACGTGGGTTGTATGTCCCAGGAAGCCCCGGTTGGTCCTTTAACCCAGATAATGGTGCCTTAACGTGGGTTGGATGTCCCAGGAGGTCCTGGTCGGTCCTCCAGGGGACAATGGTGGCCCTTTAACCCAGATACGGGTGCCTTAAGGTGGGTTGAAGGTCCCAGGAGGCACCGGTTGGTCCTTTAACCCAGATAATGGCGCCTTAACATGGGTTGGATGTCCCAGGAGGTCCTGGTCGGTCCTCCAGGGGACCATGGTGGCCCTTTAACCCAGATAACGGTGCCTTAAGGTGGGTTGAAGGTCCCATGAGGCCCCGGTTGGTCCTTTAACCCAGATAAGGGTGCCTTAAGGTGGGTTGAAGGTCCCAGGAGGCTCCAGTTGGTCCTTTAACCCAGATAATGGTGCCTTAACGTGTGTTGGATGTCCCAGGAGGTCCTGGTCGGTCCTTTAACCCAGATAATGGTGCCTTAACGTGGGTTGGATGTCCCAGGAGGCCCCGGTTGGTCCTTTAACCCAGATAATGGTGCCTTATCATGGTTTGGATGTCCCAGGAGGTCCTGGTCGGTCCTCTAGGGAACCATGGTGGCCCTTTAACCCAGATAACGGTGCCTTAAGGTGGGTTGAAGGTCCCAGGAGGCCCCGGTTGTTACTTTAACCCAGATAAGGGTGCCTTTAGGTGGGTTGAAGGTCCCAGGAGGCCCCGGTTGGTCTTTTAACCCAGATAATGGTGCCTTAACGTGGGTTGGATGTCCCAGGAGATCCTGGTTGTTACTTTAACCCAGATAAGGGTGCCTTTAGGTGGGTTGAAGGTCCCAGGAGGGCCCGGTTGGTCCTTTAACCCAGATAATGGTACCTTAAGGTGGGTTGAAGGTCCCTGGAGGTCCTGGTTGGTCCTCCAGGGGACCATGTAGGCCCATTAAACCCTTAGACAGAGGCTTTCAGGTGGGCTGGATGCACCCAGGGACGCTGGTGGTTCTGATTCATCCAAGGCGACTGGTGCTGGCTGGTCATCCGTGCCAGAGCCCCGGAGTTGCACCACCCTACCTGCCTCCCTGGAGCTTTGACTTTTATTTTCTTTTTTTGTAAAAACGTTTCTTATTTTCTCTTCGTTTCCTTATTTATTTATTCTTTAATATTACATTTTTTAAATTTATTTATTTTAATCCATTTCCCCCCATTTTTCTCCTTTTTTGCCTGGGGCCAAGTGTCTCTTGCCAGGGGAAAGAGGCTTTGAACTCTCGCTTAAAAAGTTCTGCCCTTGGCATGTCCATGACACGTCCCGCACATGGGCCAAACAGATTGTCACTGAGGCAGCCTTTTTGTCATTGGCCATGAGAAGCAATACAAAGTGATACCTGTTCCTCTAAGGTCCATAAGATTGCAAGTGGTGTGGCCCAGGGTTCAGTTTTAGGCCCAGTGCTTTTTAACCTGTATATGCTCCCTCTTGGCAGTGTCATCAGAAGACATGGAGTTAACTTCCACAGTTTTGCTGACGATACACAGTTGTACATCTCCATGTCTCCTGATGACACACGGCCAGTGGATGCACTTTTTAACTGCATTTTAGACATTAAATCCTGGAATGGCAGAAAACTTTCTCCAGCTCAACCAGGACAAAACTGAGGTTTTAGTTATCGGTCCTGAGGCTCAGAGGGAGAAACTTTAACCAAAACTACAATCATTGTCTTTTAATCCTTCTTTACAAGTGAAGAATCTGGGCGTAAATAGGTTTTTATCACATAAAGAACATCGCCAGAGTCCGCCCCATTCTCTCTCGGGCCAATACGGAGACGCTAATTCATGCTTTTATCACCAGGTTGTAATGTCCTGCTTTCTGGTCTTCCCAAAAAGACTACATCAAGTTTACAGCTTTTACAGAATTCAGCAGCACGTGTCCTGATGAAGACCAGGAGGCGGGAGCACATTACACCGGTCTTAAAATCACTGCATTTGCTCCCTGTATGTTTTAGGATCAATTTTAAGGTTCTTTTAATGGTTTTTAAGTGTCTTAATGGTCTTGGGCCTTCTTATCTATCTGAAATACTTTTACCATATGATCCCTCATGGTCTCTGCCCTCCTCTGGCAGCCGTCTCCTTATCATTCCCAAAGTCAGCATGTTTTAGCTGATTTAATTTTTTGTTTAGCTTTAACTGTTTATTTATTAATCTGCTTTGAATTTTTATCTTGATTCTATCTTATCATTGTTTAACACTTATTGTTTTACACTTCATATTTTATAGGAGATTGCGTTGGTAAGACGTATCGCATCATTTCCTGTTTGGTGACTCACTCGGTTGTAGCAAGTCGGGGTTTCTCTCTCTCTCTTGAATTAATCTAATTTTCTCTGTCCAGAAGTTTTTCTGAGTTGCTTTAACACACAAACACATTAAAACATTTATTTTCTGTTAGTGTTCTTTGCGTTCTGGGACTCTTAAGCGTTACACTGGTTTTCTGGGCTCGGTAAGGTACCGCTAGGTTAGCTTAGCTTCATGGCTAGCATGGCTTCGGCAGCTTTGTCTCCTGTTCCTCCGTCTCTCTCTGAACCTCCTCCTCTCTCCTGCTCTCTCTGTCAGATGTTTAGTTACTCCTCCGCCTCATTTAGTGAAGTTGGTAGGTGTATTAAGTGCAGCATTTTTGTAGCCTTGGAGGCGAGGGTTTCTGAGCTAGAGGCCCGGCTCCGCGCTGTAGAACAACCAGGCCCAACATTAGCTAGCGCGGAGTAAATTAGGACAGGACCCCTTAACCGTCCTCCAACAGCTCCCGTGCAGCCGGGATCTGAGGCGAGCTGGGTGACGGTTCGTAGGAAGCCTAGCGCCAGACCCCAGCCCGCGGCCAACCTCCAGCCCCTTTCTCTGAACAATAGGTTCGCCCCGCTCAGCGACGCACCCGCCGAGCAGGAGAGGCTGATTCTTGTAATTGGCAGCTCCATAGTTAGGAACGTGGCTCCAGAGACACGAAAGACCACAGTCAAATGCCTTCCAGGGGCCAGAGCTGCGGACATTAGGTCCCATCTGAAGCTTTTGGCCAAGGACAAACGGCGGTACAGCAGGATCGTTATCCATGCTGGTGGCAATGAGACCCGGAGACGGCAATCGGAGGTCACTAAAATTAGCGTAGCTTCGGTGTGTAGGGCTGCCAAAAAGATGTCTGACTCTGTAATTTTTTCTGGTCCCCTGCCTGATCGTACTAGCGATGACATGTACAGCCGTGTGCTGTCGTTTCACCTTTGGTTGTCAAGGTGGTGTCCAGAAAACGATGTGGGCTACATTGATAACTGGGGGGCCTTCTGGGGAAAACCTGGACTGTTACGTAGAGACGGAATCCATCCCACCGCGGACGGAGCTTCGCTTCTTTCCAGGAACATTGAGAGAACTATAGAACTATAGAGACAGTTTCCCGTCAACTGCCCAAAACTAATGAATTAAAAGTTAATGCTACTAGAGCAAAGTATAAAAATCTCATAAAGATAAATACAACTCTGACTGAACAGAAAAATAAATCAATTAAATGTGGTTTACTGAACATAAGATCTCTCCCCTCAAAAACACTCTTAGTAAATGACTTAATTTGTGAAAATAATATTGATTTGTTTTGTCTAGCAGAGACATGGTTGCAGGAAGAGGACCATGTCACAATAAATGAGTCAACTCCCCCTAGCTACTTAAACTTTAGTGTCCCTCGAAGTACTGGTCGAGGAGGTGGAGTAGCAACTATCTTTCACTCCGATTTACTAATTAATCTCCAAAAAAATAATAGTTACAGTTCCTTTGAGCATCTAGTTTTTAGCCTTCCTCATACACATAACAAAGCAGTAGAGCCACTTTTGTTTGTGGTCTTATATCGTCCACCAGGACCTTATTCTCAATTTTTAGATCAGATTTCAGATTTTCTATCTGACTTAGTTTTAAACACTGATAAAGTCATTATAGTCGGAGACTTCAATATTCATGTTGATAATGAAAGTGATAGTCTAAATACAGCTTTTAACACTATCTTAGACTCAATAGGCTTTACTCAAAATGTGCAGGGACCAACACATTCTTGTCACCACACTTTAGATCTTGTGCTGTCTTATGGCATTGACTGTGAAGAAATAACAGTCTTTCCACATAACCCTATCCTGTCTGATCATTTCCTTATCACTTTTAAACTTACTCTAATGGAAACTTCATTATACCAGAACGTTATCAGACAACGCTGTAGCAAATTTTAAAGAAGCTCTTCCAACTTTAATTTCCTCAGTTTATAAATGCAGAACAGAAAAAAGTGATTTAACTCGTGACCCCTCACAACTTGACATTTTAGTTCATAGCGTTAATTCCTCCCTGCGTCGGGCAATAGACAAAGTTGCCCCCTTGAAAAGGAAGGTGGCCAGCCATAGAAGATTAGCTCCCTGGTTTAATTTAGAGCTACGTACCCTAAAGCAGAATGTTAGAAAACTAGAGAGAAAATGGCGCTCCACGCATTTACATGATTCCTTTTTAATATGGAAAAATAGTTTATTGCTATATAAAAAGAGCCTTCGAACAGCTAGAACAGCATATTATTCATCTTTAATCGAGGAGAATAAAAATAATCCTAGGTTTCTTTTTAATACAGTTGCTAAACTCACACAGGATCATAGCTCTATCGAGCCAACCATTCCCCAATCTCTTAGTAGTGATGACTTCATGCAATTCTTTATAAATAAAATAGACTCTATAAAAAATAAAATAATTGGGAACCTTCCCAATATGCTTGCTTCCTCCCTAGTTAATGAGGCAAAATCAAAAATGGTTGAACCTAATATACGCTTAAACTGCTTTAATCCAGCCGAACCTTCTGATGTACTAAAATTATTAGCTTCATCTAAACCTTGCGTTTTAGACCCAATCCCAACTAAACTCTTAAAAGAAGTTTTCCCTCTGATCGCTGCTCCAATTTTAGATATAATGAATCTATCCTTAGTCAATGGATATGATTCCACAGAGTTTAAGATAGCACTGTAATTAAACCTTATCTATAGAACACCATCTCTTGCTATCAATACGAACTCTTAATTAAACTATAGGACCGATATCTTATTCTTCCCTTCTTATCTAAAATTCTTGAGAAAATAGTTGCACACCAGATATGTGAGCATTTAAACAATAATGAGCTGTTTGAGAAGTTTCAGTCAGGCTTTAGAGCTCATCACAGCACTGAAACAGCTCTGGTGAAGGTTACTAATGATATTATCATAGCCTCAGACAGTGGACTGGTGACCATTCTGGTTCTGTTAGATCTCAGTGCTGCCTTTGACACTGTTGATCACAATATTCTCATAGAAAGGCTTCAAAGTGTCTGTATAATAGGAACAGCACTAGGTTGGTTTAAATCTTATTTGTCTAACAGATTTCAGTTTGTTCAGGTAAACAATAGATCTTCCTCAACCTCAATAGTTACTTGCGGAGTACCACAGGGTTCAGTGCTTGGGCCGATTCTTTTTACTATATATATGCTTCCTATTGGTAAAATAATTAGGCAGCATGGGATAAAATTTGGCTTACACAATAGGGGAACATTGGATGTGGTGGTAGGAGTCCTACTACTGGTGCGTTTCCCATTCCAACCTCTGCCTCCTCCATCTCAGTCGTTGTATCCTTGGGGAAGACACTTCTGTCACTGGTGGTGGTCAGTTTGCCCCAGGGCAGCTAAAGGTACAGTACCATACGTGTTTGGGGTTCTCTGGACTAGATAAAGCACTATACAAGTACAGGGCTTTTACCATTACATAACATGAAACCCTGGATCCATCTTACCAACAAATCTGTAGCAGCTGCTTGAATCAATCATATCAAAGTAGATAAAAAAACTCACAAATGTTCCAGGTGGTACTTTCTTAAACTTCACTCATACCTCCAAGTCAACTGTACTGCTCACTCAACCACAAATTTGCTACCCACCAACTAGACACGCTGCGGATCTCCGTTTGCAATCAAGATTTTTGTGACCGCACTGGAAATGCACACTAGCAGAACAATAGTCAGTCAGCTAACTAAACGGCAGGTTAGAGCCAGGCAGATGATGAAACAACAAGGAATTTTGTTATGAAGAAGTACATTGAGGAGAGATCTGTTTTATTCTGTGTAGATAATTTATCTTTTAAAGACAACAAACACATCAAACCACCACTGATATTTTGTTAAGAAATAACATCATTTTTTCTTTTCAGTTTTTTTTGTCTCCTCCACATCTGAGTATATACAGTGGATTATATAAATGATCACATTTCCCCCCCTCACGAGACTTCAATGAAAACTGTATATCCCTACATCTTTATAGTTGACCTACAGCATTTGCATGGATTAGTGACCACAGTAGCTGAAATCCATGAAAATTTGAGACCTATTTTAAAAGTTAAATTTCCAAATATATCTTGGTATGTATTAATAAGCACTGTGTAAATCATTTTAGCCCTAATGCAGAACCCAATATCCATGGTCTTCCTTATTTCTGCTCTTGAGAGTAAGGCAAGGCGAGGTGAGGCAATTTTATTTATATAGCACACTTTTAACAATAAGATAATTCAAGGGGCTTTGGGTGATTAGGTAAAAAAAGTAAAAACATCTTAGGGCATATGACAACTAGGTCAATTTTAATTCAATTAATGCCATCCCTGGATTGACTGCTTTGCAAACCCCAGCTAATCATGTCATGAGGCATTGTACCTAGGATTATCAGCTTCCTAAGCGGTATTTTCTTCTGGATATTGTAGATAAACTCTAACAAAAAATAACAAATAGCCAATTTTTTGCTAATCAATTTGAGAATTATCATTTCAGAATACCATGCCGAATATAGGAGGGGTCCACGGTATAGAGGTTCAGCTGGGCTAAAAATGGTCAAAATAGCAGAATATCCTTGTCCTCAAGGACCAAGAGATTCTAATGCGTGATAAAAGTTAGGTGTGTCAACCTCCCACAGTTGTGTATGTCTTTGCATAACGGTACATATTGCTGGTTAAAGCAACAGATGGATTAAGTTAAAAAAGACAGTTTTTTTTATCTGATTAATCTTTTTTACAGATACCTGGGTATGCAGGTAACGAGGGGATTTGAGCTCCAACAACTCCTCTTTGGTGACAGTAGGAGCACAGCAGCAAAACACTTGCTGGAAGCCTGCTCTGAACCTGGGGGTGGGGTGTGCACAGATATTTCACAGTGGGAAAGGATTAATAAGCAGAAAGGATTGTCCATACACAGATTAAAGTCTACTCTTATGAAATAGAAACAGTTAAACACCCACGCTGACAGACAACTCGCCCTTTTTGATGCTAAGCGGCTCACCCAATGACCCACCTGCTGTTTAGGCAGTAGTAGATCACTGGGTTGTACATAGTAGAGCTCATGGCCAGCCACATGATGGCCAGGTAGACCTGTTGGATGTAGCGCTCCTCAAACAGTTCAGGGAAGAACTGGTGCAGGAGGAAGTAGACATGGTAGGGCAGCCAGCACAAAGCAAAGGTGCACACCACTATGATCATCATCTTAACCACCTACCAAAAGGAAGCATAGAGATGATCAGTATAAAGTCTTTCTAATCTCCTTAACTGTTTGGTATTTACATGTAAAGGATTAAAAAAAATCATCAAGTGAAATGATGGTGTTCCATGATCAGGGCTGGGTTGTTTTTTGGATCACCTTGCGTTTGGAGATGAGTTGCTCGGCATAGTGTTCAGATGAATCTCCTGGAATCTCACTCGCCCAAAGGGTAAAGGCCACAGTCATATACGCACATCCCATGATACACAATGGCAGGAAATAGATCAACACGGTCACACATAAATAGTAGCTGCAGCAAGAAAAACACAAGAGAAAATCCCTTATGGTGGTTTTTTTCTCTCATTTAGTTAGTTGGCAACATATTTGAAATATTTATAGGTGGATTTTGATTTAATTTTCAGGAAATGTCTGTTATGGGACCAGGTAATGATGATAATAGTGTGAATCCAGCTTCTAAAGGTATATTTTCGTGGTAAAATGATTTGAACAATTTTAGTAGAAACACATTAGAGCATTGTTGTTTTTAAGAGTTAAGTGGCTCATATAGTATGAAGACAAATCTATGTATGTACACAACATTGAAGCTGGGACGAGATTTGCTAAAGCAGCAGAAGACTAATCAAGGTGTCAACTGGAAGTTAAGGCCACTAACTCAAGTTCACCAAAACTAGACAATAACAGATTGGAAAACATTGCCTGGTCCAATGAGCATCAGTTTCAAGGGAAATGTATGTATAATTAGATTGAAATTAGTATATTGTAAAGTGTCTTGAGATTACTTGTGAAGTGGTGCTGTATAAAAACAGAAACATTCAAATATTAGTGTCAGAATCAGGTATAACAGCATGAAATCATGGATCCATTCTGTTTTGTCTCAAAAGTTCAGGTTAGTAAAGGTGATATATTGCCTTTTCTCTGCTAACCTTGTACAATAGTTGTACTCCAGTAGATTCAATAAAACACAGATCTCAATCCATTTGATCACCTCTGGGATGTGGTGAAACACAGTATTCGTAACATGGATGTAGAGCCAGCAAATCTGCAGCAACTGTGCATGCCATCATGTCCATATGGATCATAAATTCTTAAGAATGACACCTGTTGAATCTAAGATAAAAAGAAAGAAAATAGCTCCAACCCAGTTTTGGTTGAAATCAGGGCTATATATAGAGTCTGACATTTTTTTCAGTCAGGTCTTATTGTGGCCTCTAATTAAAATCAGATCTTCCACTTTGCTCGTTTGCTTGGTTTACTATTTGTTTGCTCATGTTGTTGCTGTTCAAACTAGCCGTTATCTTAAGCCTTTAAGCCTAAGAACAACTTCTCTGTATTAATTAAGGGGAGAGCTATATGTAGCAGGAAAGAAACTGTGAACTCATAACCTTTCTTAAGAAAATCTTTTCCTATATACTGTATCTCACAGTGAGTATAGTCACAATTTGATTAATATTGTATTATATATTTTCATGGGAAAGCACTGAAGATATGGCACTTTGACACAAAGTAGTAAACTAGTGGGTGTACAGCGTGTATAGCAGTGTAAATTTTCTGCCCCCTCAACCTCAACACACAGTCATGAAATTTTTGTTTGCTCTATAGAAAGTTACCTGACTGTAAAAATCCTGAAACTAAGCTGCAACACAGTGGCCAAGCTCATTCAGCTGTTAAACAAGACAGGGTCCACTCAGAAAAGGCTTCACTCAACTTTTAAAAATAGAGTGCTGCAAGCATTTCTGCAGAGAATGCAGTGATGGGTTTTCAGCCTGTCACTGTTCAACTCATGCACTGCACATGCTGTACCTTTACATCCACATCTAAATCTAACCTTTTTTTTCGAGTAATCAGACTAAGGGCTTGACCCTTGTTGAGAACCAAGTCCCAGTTTATGTTTCACTCAAAAAATCGAATTATTGAATGAAATACATTCAACTACTCGATGATAGATGGTGACATGCGCCCCAACATGTTAGCTTTATAACGGTTAGCTTTGAGCCGCAAACAGGATGTAAACAGAGGCTAGGGTTAGGGAGGCAGACTGAGTCAAAGCAGGATATTCACAATCACAATGCATCGTCTCTTTGTCAGACCACACATGTAGTGTTTGGCCGCATACGTTTATCTAAGACCATAGTCTTCTTATACTACTGCTGTGTTGTTTTTGAGTTGCACTTCTCCTAACTTCCCATGGGCATGAGTACAGGCAGGGGCAGGGGTGGTTGGTTGATTCCCAATTGCATTATCTGGGTAGCTTAGTCAAGCTTCTGAAACTCAAGTTTGGTTTAATTCAAGGTGTATACAGGCATTTCAAAAGCCTGATTTCAATCAGAAAGAGATACTAATTCGACTTTCTCCAGCTGCATATAAACGCACTGACTGCATCAAATTGGTCAGCAGGGCAATTATCCCAGAAGGAACCTCTCCCATAAAGAAACTGCTTGCATATTCTTCAAGTAGAATTTGAGGTGGATATTTTGGTTATCAAGCCCCTCTCCTCTGAAACCAGCTTCCAGTTTTAGTCCCTGAGGAAGACACACTGTCTACTTTTAAGACTAGGCTTAAAACCTTCATATTAAAAAATGGCTTAGATATCCTGAGCTATCTGTGTAGTGTTGTATTTCCTATTTTTATATACAGTTTAGTAGGACATATGTTTTATATCTTTAGTAAGCACTCAGAGGTAAAAGTCTGTTTATATTATGCATGGTTGTAAAACATATTCTTGACCAGTAGATTACATATTCTTAAACTGGGGTAAGCTTTTAAGCAACAAAACTCTTGGGTAATTTACTGCATGTTGTAAAACAGGATGTCTGTAGATTTAGGATGTCTGTAGATTAGAAAGTAGGGAGGAACCATAAAACCATAAAAACCATAAAACTCAGAATGAACTTTTGACTTGGATCCAGGAGGAGGACACGTCCCTCTTATGACTGCATAATTCTTGACAACCAGTCATTGTCAAGACACTGTTTAAAAACGTTCTGATTGGAGCAGAGAACGAGGGAGAAGAGACGCCTAGATCCTGGGAAAGTTTTTTGGCGTTTATAAAAGTTATGACATGAAAACCATTCGTTGTCAGATCTTTAATCTGGCCCAGAGAAAATGGGCATGTTTCTCTGTAAACTGCAATTTGTTAATCTGTTTAAAATAAAAGTGAGAACTGGAAATTGGCTCCATTTTGTCTCTGCTTGAACATGCACTGAATTATCTTTTTTATAAAAATTTAATTCTACAAATGGTGACCTCGAACGTGTGCAGAGTTTGGACCAAGATCCAGTTATTTTTTAAGTTAAGTAACAGACATGTATTTGCTCTATTGACAATTTGCGCAGAGTTGCGTAGTTTTTAATTCTGTTGATTGGTTAATCTAACATTGGGTAATGTTGTCATGCAAGTTAAATATGTTTTTTTGTTTTGAGCAGATTAACTGTTGCGTAGTTGAAGCTGCTCATCTGTCTGTCTCTCTGTTCTGCGCATGATTGCTACCTTCTTTGCGCTCCGCAGAGAAACACCGGTGCCTGCTGGGAGATGGAGTTTGTTACTCTGCAGGACAATGGAGCAGATGGACCGGATGGAGCGGTCCCTTCAACGACTCAAAATCGGGGCCGACCAAAGTGCGGATCGGGGCTTGAGAAGTGGCATCTCAATTTCGAAAGGACGCTTTCGTAGATTCTTCAAGGCTGGCAAACGGAAAAGATTGCAGTAGAGCCGGTGAGCCCTACCGTAATATGTACGGATTACCTTGTTGAAGCCGGCGTATCCCCAAACGCGCGATTGAGCCACGTAAATTGGGTTGTGAGTGATGGTCCGACTTTTGGTGTGTACGATTGAGGTTAGTTTTTAATAATATTGTAAAAGTACTGTATTTGATGTTTTGAGGTGACGAGCTGGTGTGTGAGGCGCATGCGCTTGTGTATGTGTGTCTGTATGTGTGTGTGTGAGCTGGTTTTTTACGCAGGCGCTTTGCGAGACGTGCTGGAGATGTTGCGTTTGTGTTAAAATGTTATAGTATAAATAATGAACTCGAGTATAATAAATAAATTAAAATAGATAAATAAATATATAACTAAATATGATGGATAACTGAAATTAAAAAATCTATACGAATTAGCTGTGAACATTTACAACAGGCCATCAGAGCGGACGCCCAAGCTAGGTGGTGAGATGGCGGAGCTAATTCTGTGGGGTTTTCTGCTTAATAGCACGGCTAACATACGACAGCTTTGACTATATGTTTTGATAAATAAATTAGTGGTAATAAGCGGTTTTCTGCCATCTGTTCGAGTCATTTTGAGTGGTTTTCTGGAGGCCGGCGCCGGGAAATTTCTCAAAGCAGACTACGAAAATTGTGACAGATTGGTGTAAACCTCCGCGATAAAATAATTTAATAATTGGTGTAAACCTCCGCGATAAAATAATTAATAAGGTCTAAAAGTCACCGCTTATAATGTTGTGTTTTTTGTTACTGGTTTTGGGCTGTAACAGACGTTGTAGATTCGGTGTTTTCTGTGCGGGACGGCTGTTTGGAAATGTGTTTCAGTCCGTGTTGGAAGAACAGGAGATTGTTTTGTTCGTGCCGAATTAAAGTTTGGTAAAGTGGTATAAATTGTGCGGAATAAGACCTGGGATGGCGGTATGTAATTTTCTAAAGTGTGTGTTGCGATTTTCTTGAGCGTTTTCGCCGTACGTTTTGTACTGTTTTAGGTTTCGTTGCACAAAGAGAGTTTACGGTAGCACGTTGCTGTAGGCTGCTGTGCTATGCTAGCGTTTTTGCTTTTGTGTGTCAATGTGTTTTGTGGTTAAACATAACTGCATGTTCTGTGTGTTGTAAGCTAAAAGTTGATTTTGGATAGAAAGTGATTACAGACTCCTGCAGACGATTGCCTTGTTAAGACTTCAACGAATTTGGATTTTGTTAAATTTTTCTAATTAATTAGGATGTAATATTTGATATGACTGGACGTTTGTTAGAATACGGCCTCAGAGAACTGCTCAGATAAATTTTGTTTGCTACTCATTTGGACTCCCTTCGGCAATGTTTTAGCACATTTTCTACGAAGGGCAATTTAAGGTGTTTCACATTTAACTGAACTGTTACAATACGGAGATTAAAGATTAAGAAGTACATGCTGAATTTAGTTAACTGGTTTTGCCAGAGAAGGCTCAATTTATCACATGAGGAGAGCATGTACATTTATTGGGATAATGATGCATGTTACAATTAAACGAAAATGACTAAGAACAGTTATTCATGAGTCGATTCTGACTTGGTGAAGTTTTAATTTTTGATTTCATCTTTAAAATTAAAAAGAGGGGAGTTTATATGCAAAATAAAAGTAGCATTTTTTGAATCTTTAATTAGGTGGATTTGTTGCTTTTTGATTGATCTAAGCAGGATTTGATTAAGTTGGCCTAAATAAAGATAAAGCTATAAGCAGTAATTATAAGAATAGAACGAAAAGCAAACGGTGTTAATTGGAAAGCAACAAACTGGTCTAAATTATTTTTAATAAGCACCGTGTTGAATGGTACAGAAAGTAAACCTTCTCAGAACTGCATATATTCTTATCTGAGACCACGAACAGTTTATGAATTCTTTCTGTGATTTAAATAAGTATCATTTACGCTAAAATTATGTTTGGCTTATTGCTGATGGCTCTATAGACTTTAGAAATATAGCTTAGTCTCTGAATAAATGACCAAAACGAGACTGGTGTTAAATTATTTACACAATTGAACATTCTTAAGGATTTTGTGGACACTAAATGCTTGTTGGATTTATCAAATTTCAACTGGGGCTCAAGGAGTAACCCAGCATATTTTCTAAACTAGTGGGATTTGAATGTTTGAGTTTGAAAAAAAGAAAACATTAAAACACAGAGTCATCTTTAAGGCATCAGTTTGTTTTTAAACAGGCTGGGGATAAATTTGGAATTGGTCTAAGGATTGAAAGTAACAACTAAATTCTTTGGTAGATTTATTTAAGAACAAGTAATGAATATCAGCGGTGATCGAAATGATGGTTTAATTTAGAAGTAAGAAGTAAATTCTAATTCATTTATTCTGATCGTGTAGAAGCAAAATGTGATTGGACCAGCTACATTGAAATAATTTTTTACCATATATTTGAATGCACATTTTGTTTTGACAAATAAGAATTGATTTTAGTTTAAAATTATTATTAATCTTTTAGATGTTATTCATTAATTGTTAGCTAGTCTACTTGATGCTGAGAGTAAATTTACATGTCCTAAAACATTTTGGAACAGTTCTGATCATAGAATAATGGCAAAATATACCATTTGATTAGTGGGGACTCTGTCGACTTGGATTCTGACCCAGATTTCTGAATTGCGGTCTGCTTATTAATGAGAACTTTGGAAAATGTTAATTTGAGAAGCTGGATTAAAGAAAACATGATTCAGTGGTAATTTATTTGACATTTCTGGAAGCTTCAATTCAATTTGGTGTTTATCATTGGAGCAACAAAAAGAAGTACAGTACAGTAGTTATGCTGCTATAGGCTTAGACTGTTGGAAGAAAGACTGACCACTTTTCTTCACTCTGCTCCTTTTCTCTTCTACTACTCTCCATGTGTAGTTTTTGCTGTTATTTTGGCTGTTACCTTGTTTTTCCTTAGTGGTTTTTCTCTCCACAGAAGCTACTCCTGGTCTGGTATCCTGCTTAGCTGAAATGACCTTTTGAATGGGGAGGTTCGATTCAGATGATGCTCCCAGTGTCCTAACATCTTCCATGTCCTGTTATCAACTTTTTACTTTTATTAATATACAGAGTACTCTTGCATCAGTTCCTTTTGTTCTTTCTGTCTCTGCTCTGTATTCTCAAATCCCCAGACAGGTGTGGCAGATGGCAATTATCTCATGTAAAAACACTGCATTTCTAAAATGTATATAAGGAAATAATTTAATTACATGTTTACAACTTGTTCCTCTGTGCGTCAAGCGATACAGTAGACAGGAGACAACACCAGCACAGATACTCACATCTTTTTGAAGTCAACAGTGGTGTATTCAGGCCAGTCTATGAAGCAGACTGTGCGTCCAGGCAACACTGCGGTCGATGAGTAGAGATACTGAGGAAAGGCTAAAAGCAGCGCAAGGACCCAGATCACACAAATCACCAGCCGGGTCTGAGTGGAAGACAACCTCTGCTTCAGAGGATGGATGATAGCCATGTATCTACCAAACAAACAGAAACAGAAAAAAAGTAAGGAGTAACTTCACTGAAAATTGCTTTCCATTAAAATCAACTATAAATAGCAAATTGTTCTTATTATTGTCAATCGTTGTTAAGAGGCCACCTTCTAGGTGGCCTCTGATTTCTATTAATCTCAGAGTATGAAAATTAATTCTGACACATTTGAAGTTAAAAAGTAACTTATTGTCTTTCTTTAATTTAATAGCACTTGACATTTTAAAAGGTTTTATAACCAGGTTACATGGTCCTTTGCTAAAGAATAATCCAGAACTTTTCATGTTCTACCTAAAATGGATTTTTTAAGTGCAACTACATCAGTCTTTCAAACATGTATGCACTATCCACCAAAAATAAGTATCTGGGGTTATCACTTTCAGCCAAGTGAGATAATTGCTAAAGCTCATTGCTTAACAGAGACTAAAATCTTTTACAGATTTTTTTTTGGGTCAGTCCAGTAAATATTAAATATAAAATATCACCAGATATTAAATGGACTCAGTCTCCCAGCATCCCTTGCAACGGACCAGCCGCCATCTTCCTCAAGCTCCTCCAAGATCATTGGCCATCTGCCACGTGTTCAATCCCACCAACTCGTAGGCTTCCTCAAACCTCATTGGCCACTCCAAAGCTGGCCCCCTGAAGATGCTGAGCTATGATTTTACAAGCGGCACATTGCTTCTTTCTTTCCAGTGCCTCTCGTGTTTAAGGAAAGACCTGCGCTCTTCAGCTGAGAACGTGCTTGTGAGACCCCCTCTCTTTCCCCTTCAGGATCCTAGCAGCTGGGCCATCTGAAATCCTCTAAACTGACTGGGCGAAACCCCTCTTTCCCTGGCAAGCACCGCATCACAGCTGTTTGCGGGCGGTGTATTCTACATGCGTGCATCCCTACTCCCATTCCCTCAATCTCTTTTCTTTCTTTATTCCAAAAAATTACAGGAGGAGCAGATATCTTTTTTTTTCCTTATCTTTTGATATCTCCTCCAGTTTTTTCAAAACTATGATCCAAATCTGCTGAATGTGGCATTAGATGTCATGACAGGTTGTAGTTCACTGACAAACACCGTGTAGAAAATGCACCTGTCAATAGCTATGGCTGTCATGGAGTAAATGCTGGCAAATATGGCTGCAATGGGGAAGAAGTTGTGGAAACGGCAGTAATCCAACCCAAAGTACCACTCATTGTGAACAGCGTAGGCAAAGTTGATCACTGTGTTGAATGCTGACATGGCGGCCTCAGCGAAAGCTAGGTTTACCTGTATAGGAAAAGCAAAATACATTTTAAAATAGTTTGTAAACCTATAATGGTTTATTACATCCTTATATTAAACTTAAACCAACTTGGGACCATGGTAAATTGATAACACAATAATTGAGGGAGACTTTAAAAGAGAAAGTCGGGAGTAGATGCCTCTTCCATTTCTTGCAACAGTTAATTGATCTTTGTTGACATTGTCCTTTCCATTTCAATGTTGGAAATAGGTGAAGTTTTAGCTAATGAGATTGAGCAAAAAGAGAATAACACTTTCACATTTAAAGGCCACAATAAGTATTTCACATTGCAACATATTACACAATGATTATATTATAACACAGAAACAGGTATGATTATAAAATGAATAACAACCCTAAGCGTCAATACCAGTCCAAAACTTTCTCTATAATGGTATCTTTCTGGATCTATACTCACTGAGGCACAATGCTTTGCTATCCATACCCTGAGAGTATTTTCACATTTTGTCTCATTACAAACATAAACTTCAATCTATTGTATTGGAGATGTACAATATGTGATAGCTCAACACAATGTTCAGATCAAGTAGACGTATGTGTACAGTACAACTAATAGTCATGCACTGCACAAGTTAGGACTTGGTTTAGATCAGGGATGCAATAATTAATGAAAAAGCTCTAGAAGTGTCCCGCCTTCAAAAGAAGTGATTAAAATGGCCAAATGATCTGCTCAGCATGTCTTCAGGTTCTGCAGGAGCCTGTTAATAAACCATTCATTTGATTCAGGCATTTAACCAGGAAAACATCGAAAACATGCAGGACATCAATCATTGAAGAGTAGAGTTGGCGCCCCAGGGTTTAGTGTCGATCAAGGCATATTTATGTGCTAGAAAGGCTCAGACAATGTCCAAAGTCATTTCCCTTACACTTCACAATAAATCACTACTTTCACGTAGCTTAACAGATAAAGTTCCACTAAAATAATTTTCAGTTTGTAGTTATAGTAAGTGGAAATGTGAAAAGGCACCGAGGTACGAATATTTTGCAAAGGACTGTAAATGTTTGAAGAACTGATCTGCTTAACAGTGAGGGCTATGGTAAAGGATCCAGCCTTAAAGCAAATACATTTTAACCACATTATGTGTTAATACACACCTAACTTGTTTTCAATTCTTTAAAAAGGTAATCAGAAAAAAATATTTCACATATTTAAAAGCAAATTACAAAAAAACAACAGTATAATGTACTTAGAAATTTGCCAACTGAACTACTATTCCTGAACAATAATCTCTGAATATTTTTTTTTTTATCTGCAAGCTACAACCTATAATTACCTACTCCTGTGTACTTGCAATTTTTGTGCAAATGGTCTGCATACTTTTTAAAATATGGTTAACTAATCAAATTGTATACTGCAAGTGTCCCATTGCTGGAAATGAAGTAATCAGAAGAGTAGATTTAGGTCAAAGCTTTAATCTAAAACTGAAGAGATAGCAGGGACCAGGGGTGTATGCGCCGCGGGATATGCGTGGGACATATCATCCTCTACACTTTGCATGCCTGTCCCCCGCACTTTTTTTGGCTGTTACTGCCATTTAATGTACAATAAAATATTTTTACAAACCGTCTTTAAATGCAGACTAAGTGCATACATGTTCATGCAGACATTCTTTGATCACAAACAGGTGCTGCAGAGCAGCTTGTTAAGCAAACCAGCCAGACAGCAAAAGGCAACAAATATTGCAGATATTTTTCCAGACAAGGTGTAAGTTGAGTTTTATTGTTGCATTAACGTAATACTAGCTAAATGATAGAAAATTAATACATTGTTTTAAGCTAGTTAAAACCAATGTTACTTATGTTACATTCCTTGCTAGTATGCTCACGCTTGCTCAACATTTCTGTGCAGAACTTGCGCTCCCTATTGCTATTCATATATTTGAAAGAAAACGTTATTGTCCTTGTTAACAGAAAGATCAGAATCAGGGAGATGTAAGGACAGCAGCTGCAGCGAGAAAAATTATGCAGGGTCTTAAGGTAAGGAGAGTAAGAGATCAATTGCTGATAGAAACCACACATGGTTATAACTGATATTTCAGAATTACTCTGTCACACTCCAAAATATGTTTTTGTCTGTATTTAATTAGGCAACGCAGGATTGATACACAGCTAAAACATTTAAATTTGAATATTTTGCAAAACTTAATTTATTTTACTAATTCAACATAAAATATGAAACCGATTTTTGAGCAAAATATTTCGAGCTTTTATTTGTTATAACTTTGAGGAATATGGCCCACAGCTTATGAAAATCCCAAATTCAAAATCGTAGAAAAGAATATTACATGAAATCAACAAAACAAGGATTTTAAATGGAGAAATTTTGGAACTTTGAAAAGCAGTGGCGGTTGGCCAATAGAGGGTGCTTGGGCGCCACCCCACCACTCACAACGTGCCATATTACCTTGAATCAAAGGTAGGAAAAAATGTATAATAACATAAAATTTTATACTTTATGGTGAATTGAGTTGTTACCCTCATCTGCATTGTCTGACTGAGGGCGTATTTCCGCCTTGGGGCATAAAAACCTTTGCCCATAGACTCTCCTTAAAAGTTGTATATGCCCTCCTCTTTAATATAATAATATTAATATAAGAGATAGGATGATTTGGAGCGCCCTGAGAGGGCTATATGTAAATCTCGCCCCCTTCCAGCCATGGGGCTGACATCAAGCCAGTGTCACAGACATCTGTCATACTGTGCAGCTGATAGACAGGTCGAACCACGGGAGTTGGGAAAAAGAGAAAATAATAATTCAGTTATTTCACTCAAAACAATAAGAGATAAAAACATAGCTGAAGCTTGAGGTTGAATAGCTCGGACCTGATAATCAGCCAAATTTCAAGATCAATATGCAGTAATACGAGAGACTTATTGGAAAATGGTAAATTGTGACAGTTGGTTACTAAGTCTGTATTAAATTTGATTTACAGACGTTGACAAAATTGTTGGTACCCTTCATTAAATCAAAGAAAAACTCATAATGGTCACAGAAATAACTTTAATCTGACAAAAGTAATAATAATTAAAAATATTATAAATGCTGACCAATGAAAGTCAGACATTGCTTTTCATCCATGCTTCAACGGAATTATTAAAAAAATAAATGCATGAAACAGGCCTGGACAAAAATGATGGTACCCACAACTTAATATTTGGTTGCACAACCTTTTGAGGCAATCACTGCAATCAAATGATTCCTGTAACTGTCAATGAGACTTCTGCACCTCTCAGCAGGTATTTTGGCCCACTCCTCATGAGCAAACTGTTCTAGTTGTTTCCGGTTTGAAGGGCGCCTTTTCCAGACAGCACGTTTCAGCTCCTTCCAAAGATGCTCAATAGGATTGAGATCAGGGCTCATAGAAGGCCAGTGTTTTCCTCTTAGCCCTTCTTGGGTGTTTTTAGCTGTGTGTTTTGGGTCATTTTCCTGTTGTAAGACCCGTGACCTGCGACTGAGACCATGCTTTCTGACACTGGCCAGCACATTTCTCTCTAGAATCCCCTGATAGTCTTGAGATTTCATTGTACCCTGCACAGATTCAAGACACCCTGTGTCAGATGCAGCAAATCAGCCCCAGAACATAACCGAGCCTCCCCCATGTTTCACAGTAGGGACCGTGTTCTTTTCTAGATATGCTTCATTTTTCCGTCTGTGAACATAGAGCTGATGTGCCTTGGCAAAAAGTTACATTTTTGTCTCATCTGTCCACAGGACATTCTCCCAGAAGCTTTGTGGCTCGTCAGCATGTAGTTTGGCATACTCCAGTCTGTTTTTTTTAATGATTTGTCCTCTGGCTCAAACAGCGAAGGATGTTCCGATCTGACACTGATGTTCCTTGAGCATAAAGTTCAGCTTGGATCTATTTTGAAGTCTTTCTAGGCTCTTTTGTTACCATTTGGATTATCCGTCTCTTTGATCTGTCATCAATTTTCCTCCTGCAGCCACGTCCAGGGAGGTTGGCTACAGTCCCATGGATCGTACATTACTGAATGACATGTGCAGCTGTAGTCACAGAAACATCTAGCTGCTTGGAGATGGTCTTATAGCCTTTACAGTTAACATGCTTGTCTATGATTTTCTTTCTCATCTCCTGAGACAACTCTTTCCTTTGCTTCCTCTGGTTTATATTGAGTGTGGTACACACCACGTCACCAAACAACACAGTGACTACCTGGAGTCCTATATATAGGCCCACTGAGTGATTACAGGATTGTAGACACCTAGGATGCTGATTAGTGGACATACCTTGGATTAACATGTCCCTTTGGTCACATTATTTTCATTCTTTTCTAGGGGTACCATCATTTTTGTCCAGGCCTGTTTAATGCATTTATTTTTTAAATAATTCTGTTGAAGCATGGATGAAAAGCAATGTCTGACTTTCATTGGTCAACATTTATATATTTTTTATTTATTATTACTTTTGTCAGATTCAAGTTATTTCTGTGACCATTATGAGTTTTTCTTTGATTTAATGAAGGGTACCAACAATTTTGTCCACGTCTGTATGTGATTTTAACACAGCTGCTTATAGCCGAATGTTAAGTTTATTCATATATTTTGGTTATTACTACCTTAGTTGCATCTGTTATCATTTTTCATGTGAGATTATACATGCATTCATCTCCCTCCTCACATTTATACATATATATTGTACAGTGTTGCAGCAAAACTGTTGTCAAAGCCTCTGATTCAAATCTCACTGTTGTTGTAGGATAATCCCGTTGAGAAGATGCTCAGGGTTGTCCAACATTGATACGAAACAGTCAGCTTTAAATACAAAACATGTTAGCCAATTAGTTTGCCTTACCAACTGGCAAAAAGATAAATACTTTAAAGGGCTACATGTGAATGTGGAGTTAAAAAAAGAATAATTCTATTTTTCTATCCTTTATTTCATTTAAAAAAGAGCAATGACATCTGGATTTGTCCTTTATATACACCGAAAATCCCCAAAACTATTTTTTTTAGTTATATTTAGGAAGGGTAATTCACAGCTACCCTGTGATTAATCAGATAAAAGATTTTAATCGTTTGACAGCCCCAATATCTAGCCTTCATAGTCATAGCCCCCCCTGGAGAAAATTCCACCAGCCGCCACTGTTGAAAAGTCTAATCATGCATACTCAGTAGTTGCTTTGGGCCCCTTTTGCATCACTTCCTCCGTGTGGCGTGGCATGGATAACATCAGCCATATCTTGCCTTGCATGTGATGAGTCATTATTATATTTTATTTTCATCTTTTAAGTTGAATTACTGACATAAAGAAATTTTTGCATGATATTACAAGTCTTCAAATTTCACCTGTAAATCAGTTTGGTAGCCTTTGCAAAACTTTTATTCTGAAGAGTTGATCTGTCATGATTGTGTTTTTTATTTGCTGAAGCCAGTGTGTAAACTTGAAACATCTTTCTTTAATCTGTAGTGACTTTTTTCCAGATTGATTTCAACAGTCAAATAAGACTGACTTTTGTGCTTAGCCATTTGTCCTTGCCGACCAAGGGGAGTCTACGTGTTTTACACAAAACCCAAAGTAACTTTTGCCGCCAGTTGGAAATTTCCGCTTTCTCTGCATCACACTTATGTCTTTAAAATTCATCAAATGTTAAATCCATGGCTGAATTCAACTGGAATGCGAAGATACGCTTTATCAATCCATTGACTCTGCATATTTTCGACAGTAGGGGACCCGCGGACCGGAAGTAGATAGGTATGACTTAAGGCACGTTCACATCGACAAGCACGTCCAGGCAGCAGGACAGCTAGATTACAGACAAAAGTCTATGCTACATACGCAGCATGTGGGCATCAAGCTGGCACGCAGCAAGTTGCGCAAGTCGGTGCAGCGGGGATCAGCGCGTCCACGCAGCTGCTGTTTGGACGGTCGGTCATGGCATCCATGCAGCTGCTGCATGAAGTTGGGAAAATTTAACTTTTGGGCATCAAACACAGGGCAGCAACCAATCAGCAACGAGATTCCATCTGGAGCTAGTCAATGCGGGGGAGAATGAGGGCGAGATGCCCGGCGGCGGTAGCTCCAGGGTGAGAAAGACACAACAGGAGGTGATAACAAAGCGATTGGAGGATATTGGAGTGTTAGGGAAGCAGTTAAATATTTTCTTTTAACTTTAGTATTATGTTAGTTAACGCTAGCCAATCCCAGTTAGGGCAACTATGGTACTAAATACGCATTACTAGGAAGAGCGGAGCAGAGGGAGTGAAAGTGCAGAAATACCCCGCTCGCCCACTGACAAACTGACGTGATGGACCGACACATATTACAAAGTGTGCAAGCAGCTGTGTTTTAATTTAAAGCATCAACATTCCTTGTTTCAGCCTTTTTCTGCCTGGACGCACTGGATGGTGTGAACTCACCTTTAGGCTAACCATGGACGTCTGAAAAATGTGTCCCCCTCACATCTGAGATGGTTACGCCCCTGGCAGGGACTGGATTACTGTGAAAAATGTTGTCTTTGATGCCTCAGATATTGTATCTTCATTAGCTGTCTCAAAGCTGTTAGATTCTTATTTCTAATCGATTAGCAGTTGACAGAAATGAATTAGCAGCAGGTTTCGGTAAGGGACTTTTCAACCACCTTCTGAAATAAAACTTGATAATTTACACGTTTTTTTGCGTTTTCTTTTAACTAAATAATTCCTCAGACAAAACGTGCAACAAATTAGCTGACGGTTGTCTAATTTGCAGAGAGTGAAAGTCAATCTCAAGATCAATTTGAGATTTGCTTGATAGTTACACTAATTCTAAATGCATACAGCAATCATTCAGATTCAGTTACATGACCACAATTCTTTTAGCCACTGTTGTGGGCACATATGTTTCCGTTATTGCACAAATAAGCAAATTTGTTGTTTTTTTTAATTACAAAAGCCTCTTTATTTCATAAAGTTTCCTTCAACATACTTCTTCCACAGTCCCATTTTTTGTACAGTGTTTACGCAGAACTCACCAGAAAGAAATTGGTGACAGTCCGCATGCGTTTATGCGCAAGAATAATCCAAATGACCACCACGTTGCCGACCACAGACACCACCACGATGCCGAAATAAGCGACGGCCCACATGGTGATCTGCCACACGGGCTGGATGAACTTGTTGAAGCCGTCGGTGCAGTTCGCGGAGACGTTTGTCCCGTTTGCGCCGTTACAGTCAGTGCCGTTATAGAGTGTGTCCATTTTCTGGGCATAACCTCGTTTCAAGATTTGGATGTATAAAAATAGGTTTTCTTAATGGAATTCTGGAGAGCAAATGTAGCTCTATGCGTCTTCGTTCATTTTACACGAGAAAATGGCACCAATAAAGCTCATTACGCAGTAGCACACGGAGTTGTGATCTTCCTCTCCACACACACTAAATGTTAACAGCTCCCCTATCCAGCATGATTAGTGTTGGGGCTTTATGTGCAGAATCACCTTCAGGCAGATTACTATATGACCATACAAGCAAAAGTAAATTATACGGGCGGGGCCTAATCTCTGCTGAATTAATATGGTTTAGTGTCATTATATTGTTCCATACAATGTTTTCCTTTTCAATTTCAAAACAAAGAGAATAGCCAGCTGAAATAAGCACAGCATACCTACATACAATACACATAACAATATGTAGGCTACCGAAGACATCTGTGATTAAAACATTAAATTTACAATTGCAGATCTAACCATAGTAGCCTAGTATATATGGCCTATTTAGACTATTCAAAGGACTTTTTAAAATCTTAACAGAAACCTTAAGGTGAAAAGTGAGTTTCCATATATTTAAAAATGTGCACTGCAAAAACAGATGTCTTAAAAATGACATGTCCTGGGTGTGATTAGTGACTACACATGTTGAGTTAATTTTAACACATTGTATGTTTGAGACTTTAAATAATTGCTCCCATTAAACTGTTGATTTATTTGTTTTCACATGTTGATATGCATTATTTTTGTTGCTTAATGTATATTTGATTGTTCTGTGCATTTTATCTTAAAATTTCCGGTGCCAGGTCTTAAGGCGCAGAAGTAACACTTTCACTGTGTCAATCAATTAATTGAAGGATTACACATCCTGTGCTAAAATCTACACAACACATGTAGTCCCTGATCACACTCAGGACATGTATCATTTTTGACACATCTGTTTTTGCAGTGTGGTGTTCCTTTTACTTAGACTTTGATGGTCAGACTTTAATTCTCCTTTCTAAAATTCAGTGCAACCATGTTATAGAAACAACCTAATTTGTAAAAAGAGTCAATTTATGTTTAATTCAATCTGTTTTTTTGGAAGAGTTCTAGAATTGCGCTGTTCTGGGTGGCTGCATGTTGGAGTGGCTCTGTCAGCTACATGTTGAGTTTTTTGTTTTTTTTTGTCATTGCTTCCAATTTTGTGAGGAAATATTGCATTTTTGGACCTGTATACTTTATAGGTTTTTGTGCTGAAATAACACCTCAGTTGAAGCCACAAATCCCTGATGAGTTGAGAATGAGGAGGCGTGGACGCAGAGCAAGAGCGAGGAGACAGAGAAGGAGGAAATTCAAACCATCTCTTGAATCAATCATAATAGGCAACATGCAATCCCTTGCTAACAAGTTAGATTAACTCCAACCCCGGACAAGGACTCAGCCTGAGTATCGGGAATGCAGTGTCATGTGCTTCAATGAGACCTGGCTACAGGATTACATCTCAAACTCTAACATCTCCCTGCCATGCTTTCAAACTGTACGAGAAGATAGAGAAAAGAAAAGGAGGTGGAGTAGCAGTGCTCGTCAACAGATGGTGGCATCCATGACATGTTACTGTGAAGTGTCGTCTCTGTAGCCTAGATATTAAACTCGTGACAGTAAGTCTACATCCATATTATTTACCAAGAGAAATTCACCAGTGTTATTTTGAAAGTTGTTTAATTCAATTCAATTCAATTCAGTTTATTTATATAGCACCGTTTCACAACAGATGTCATCTCAAGGCACTTTACAAGAAGAGTTATTAAAATACAATGTTTAATTTAGAAATTAGAGAACCACAGAAGATTGCGTCGTGTAATTCTCAGCAATCCCTCACACTGAGCAAGCACGAAGCGACAGTGGAAAGGAAAAACTCCCTTTTAACAGGAAGAAACCTCCGGCAGAACCAGGCTCAGTACAAGCGGTCATCTGCCGAGACCGTCTGTGGTTTGGAGAATACAGAACAGAGACACAGAACAGAGACACAGAAAGAAAAACACAACTGATGCAGAAGTTTGTTTCAGGACGTGGAGAACTTTCCGTCAATGCAATGCCATCTTAGTCAGGGTCGTCAAGCAAGGCGGGTCAGGAGCACCTACTGTAGGAAGAGACTAAGAGAAAACAGGTTAGCGCTTGGATTGACAGCACATTATGCAGTTGGGGAGAAGTAGGAGAGAAAGTAGGAATAGACCCTAATAATGTCCTCCAACAGCCTAGCCTAAAGCAGCATAGCTACTAACATTAACCTGTCTCCTAGCTACTAGGAGACCTAGCTACTAACACTCTCTACTTGGCTTACATTAATCTATCTCTACGTAGCTACTCTACCTCTTCATATCCCTTCCTAGCTTTTGACACTCTACCTAGCTACTAACATTAACCTTTAACTAAGCTAGATTATTAAGAGCTTTATATGTCAGAAGGAGGATCTTGAATTATATTCTAGATTTTACTGGGAGCCAGTGAAGAGAAGCTAAAACAGGGGAAATGTGATGTCTTCTTTTAATATTCATCAGAATCCTAGCAGCAGCATTTTGGACTAACTGAAGACTTTTAATTGTTTTCTGTGGACTACCTGATAATAAAGAGTTACAGTAATCCAGTCTTGAAGTAATAAAGGCATGGACTAGTTTTTCAGCATCATTCCTGGACAGGATGTTTCTAATTTTTGCAATATTCCTAAGGTGAAAAAAGGAAATCCTAGGGACTTCTTTACATTCCACCTTCAGCCGTTGCTAACAATGCATCAGTCCTGTTGTCGTTAAGGTACAGACCCAGCACCCGAATGCATTTGTTTCAAGATCTATTTATAAACAAGCACAAAACAGGGTCTGAAACTGGCATACGCCACTTTCAAAGCAAAAGTTGTTATTTATAAAAAACAGACTTGACGAGAATATGTGTGCACCTGTACGGCAACTCTGACTCGTGCGTACGGACATTTTGGAGACGGGGGGAATCAATGACGCAGTTGGTGAGGGGGTGAACTGCAGCCAGTATGCATATTACTCCTCTCACACATATCATTTCACCTCACACCAAACATTAATTATGGATTCATGTTATTATAAACATCCAAGCCAGCAATGATATCTATATTGTAGCGTTGCAGTGAGCTATAGCTATTCTAAAAATTTTTTTTTCAATATTAAAATAGATACATACAATTTATCTCAAAACCTTAAACTCAGATAAAAAGGGCCGGGACTGTGTGCCAATTAATAAATTGAATCATCTGCCGTCCCTGAGCGCAATAATGCCTGCAGTCTTGGATGGGATCATTAAAATGAGCAGGCAATACATCACGTTTCCATTTACTGTGGGGCAGCAGGCCTAAATTAAGATCCTCGACTTTGAGGTCCGACCACTTTTTATTTTATTTCGGGTACCGTGACAGTCTGCACCTGCAGACGCCACATGCTGCCACTCGCAGTTCTTACTTTTATTTGTGAAACCGCTGCTGTGTCCATCAAATAAAATGTCTCTTCTAGCCTCCACTTCACCCACTAGCACTTCAATCAACGGCTCCGTAAAGTTTATCTTCTTGTTTTTCTTGTGTTGTTGCAATATTTCTCCTCTTCTTCATATGCATCAATATTCATGTCCTGCTTTGCATTGACCTTTTATAGCCAGATTTGGGCGTGTTCAGGGCGGGATATGAGCCAAATTCACGTGCCCAAACTTCCAAGAAGACTGTGATTTATAAAGGGGAAATTGCTTACACCTGTGCGTAGGCATGGTTTTATATATCAGAAATCTTTTTGGTGTACGCAAACTTTTTGTTTTGGTCGTACGTACACTTTTAGTAGGGATTCTACACAATGTTTTATAAATGAGAACCCAGGTGATTTTAATCATGCCTCGCTCTCTTCTACATTTCCAACATTTCAACAGTCTGTCATCTGCTCCACAAGAGAAAAAAAAGATTTGTTTTATGCAAATGTAAAGAATGCTTATATGTCTAAACCAAGTCCTCCTCTGGGACAATCAGATCGCAATCTTGTATTTCTCTGTACATAATATAAGCCACTTGTTCAAAGGCAACCTGCAACAAAGAGAACTGTTAAAAAATTGTCACATGAAGCTGAAGAAGCCTTGCAGGGTTGTTTTGAGTCCACAAACTGGACGACTATTTGCCAGCCACATGGAGAGGACATCAATGCCATGACTGTGTGACTGACTACAAATTCTTAACCCAGATTAGTTGACTTTACTCGTGAATAGCAAGGAAACCCGTTGCCTTGTGATGTTGTGATGTGAGCCGAGGTTACGAAGCGTGTGTCGATCAGGGGAGTGGGGTGTTTCCGCAAAGCGCGTATCGAGGCCTGCTTCATTTAAGGGAGGAGCCGAAAACGATAACGTGTGAAGCCCCGCTGGCAGCTGTACCACGTGACCGCTTCGGGAAGCGGTTCGGCATTTACTGGGTGGTTTGACTGCAATAAAAACCACTCAGGCTCAATTCAAAATGTGTTGGAGAGTTGCAGTCAGTTTGGAATTTGGACAGAGTTTTAATAGTTTTGATAGGAGAGTCTAGTTAGAGTTTATATAGTTTTAAAATAGATTTGTGAGTAAAGAAACAGACAATTTAAAGGTTTAGGAGAGTGGGACATATCTCGGGAGCCCCTGCGTAACCACAATGCTGTGCAACGCAAGACCTGCCAGTGGCAGGCTGCCACACATGCTGCGTTTTTGGGCGCTGTACAGGAGAAGTTAAATGGATTTCCTCTGGGAGACAACAAGACCTACGCTCGTTTGTGCACCTCAAAATATCCGATGATTCTATTTCCGGTTGCGCATGTAACTCCCTTGAGCTGCGCGTCACGCGCAGGATGTGTGGCCACTGTTAATTATCCTCAATGAAAGCTTAGTGAAAACGTAGAAGAAAAATAAACGCTTTGAACGGTCAAAACATTTACACATATGCAGGATGTGTGTCCCAGGAGACAGAGATAATGAAGCCAGCCAGGAAGAGGAGGATTTCACCTGTGTGTGAACATTTTAAACTGATAACTCCTGATAAGGTAACCTCATTCTAACTTTATGTCAGACAAGTTAGATTTGCTTATTAAGAGCAGTATATTTCTTACTGTTTCTTATTTTATTCAAAGGTGAAGTGTCAATTGTGTTCCGAGGAGATGGGGTACAGTAACAACACCTCATCCATGCTAAGACATTACAATGCTTTATACAAATATAAAGCATTGTTAAAAATATTATCAGGCTGGAAATTCCCCTGGAAAATTAGGAAAAGCAAATATTACTGTATTTATATTAATATAGTCTAGCTCTTGTGTTTTTGTGTACGCCGGCATCTTCTGTGCCTTGTGAAAGAGTGTATTCGAAGGCTGGTGAGGTGTTTTCCAAAAAAAGAAATCGCTTAAAAACAAGTAATTGTTGACAGTAATGACAGCAGGTTTTTACAAAACTTAACAGTGTAAGTAGTGATCACACAGAAGTTTGACTAGAAACTAAATCTGGGTTTACAGTGCATAAACTTCTGTGTGGACAACGTCATCCCCTCTAGAACAGTGAGATGCTTCCCTAATAACAAACCCTGGATCACCAGTGAGCTAAGGGAACTATTGGACAAGAAAACAAGAGCCTTCAATGAGGGAGATAGGGAGTTATTAAGGAGTATATAGAAAGAACTTAAAATCAAGGTCAGAGACAGGAAGAAGCTGGAGAGCAAACTACAGAAAAACAATATCAGAGATGTCTGGTCTGGAATGAAAAAGATCCCAGGATTTAAGCACAGGAAGGTCTGGATCGATGGAAGCCTGGATAGTGCCAATAAACTAAACACATTCTTCAATCGGCTCAGTTCAGAAACAAGCTCAGCATCCTCCTTTCCTGTACCCAAGCAAACAGACATCCCACTCTCCTCTGACCCACATCTGCTGCTACCCAATTTATCTCACTGTCCCACCTGTCTATCTCTAAAGCTCAGTTGAACAGGCAGCTGGGGAAACTGAACCGGAACAAGGCTCCAGGTCCAGATGGTGTCAGCCCCTGAGTCCTAAAGACCTGTGTAGAGCAGCTCTGTGGGATACTGCAGCACCTCTTCAACCTTAGCCTGATCCAGGAGAAGGTCCCAGTGTTGTGGAAGACATCCTGCCTTGTTCCAGTAGCAAATAAAACTCACCCATCAGTAATCAATGACAATAGACCTGACGGCCTGACATCCCACATCATAAAGGTCCTGGAGAGACTCCTGTTGTCCCACCTGACTAAGCAAACTAGAACCTATCAGGAGCCCCTGCAGTGTGCTCATTGCCATGGAGTTGGTGTTGAAGATGGCATCATCAACCTGCTTCAACCAACTCACTGTCATCTGGAAAAAGCAGAAAGTACTCTGAGAATGACGTTCTTTTATTTCTCCAGTTGATTTATCACAATTGAGTCTGGCTTACTTTGTCTGTAACACCTGAAGACGCAGGTTGCGGCCTCAACAATTAGCTGGATCAATGACTACCTGACAAACAGATTTGTGAGACTGAAGCATTGTATTTTAAACCAGCTGGTCAGCAGCACAGGAGCACCACAAGGGACTGTACTCTCACCATTCCTTTTCACTCTGTACACCTCAGACTTAGTATAAGACAGAGACCTGTCATTTGCAGAAATATGCAGATGACTATGCAATTGTCAGGTGTATCAGAGATGGCGAAGAAGCTGAATACAGAGAGCTGGTGGACTCTTTGTGGCAAGGTGTAAAAAAAGTAATCTTACCTTGAATGTGAATTAAACAAAGGAGATGATAGTAGATTGCAGAAGAAACAGGGTTAAGTCAAAGACTGTTTCCATCATGGGAGAAGAAGTGGTAGTGGTTGAGGAATATACAGACGGGGACAAAATTGTTGGTACCCTTCATTAAATCAAAGAAAAACTCATAATGGTCACAGAAATAACTTTAATCTGACAAAAGTAATAATAAATAAAAATTATATAAATGTTGACCAATGAAAGTCAGACATTGCTTTTCATCCATGCTTCAACGGAATTATTTAAAAAATAAATGCATGAAACAGGCCTGGACAAAAATGATGGTACCCACAACTTAATATTTGGTTGCACAACCTTTTGAGGCAATCACTGCAATCAAATGATTCCTGTAACTGTCAATGAGACTTCTGCACCTCTCAGCAGGTATTTTGGCCCACTCCTCATGAGCAAACTGTTCTAGTTGTTTCCGGTTTGAAGGGCGCCTTTTCCAGACAGCACGTTTCAGCTCCTTCCAAAGATGCTCAATAGGATTGAGATCAGGGCTCATAGAAGGCCAGTGTTTTCCTCTTAGCCCTTCTTGGGTGTTTTTAGCTGTGTGTTTTGGGTCATTTTCCTGTTGTAAGACCCGTGACCTGCGACTGAGACCATGCTTTCTGACACTGGCCAGCACATTTCTCTCTAGAATCCCCTGATAGTCTTGAGATTTCATTGTACCCTGCACAGATTCAAGACACCCTGTGTCAGATGCAGCAAATCAGCCCCAGAACATAACCGAGCCTCCCCCATGTTTCACAGTAGGGACCGTGTTCTTTTCTAGATATGCTTCATTTTTCCGTCTGTGAACATAGAGCTGATGTGCCTTGGCAAAAAGTTACATTTTTGTCTCATCTGTCCACAGGACATTCTCCCAGAAGCTTTGTGGCTCGTCAGCATGTAGTTTGGCATACTCCAGTCTGTTTTTTTTAATGATTTGTCCTCTGGCTCAAACAGCGAAGGATGTTCCGATCTGACACTGATGTTCCTTGAGCATAAAGTTCAGCTTGGATCTATTTTGAAGTCTTTCTAGGCTCTTTTGTTACCATTTGGATTATCCGTCTCTTTGATCTGTCATCAATTTTCCTCCTGCAGCCACGTCCAGGGAGGTTGGCTACAGTCCCATGGATCGTACATTACTGAATGACATGTGCAGCTGTAGTCACAGAAACATCTAGCTGCTTGGAGATGGTCTTATAGCCTTTACAGTTAACATGCTTGTCTATGATTTTCTTTCTCATCTCCTGAGACAACTCTTTCCTTTGCTTCCTCTGGTTTATATTGAGTGTGGTACACACCACGTCACCAAACAACACAGTGACTACCTGGAGTCCTATATATAGGCCCACTGAATGATTACAGGATTGTAGACACCTAGGATGCTGATTAGTGGACATACCTTGGATTAACATGTCCCTTTGGTCACATTATTTTCATTCTTTTCTAGGGGTACCATCATTTTTGTCCAGGCCTGTTTCATGCATTTATTTTTTAAATAATTCTGTTGAAGCATGGATGAAAAGCAATGTCTGACTTTCATTGGTCAACATTTATATAATTTTTATTTATTATTACTTTTGTCAGATTAAAGTTATTTCTGTGACCATTATGAGTTTTTATTTTATTTAATGAAGGGTACCAACAATTTTGTCCACATCTGTATTGGGACTGAAAGCTTTTAATGTGTACAGTGGACCAGGAGCCAATCTTTGGACCTGCTGGAGGTTCCCTGTTAAACCATTTGCTGTGACCTGTGAGGGTGCTATCGAGGAAGACCTTGGCGTTCGTGTGACCATCATCTTGCCTACTCGTTTGTTAGGCTGCACATTGAAGGGATTCCAACATCTTCTCTTTCCCCATCCAAACTGAACTCTAAGGATTTGTGAGTACAAAAACCAACTTGAACAATGCACATGCTTTTATTTTATTTGCCCACTGAGTGAAGGAGCTGTTTTTGTATTGGGCCACTACGCACCCGAGCTTCGATTCAGGCCTGCAACGGGTATATTTCGGTTAGAGATAAAATTTAAGTAGTACTGTCAGAAATTATTATTACTAAAAGTGAGATGAAGAGCATGGTTTGAGCTGATATCATTGTGAGAGTAAACTGTGAAATTTTTTTGTCAAATTTTTATTTCCTGTTGTATGTGATTCTATTTTTTCCTTTTACTAAATTTAAATCAAAAATTTAAATTCTGTGTCCAAGTTTTCTTTAATTTACTTTAAGGTATTTTATATTTTTAGTAAGTATAAAAAGTCCAAAAACATTTTAGGATAAATTCTTGGTGGATTGAACCTAATGTTTTTCCTACTAAGTGGAGGCACCGCATTAAAGAGCATTTAAATTAGTAAAGAAAGGGTAAATAATAAAAAAAGTGTATCTTCTAACAGATTGGTAATACGGATAATCATTTTGAAAAAATGAAAAGTTCCCAGGGCCCCGACCAAAGTACTACCTCTTTTCCCTTTAATTAGTTAAACATTTAGCTACTTGGTACGGGCGCTACACACATAAAACAATGAATTGTTTTCCTCCTCAATTTGAGCTAGCATTAATTTCCCCATTTGTTGTAGGTAATGCACAGATGTCAGCAAGTGGGTATAAACACCTGTATTACAGAGCACACAGGTTTTGAGGCAGTTGCCATCAACCCATACGTGCTGCAGGCACGTATTTGGTGAGATGCCAGAGACATTGGTGCAAAGGTTAGTTTTTGCAGGATAATTGATTTACAATTATGTGATTGACAACTCACAAAACATCTATTGCAGTAATTATAGGCACCTTGTATACCGGAATCTGGTCAGGTGGTGTTGGGGCTACCTAGGCCAGCACATCCGCGTGGTGATCCCGTCCTGTGCTGTGACCCGCATCAGGCAGGAGTTCCCTGAGGATGTGGCCTACACAGGGTTCCTTCCTGCCCTGGATTGTCATGGCCAATAAACAATATAAACAAAATTGCCATTCTGAATGTTTTTATTGCTTGTCTTGTCATAAAAATCCAGACACTTGTCATTGCTGGCTTAAAGCAATAGTTTACACACCACAAATTCTTATCAGAATCAGAATCAGCTTTAATGGCCAAGTATGACACATACAAGGAATTTGACTCCGGCAACTTTTCTCTCCAGTACAGAACTTAAATAAGTGAAATTAAAAACGGAAATAAAAGTAAATACAAATAAATAATAAAGGATAATATATACACCAAACCAGGGTTATTGTACAGTAAGTATATACAGCAGTGCAGAGTTTTAGTTTATTGTTCATGTGAATGGACTCACACTCTGTGACCATTCAGAGTTCATCAGAGCGACAGCCTGGGGGAAGAAACTGTTCTTGTGTCGGGTGGTTTTGGCGTACAGCGCTCTGTAACGTCGGCCTGAGGGGAGGAGCCTAAACAGATTGTGGCCAGGGTGTGAGGGGTCAGTAGTGATTTTTCTGGCCCGCTTCCTGACCCTGGCCCGGAATAGGTCCTCAATGGAGGGAAGATCAGTACATATGATCCTCTCTGAGGAACTGACTGTTCTCTGCAGTCTGTCCCTGTCTTGCCTGGTGGCGGATCCGAACCAGACAGAGATTGATGAGGTCAGGACAGACTGGACTATTGCTGTGTAGAATATGGTCAGCAGTTCCTGAGGCAGGTTGAACTTTCTGAGCTGACGCAGAAAGTACAGCCTTTGCTGGGCCTTCTTCCTTATAGAGTCAATGTGGGAGGTCCACTTCAGGTCCCGTGTGATGGTGGATCCTAGGAACCTGAAAGACTCTACTGTGGGGACTGGCCTGTTGGTGATTATGAGAGGAGATGTTGATGGGGGTCTCTTCCTGAAGTCGACTGTCATCTCCACAGTTTTGAGTGGGTTTAGCTCCAGGTGGTTCTGACTGCACCAGAGGACCAGCTGTTCCACCTCCCTTCTGTATGCAGACTCGTCGCCGTCACGGATGAGTCCAATGACGGTGGTGTCATCTGCAAACTTCAGGAGTTTCACAGAAGGGTCTCTTGAAGTGCAATCAGTGGTGTAAAGGGAGAAAAGCAGTGGGGAGAGAACACATCCCTGGGGGGCGCCGATGCTGAGGGACCGGGTGCTGGATATGAAGTTACCCAGTTTCACCTGCTGCCTCCTGTCAGTCAGGAAACTGGTAATCCACTGACAGGTGGAGGGAGGCACGGTGAGCTGGGACAGTTTTTGTTGGAGGAGCTCTGGGACGATGGTGTTAAATGTAGAGCTGAAGTCCACAAACAGGACCCGAGCGTAGGTACCTGCAGAGTCTAGGTGTTGCAGGATGTAGTGGAGAGCCATGTTGACTGCGTCATCCACTGACCTGTTTGCTCTATAGGCGAACTGCAGGGGGTCTAGCAGGGGATCCGTGATTTCCTTCAGGTGGGACAGCACCAGTCGCTCAAAGGATTTCATGACCACAGATGTCAGGGCGACTGGTCTGTAGTCATTTAATCCTGTGACAGGGGACTTCTTGGGAACCGGGATGATGGTGGAGCGTTTGAGGCAGGAGGGGACCTCACACAGCTCCAGGGAGTTATTGAAGATCTGAGTGAAGATGGGAGCCAGCTGGTCAGCACAGACTTTCAGACAGGATGGAGACACTCCATCAGGACCTGATGCCTTCTTAATCCTCTGTCTCTGAAATAGTTGGCGCACATCCTGTTCACAGATCGTCAGCGCAGGCAGGGGGTCAGGTATGGGGATGGTTTGGGGTGATGCTAGGCCTTTTGTGATCTATTCCATCCTTGTGTAGCTAGATAGCTGAAGCTAAGCCACATATTGGGTTCTATTATCTCAGTAGCATTTCTACATTTTATGGAAAGCCACAACTTCAAAAAAACATACAAAATACATATATTTAGCATTTTAACCATGATTGTACGGGTGAAAAATGTAAAAATAAATAATTGAGCAGGTTTTTTTTGTTTTTGTTGAAGTTTGCCTTGAAGTTTGATGTGCAAATGTCCGCAACCCACAGAAATTCATCCCAAAACATACCAGTTGATAACAAAAACAATGAAAAAAACAGCATTGGTTGTTAATGGACTCATCAGTTGGATGATGAATTGGTTGATTTTTATAAAGCTGTACTTTATCTGTGGCATTAGTCCTATTAATATGCTAGCGAGATGAATCATAGTGTTGTTAAATACATACCGTGGAATAAAATTAAAAGTTTATGTACAGGCTTATGAGGGAGGGATGTATAAGCAGCATTCTACCTGATAGATACTTTGTGAGTTAGGAGCATGGTCTAGAAATAACTGGCATTTATATTAATTCTGCCCATCAATAGCCTAATGCATATAATGTGTCTAAAAAAAGTTTCAGGTGACATCACAGGATGCTAAAGGCCTATAATAATAATAATGCATTGTATTTAAAAGCGCCTTTCAGGACACTCAGGGTCGCTTTAGAATAGAAGATATAAAAACAAACAAGCAAATAAATAAAATATAAATAAAACATAACACAGATACAAGTAAAACGGGACGGTGTGAGTTTCACAGTGAGTGAGATATTTCAAACAGGTGAATTTTGAGTGTGGATTTCAATTCTGTGAGCGAGTTAATATGCTTATAATATTGTATAGAGTTGAAATTATTTTGAGGAAATGTTTGGTCTTGTACCGAGATCATGGACTCAGTGACTGATATTAATGATCATTTTTGTAATTCATAAACTTTCTTTTTAGATAAGACTTGTGAAAGTGTAATGCAGTTAATAGGAAAAACTGGCTCCTGCCCCACTGGATCCTGTGATATCATCACATTCTAGATCCTGAAAACAACCAATTCCTGACAAATCGCTTTACCCTGACATTACTTACATATTTATATTCACAATATACAGTTGTATACATTCTGTATACGACGGTGGTGCAGAGTAGAGCGGGTCGTCTTGTGAACGAAGAATTGGCGGCTCCAATCCTGCAAGTGGTCCATCTCGTCTTGCTCACACTGGTTCATTGTTAGCCACGTCTGTTGACTCATGTCTGCTGTCTAAAAAGATTGTAGTTCTTATTTGCATCCAGGCATGTCAGAAAGAAAGCTATAATATAACAATGATTATCTTGCATAGTGTTCAGTGAATAAACATACGAGCAATAGAATGTGCTACATTATAACACTATTACTCAAGCAAAATAAGGTAGTGACCACATACATATATTATGGTTATTCTTGTTGTATATTATCTTCTGGTGGGTGTAGTTCACCTTATGTGGTCTTGAAAAATTGTGACCTGTGCCTGCTCACTGCCTCCTTTTTGTCTGGCCTTTCGTACTGGGCACAGAGTGGTTCAGGGACAGGGATTTTGTCTGAGTGCTCTTCATACGGCACTGCATCCTGCACCACACACTCAAACAGCAGAGCCATCAGCTTGTCAATGTAGACTGGGGGAAAAAATACAAGATAATTATTATCACAATACTCATCCATATATATATATATATATCAGCGCTTTGATCAACTTTTGTTGTTGTAAAGCGCTTTACAAATAAAAGTTGATTGATTGATTGATATATGTCAAGCTTGTTTTATGACATACATGTGGTGGATTCGGTCTTCAGAGCTCTCACTGTATAGTCGCCATTTTTGTACTTTGGATACACTATGGAGTACCTCAGCTCACCGGTAGCAGTTCTGGCATGTGTGCGTGTCGTGTTCTCATTGTAGTGCATTGCTGAGATTTGTAACCTAGAGCAATCAAAACAAACAGAAGACAACATTGACATTTCAGTTTCAAAGAAATACATAATGAGGCAATAAAAAGAAATACTTTGAGAAGGTTTTGGTATTCATTACCTGGCCATCATTCCTTTAAAGGAAAAGCCCACATTTTTTGGAGAGAACCTGATAATCAGGCTGTGAAATGCCTCTATGTAGGACGTGTGGTACAGTTGGCTGATTTTCTCCACGTCCTTCAAAAATCGCAGGGCCAATAAAATGGCTAAGAGTCTTTCACATGCTGCAGTGCCTACACACAAAATGATCAATGGAAATTGTATTTGGTTTATAAAGATAATGCAAAATGACCAAAATAATTTGAAATATAATCACATAAACGCATAGTCATTACATACTTGGTTTGAGCCACTGCCTTGCTCTTTCCCCAACCAGAGGCTCGTGTTGACAGCATGGGAACAGGGCATTGTCATGGGTGTGAACATCCTGTATGTGGTCGGCCACAGAAGTCCAATTAGCCACAGCTTCTTCTCCTTATAAACTTCTGCACTCCTGTGTGTCTGCCCATCACAATGGCCAGTACTTTGACACCCCTCTCTTCCAGCATTGTCAGACTGCGTATAAATCCCTTCTTCTCCATCCTTACACTGTTCCCAACTTCATTGCTCTGAAAGAGAACATAATGCTCTTCAGAAATGCGCACAATGATCCCTAATTAAATGTTCAAATGTAGTCAGGGTGGTGTTTTACCTGGACAAGTTGGATGTCAATTACCCTGTTACTTTGCAGATTCATCATGGTGTAGCTACCATATTTGGCTGAATGTCCTGCAGAAATGCACATTACACTTTGGTAAACTTTTATTGAAACATAAGAATAATCTTCATTAATTAATAAATGTCTTACCTGGAGATTCAGCGCGCATATCCCCGCCCAGTGTCAACGCTCCACCAGCAGCTGCCCCCCTGATATATTCATCCTGTTCAAGCTTCCACTGCCAGCTGACCGTCAGGTTGAGTAGCTGGGCCTGATGTTTATGAAAGGTTTGCTCCGACAGCCCTTGAATGTTGAAAGCCCCCGGGAACTATAAAATACAAAGTAATATTACCAACTGACCAATATGGAAACATAGTCAATACAGTTAAGAATTTTGCTCTACCTTGGAAATCTGAACAAAACACGAGCCAGTGAAGAGGACAGCAGCACAAAGCTGAAGATTTCCAGCAGGGATATCCTTCACCATCTGCTGGCTGGACCAGTTGTTGAAGAAGTCACAGGCTGGACACTGCTGTTTTGGATCAGTCTGACAGGCCAACTGTTTTGGATCAGTCTGACAGGCCATTTCTCTGGTTGCTTTAGGCTGAAAACATAAGTAATCATAACAAATAATTTTAAGAAAGGAAATACTTTTATTTGTATAGTGGTATAGTAAAACTAATTTCTGCCGTGAAGATTATTTTGTTTTATATTGTAGTAGTAAAGTAGATGATGATCCCAGAACTGTCTTGAAGCTTGTGCGCTAAGACACATGTCTATTGTAGATCTATTAAACAGGTTCTCTGCTAAATATTATGGTACATTACATGTGGAGTATTGGGGTAACATGTATTCATGTTTTAGGATTTTCTTGGATTTTTACTGTTTGTATTTACTTGTTTTTGGCTTTGCTTATGTGTTCAGTTTCACACTGCAGTGAGCAGTGACTGCAAAAGACACAGGATACAATACTAATCCTGACCTTATAGTTTTCTTAGTTTTAATATGTTGAAAACCTAGCTACTTAGCTTCAGGAGATGGTACTTTAACCTACCGTAACCACGGAGACTATAGAGTTGAAGGTTTCATTTTAATAACATTGTTCAACACAGCTACGTGGACGTGATAAAAACAAACGCCAGTCACACTCATGTCCTGGAGATCGCATTATCTTAAGACATTATAAACTCAAGGCAAAAGTTAGTCGGACTCGCCACTAGCTAACAGACTGAACAACAAAACCGTGAGCAGTCTGCGCTAAGCTCAGCATTACAGCGCTGACTCGTTCCGCGGACTCGTGCAGTTCCCGTTCGGGGCAGGGGGATGTTGAAGCCGGTCTGGAGGTGCAGTCAGCGCCCATAGCCCTAGAGCTGTAACAGGTCTGGTTTGGTACTGAAAAGGCCCCTTTGGTGCATACAACATTCATTGTTATTAGTGCGGTTGTGAGCACGGCACCAGGTCTCCTACATTTTCTCTCAGTCCCTCGACCAATATAAACATCACGTGCGACAGGTTCTACAAAGGCTACTGGAAAATCGGTGATACGTCAAAGCAGAGAAATGCGAGTTTCACGTCTCCACAATAACCTTTCTGGGATTCATATTCGGAGAAGGGCAGGTGAGGGCAGACGTAGCAAAGCTCAAGATAATCCAGGATTGGCCCACTCTGGAATCAAGAAAACAGCTCCAAAGCTTTTTAGGTTTCACTAACTTCTACAGACGCTTCATCCATAATTACAGCAAACTCGCTGAGCCACTAAATGACCTTACTTCAATAAGAAAATCAATCCACTGGACCTCTGAGACCCAACAGGCTTTCCAGTTCCTCAAAGAAGCCTTCGTTCAAGCTCCCATTCTAACTCAACCAGACCCCAAACAGCAGTTCATCCTGGAAGTAGGCGCATCCGACACAGCCGTAGGTGCAATTGTCTCGCAAAGATCTCCTTCTGACAGTAAGATTCACCTTGTGCTTTTTTTTAAGGAGGTTCTCCCCTGTGGAAAAAAATTATGATGTGGGAGATCGAGAACTCCTAGCCATCAAGATGGCTCTGGAGGAGTGGCGCCATTGGCTGGAGGGCACAGAGGTTCCGGTGATCGTTTAGACAGATCACAAAAACTTTTCATACCTCCACTTAGCTAAAAGGTTGAATCCTCTGCAGTTGCCCTGGTCCCTCTTCTTCTCCTCTTCTTGTTTTGTGTTGTTGCTTTGTTGTTCCTGTGTTTTTCCCTCACCTTATCTGCAGGGGCGTGGCTGATTGGCGGCAGGTCCAGCTCGTTGGACCTCATCAAGCTCCAGCATAAAGGAGGGACCGGAGCTGCAAGCTGACGCCAGATTGTCTGCGCTGCAAGCGTGAATCAGCTCCATTCTCCTTCATCCTCCTGGGTTTCCTCCCTCGCCTGCGTTCCATCCGGAAAGATTTCCCTGGAAAACTCATACCTTTGGTCCTGGATCTCCTCCTGATCAGCCTCTGCTCCGTTGCCTCTGCTGGTCCGTCTGTCCTCATCCGCCTACCCGCTCGATCTGCAGACACAGTCAAGATCATCAGCCTACCTCAGCCCACAGAACGGGATTCTGACTACCTCCTCCAAGACTTATTCATTCCATTCTCCAGTGAGTACCTACCAGAAAAGCTGGCTATTCTCCTGTTTCCCCCCTACATTTTGCTAACCTCATCTCTCTGCTCCAGAGTTCCAGTGCGTTCCTGGCTTTCACTCCTGTTGAGATATCAGGAAACTGTTCACATTTAATACCCTTGTAAATAAACTTATTTATCTAAATTCACCTACCGTTGTCGCTCTGTTTTTGTGGCTGCCTATTGAGTCTGTTAAAACCAACCACTATGACAATATATAAAATAATCCAGATTAAAACTAATAACACACACACACTAAATACTGATATAAATCAGGAGGGAGACCTGACTGGCACCCCATATTAATCATTCCCCCCAAAAAATAATAAACTAAAACCACAAATAAAACCATTACATACTGTAAAATATAAACACATTTTGTTGCAATTGCAATCTGGATTCCGTTGATCTTACTGTTTGTCGTATAGCTGCTGCCAGAGGTTCAACGAAGACTGTGAAAAGGTAAGAAGAAAATGGGCCTGTCTGGTTCAATGGAGTGTGATCCTTTGTGAGGTGATCCCGTTAGTAGAGAGGGTGGCCCTGGGTGAATTGTACAGTGTTTTAATCCAGTGAATTAGTGAATCTTCACAACCAAGTTTGTGGTTGGTGGTAATGAGAAAAATCTGTTTATCAAAACATGCCTTCTCCGCATCTAGAGATATAATTATGTTTTTTTTTTGTTTTGTTTTTTGTGAATAGATTGATTAGATTAAAAAGCCTACAGGCATTATCCATGGTATGTCAATTTTTTTATGAATTTGTTCTTTTCTAGGTGAATAAGAGTAGGACAGTTTCTATTCTGGTTGCTAATGTTTTAGTGAGGATTTTAAAATCTGTATTTATTAGAAAGAGAGGTCGGTAGCTTGAAGGTTGAGTGGGGTCTTTATTGGGTTTTATAAATAACGTCATGAAAGCTGTATTCATGTGTTAGTATAGTGGATGAGCTTATAATTACTGTAATCACTTTGATGAACAGGGGTGATAGTATGTCCCAGAAATGCCTGTAGAATTCAGCAAGGTATCCATCTGGGCAGGGGGATTTATTATTTGGTATTTTATGAAGTGCTATTTTTATTTCATAAAGACTCAGGGCTGCAGACAATTATTCTGTTCTGTATTCAGTTTGGGTAGTTTTAGATTATTTAAAAATTTATCAATCTAAAATTTAGCTGCATTTTGTAAAAGTAAACAGGAACAGAGCTAAATATAACATCTGCGAGAAGACTTTGTGCTGTGAAAAAAAACGGTAATGGCAGCAACAAAGCACCTTGTCATGCATGGCATCATCTTTCAAGCTGAAGCATGTACCAAGGCTTGTAAAAGGCTTGTCAAATCATAAATATGCAATAAAACAAAGTTCCCTGCTATTTGTCTACTTAGCATAAGAAAATTGTTTAACAGGCTCGTTATTGTGACGTGAAGTGAAGCATTAATATTACTCAAAGGCCATTCTTTTTTTGACAAATATTTTTTTATTTTGTGCCTTTACCGTTTGCACTGAAAGTTGGCTGTGTTTTCCTTTGAAAAAATCCAAATAAAGAAAAAAAATGTAAGTTAATATGTTAACTTAGGTTCGTGAGCTGGACCACGCCTCATATTCAGTATTCTCTCACTAATCTACTCGGATCCGACTCACCTGGCATCTCACACCTGAATTCCATTCCTAATTACTCTGTGATCTATTTAAACCCGAGCACCTAGCCATCAGCGTCGCTCAGACCGTGGTCTCGTAAAGACGCCTTGGTTAGCGAAGACAAGCTCTATTTTCACGGATGTGCTTACCCTTGATCCTTCCGAATCCGACGAGGAGCTCTTCTCCAGCGAGACTTCCATCATTGAACCATCACCTCCATCCGTGGTCCGTCAAGTCTCTCGCTGTCCCAGGCTTCCATCGGCTCATCGGGATTCCAGCCAGTCCTCTCAGTCAACCAGAGCTCTTCCATCTGGCTCCGCGCAGTCGGATCCCTCTCCAGCGACTTCCGCGCCTCGAGATCGGCACCCTTCTCCATCTCCTCCCCGCACTTCTAACTCCCTTCGTTCTTTTCTTGAGGCTTCGCCTCCCCGTTCTTTTCTTCTCTGGCTTCGGGCCGCTCGGTCCAAGTTTCCTCCCATTCCCGCAGTGCGTCCTCATCGCGCTCCGGGACTTCTTCTGGAGTTCAGCGGTCCTCAGTAGGCGCTGCAGGCCGATCGGCTCCAAGCTTCTCTACGTCCCGATCACTTCAGACTCCCTGTTCGCCACAAGCTAAGCACTTTCCTCCCGATCTCTCTGGTAGTCCAGCTCGGAGGGCTTCTCCTCCTCGTTCCCGTCCGGCTTCATTCCGGATGAGGAAGTCACCCAGAGTTCGTCGTTCTTCCGCCTCCGTCTCCAACCGTCCGGACATGTCCGGGTGGACAGTAGCCCGCTTGCAATCTTCACTCAGGGAAAGAGGCATCCCCTTTTAGCCAATCTGCTAATAAATCTTGCCTCTTCAAGCTCCTTTTTCCCCTCTACTTCACCGTTAACCAAAACTTCCTCCTCCCATAATCTACTTCCTACTTCAGCCTCAGTCGCCACTTCTTCTCAGAGCACATCCCAGCCCTCAGCTGCCGGGCCAACATCCACAGCTCCCCCTGCTGGCGGGGAAGCTTCTTCCGTCTCATTTCCCTCAAATTTTGCCTCATTCGTAACAAATCTTTTCTGTTCCTTAGCATCTCAGTCCGGATCTTCATTTAATCAATCAACTCCTTTCCCCCACATTCCCCCTTCTATGTTTCCTACAGGTTCTGTCCACAGCAGTACCCCCCCCATTCGGCCACCCTCTTCCATCAATCGCCCTTCCCCAGTTTCACCCGCTCTCCGCCAACAAATTTTCAACGGTAATTACATCGATTTGGCTCTCCTTCTCTAGGTCTCTCAGGTCAGCCCCGGGAGGTGCATACCGGTATGGGGCCTATGCAGCTAGGTTCAGCTCTTAGCTCCAGCTCCAAAGATCTGACCCCCACAGAGTTCGCTTTTGCATTCTCCCTTTATAGGGACATCATTTGCTCAGTATTTCCAGACCGGCAGACTGAATTAGATGATTATTTATCTATTGTCCTTGACATGGCCCTTAGATTCGGAGGAACAGGGTTTTACCGATATCATGTTTCTTTTTCATCCCAGGCAGCGGGTCGTCTGGCCCAATTCAACCAAGGTACATATTGGGGTTGTCTAGAATCAGAGTTATATTGCCGCATCTTTGCAGCTCATGCATCCCTATCTTGCAGCCTCTGCGGCGCTCCCTCCCACCCTGCTACTGCATGTACACTTGTTACTCCTCTCCGTCCTCGGCTATCATCGGCACACAGCTCATCAGTCCCCAACCGTTTGTCCTCAGCTGCCCCTCCCCCTCCAATGATTCATAAATCTCTGCCACATCCTTTACCAGGGTGGTAGGATGGTGTGCAACAATTTCAATGACCTCGGTCGCTCAGCCTCTAGCTGCAGGCTCTTGCATACCTGCTCCTTCTGCGGAGGGGCACATGCTCGGAACACCTGCCCCCATAACCCCACTTCCAAAGCAGATTGACTGATACAGCACCTCGCCACTCCCATCAAGGTGAGCGCTCTGATCTCTGCTTTGGCCAGCCACCTCGATAGGGAATTTGTCGATTTCTTGGTTAAGGGTTCACACACGGGTTCCACCCAGGCATTGAAGTTTTTCCTGATTCCTCAACTTACTGTTCTAACCTTTTACCTGCCCTTTCTGATCCCGATACAGTCGATTCTTTACTCCTTAAAACGGTTAAGGAGGGTTTCATGATCGGTCCTTTCGCTCGCTCCCCTTTTGCAGTTTTTCGAATCAGCCCCCTTGGGGTAGCAACCCGCAAATACTCGGGAAAGAAAAGACTGATTATCGACCTGTCGGCACCTCACAATTCCCCTGTCCACAGCATCAATAGCCTTATACCATTTCCTGATTTCTCAATGCAGTACGTCACTATAGATCATGCTATTCGTCTCATCCGTTTAGCAGGTCGTAATGCAAGGCTTTCTAAAGCAGACATTACTAGTGCCTTCAAGGTCCTTCCCCTTCATCCAGACTTTTGGCGTTTCTTTGGGGTCTTTTGGAAAGGAGCTTATTACTTCCCAGTCAGACTTACCTTTGGTTGCAGAAGTAGCCCTCGGATCTTCGACTCCCTTTCCGAGGCTTTGTGTTGGATTCTCCTTAACACTTACCGCCTCCCTTACGTCCTTCATCTCCTCGATGATTTTCTTGTCATCACCCCTGCCTCATCTCCTTCTTTTCTCGGCCTCCGTAACCTAACCGAAGCATTCTCCAACATCGGAGTTCCCCTGTCGGAAGAGAAGACTATAGGTCCTCATACTTCTCTAGAATTCCTGGGTCATCTCAACTATGCAATGTGAATCATTCCGCAGGGGAGATCTTTCATTTCCCACCTTCCTTCAACCGCAGCAAACATCCCTTCGCTTCATGGTCGTCATGCCATTGAAGAACCTTGCCGGATGTAAATGCGCCTCTGGCAAGAATTTATTTCATCTTGGAACGGTGTTTCATTCTTCTATAATGACTACATTTCTTATCCAGATGACATCCAGCTATTTACTGACGCAGCACCCTCTACGGGCTTTGGCGGTTTCTACAATGGAAGGTGGTTTGCTTCAACATGGCCCTCCGAGTTCGAACGTTTGCAGCTCCAGTCAGCCTCTCTCTCATCCGCTCATTATGAAATCTATCCTGTTGTAATTGCAGCCCTACTTTGGGGGCACGAATGGTCTCAACACTGTATCCATATTCATTCAGAGAGCCGATCACGTTCAACCTTCATCATGCAGTTCATTCGAAGACTCACTCGGGCGCCAGCCAAACTTCATTTCATTCTCCGTGCTGCTCATGTATCTAACCATCGGAATTCCATCGCTGATTCACTCTCTCGCCTCTCTTTCCAGAAATTCAGGTCCTTGGCTCCAGACGCAGATCCTCATCCAACTCCGATCCCACTGTTTTCAGCAACCATCTACAACAAACTACACAGCTTCAAGACCTCTCCATCATTTCTCAGAACGCTATCCTCAACAGCATTGCTCCTAGAACTCTCTCATCTTATCTTTCAAGATGGAACAGTTTTTCAAAAGTTTCTATGGAACGAATAACCTTCCATTCCCTTCACTCATCCCGTCTTCTATTCGCCTCTTCATTACCTGTCCACATCCAATCCTATAAATCCGCGTTTCTACTATTCAATCATACCTTTCTGGCATTAATTTCTTCATTAAACTGGCTACCGCCAACTCCCGTCCAGCTCTCTCCGTTAGCCACATATCCATGCTGCTCAAAGGTCTTAAGAATCAAGAAACACCTTAACCTAATCACCGATTCCTATAACCTCTGACCTCCTTACCCGCTGCTTCCACACAATCTGTTACGGTTACTCTCCTCCTCTAAGACGCATCCTCTGTGTCTCTGTTATGTATTCTCCAAGCCACAGACGGTCGCGGCAGATAACCGCTTGTGCTGAGCCTGGTTCTGCCGGAGGTTTCTTCCTGTTAAAAGGGAGTTTTTCCTTCCCACTGTCGCTGCATGCTTGCTCAGTATGAGGGATTGCTGAGAATTCCACGACGCAATCTTCTGTGGTTCTGTAATTTCTACACTAAACATTGTATCGTAATAACTCTTTTTGTAAAGTGCCTTGAGATGACATCTGTTGTGAAATGGCGCTATATAAATAAACCGAATTGAAATTAATCAATCCCGTTTAGATCTGGCATCAACCCTGATAATTATTCAATCCACTCCATCCGCATGGGCGCAGGCACTTCAGCTTCTCATTTAGGCATTTCCGACAAGACTATTCAAATCCTAGGTCGTTTGTCATCCTCAGCATACCGTTCTTACATTCAAAATAATCTCGACGATCTGCACCATGCTCATTCCTTGCTTCGTTAAATAATGACCAACTTTGGGGGTCCTGAGCAGGCTCGAGAAGAAGACCGACTTCCGAAGACTGCACCCCCACACAGAGTCAACAAGCCTACATCAGTGCATCCTTCCAGACACATCATCTCTCTAACCTTTGTCAATAAATGAACTAATCAAAACTAATCTAATCTCCGTAGGCGTGGTTCATGCTAATGAAATGTAAGTTAATATGTTAACTTAGGTTCGTGAGCTGGACCACGCCTCATATTCAGTATTCTCTCACTAATCTACTCGGATCCGACTCACCTGGCATCTCACACCTGAATTCCATTCCTAATTACTCTGTGATCTATTTAAACCCGAGCACCTAGCCATCAGCGTCGCTCAGACCGTGGTCTCGTAAAGCCCACCCTCCCTCCCCCTGATCCTTTATCTCGTCTCAGTATTACATCCCCATTTTACTATTCCCTCATCCCTTCATCCCCTCCCTCATCCCTTCATCCCCTCCCTCATCCCTTCATCCCCTCATCCTTTTCATCCCATCGTCCCTTCATCTCCTCTGTCATTCCCTCTCTCAACCCCATCCCTCATCCCCTCCCTTCATCTCCTCCGTCAGTCCCTCTCTCATCCTTCATCCCCTCCCTCATCCCTTCATCCCTCCCTCATCCCTTCATCCCCTCCCCCATCCCTTCATCCCCTCCCTTCTCCCTTCATCCCCTCCCTTCATCCCCTTCATCCCCTCCCTCATCTCCCTCCCTCATTCCCTCATCCTTCATCCCCTCCCTCATCCCTTCATCCCTTCATCCCCTCATCCCTTCATCCCCTCCTCATCCCTTCATCCCTTCATCTGCTTTTTCAAACTCCAGCATTAATTCCGTCTCTTTCAGGTTCTTTGTCTGGGGGGGTCCTGAGCAGGCTCGAGAAGAAGACCGACTTCCGAAGACTGCACCCCCACACAGAGTCAACAAGCCTACATCAGTGCATCCTTCCAGACACATCATCTCTCTAACCTTTGTCAATAAATGAACTAATCAAAACTAATCTAATCTCCGTAGGCGTGGTTCATGCTAATGAAAGTATATATATATAGACCCTATACATCATCTGATCCTGTGTTTTCACCATGACGGATGGCAGAGATAGACTATGCCTTGCGAAAAAATATGAGTAAAAAAGTAAACTTAATTCGAAACAGAAGACGGACTGTGGTTAGTTTTACTGATTCTAACTTTAGTTATGAATATTTCTTGTCATAAAGATGTTGTGCAGTTGTCGGTTGAGGTCGGTCACCTTGTAGGTCTACACAAAGAGCGCTATTTGGAAAAGCTAAATATAGCAGGGTTACATACTGACCCGTACCTTTTTGTTCCTGACATATTCACAGAATTAGCCGTTTTTTATTGCTGGCTGGGTGAGTGAGATGCGATACTACGCTCACAAGGGGGGAAGAGGTACCTCATAATGATAAAAGTAAGATCTTAATATTTGACATAATGTTGTATAAGTAATAATTTTACATTCACCATAACTGTAAGATCTATGATCTACTTGTGTGTTACATTTACATATAATGCACGGTTTTAACGTGGCCTTTTGGTGCACTTATGGTGTCACTTTCTGTAATACTAACATACAGGAAATGTAAAAAAAAAAAGAAGTAAACATGCTATTATCTGTATTTTCAGGTTTGCTATAATCAGGTTTACCATAATCAGTCAACTACAACTTTGGGTGTCTTTAAAAAAGGATGGGACAGTTGTGTGCGGTCACTGTACATCTGTCAGGCTGCAGCGATTGGACTGAGATCGATGCTTGTAAGGTAGATGTTCCAAACGTAGAGTGGGACTGGAACCGATGGTCCGGTTGGAGCAGGGGTTGGACGACAAGCTCGAACCAGAGCTGGAGGTACTCGCTGGGACTTGTCCAACAGGCCGCAAGCTATAGGAAGCATCCGGAGTCTGGAACGAACTGGATAGATGCGATGATGCGGATCAAGAGCTTAGTGTCAGAACAAGCCTGATGACTGAGCACTGTAGAGGTGAGTGAGTGGAACTTTTGAGTGTGTGGATGAGGAGATCCAGCCAATGGTTGGTGAGAGGCTCATCAGGAGCAGCTGCTCCAAGTTGGTCCTGATGACTTCTTGACAAAATGTAAAGCAGACTTAGGGGAGGTGTGCTCACACATAATAGCTCTGCTGTATGCACTAGACTCTGCTGTAAAACATCTGGAAGACAGAAGCTGCAATGATGGAACCAGACAGTGAATACTTCTTCATGTGAAAGCAGACAAAGCTCTGATTTTACAAATCCTGCAAAGAAGTGCTGTGGTGTGAACAACAAATGCCATTTGGACCATACAGGTAAACAAATTTGATGTGTCTACAGCTGCTATAGAAAAATTCTATAGGGACCTGGATAATGCTGCCTCAGAGTGGTCTCTAAGCTTACATAGTACTGTAACCAGTTACAACCAAAGGTGGTATCTATCGGTCTAATAAAACCTCTGACAGAGTTGTATAGCTCTCACAACCGTAAACTATCAACCTCTGACCTTTTGAGGAAATGTGACCAAGTATTTAAGAACATGGACGTCACACCAGAGCAGGTAAATTTATTTTTCTCCCAAATTACTGCTATGTAAATGAAATAATTTAAAAATGTTATTTATTGTCTGTTCTGTAATTTTATATATTGTTATAATTGTAATATATTGTAAAATTTGAGGAAGAGACACATCAAAAGGGACAGTCAAGGCTATGGTTTGACACAAGTGCTGGTATGGTGACTGCATCAAGGTTCAAGTCAGCTGCAAGGACAGACCCCACAAATCCTTCCAAAGTCCTAATTAGACAAATATGTTACCTTGACCTATGCAGCTTTTCAAAAGTTGCAACAAGGCATGTGTGACACAACTGTTTTATCATTGTGAGTAATGCAAGAAGTGCTCCAAATAAAATAAAATTTAAAAACCTAAAGGGGCCATCGCACATTCCAAAACAGTATCACATGCTAGTAAAATTAAGAATTTGTTGAGAAATAGGACCAGAGAAACTAACAAAATTCAGGGAATACAGAAATTGCACAAGAAAAAGTGTATTAAATAGATGTAGCAGCTAAAACAGTTCTGTTTTTCAGATGGGGATGCAACATGAGAAAACAGCCAAACTGGCGTATGAAGCTTTTGTATGGAGGTATTTTAAAATCAGAAATATGTGTGTCTTGTAACTGGGAAGTTGAAGTCACAGAGGAAAATTTTGTAGCAGTTTTGTAATTGTAGATTTTTTTCAATCTTTCCTAAGAACAAAATATCAGTAACACTTTTTTCAATTTCTTAAGTACAATGCACAAATTGCATTCCTTGAGTCACACTTTAAAAAAATCTTGCATTTACTGTTTTGTCCCAATTGATCCAAAACATTTGTTGCAAAAGCCATCCATATCCTGTGTGTAAAAAATAACGTGTGTATACTTCTTTGTTGCTCACAAATACATCCATCCATTTTCTTAACCGCTTAATCCTTAGTGGGTCGCGGGGGGGCTGGTACCATCTCCTGGTACTATCTCCAACTATCAACGGGTGAGAGGCAGGGTACACCCTGGACAGGTTGCCACATAGAGACAGACAGGTCAAACAACCATGCACACACTCACACCTAAGGACAATTTGGAGAGACCAATTAACCTGACAGTCAGGTTTTTGGACTGAGGGAGGAAGCCAGAGTACCCAGAGGGAACCCACGCATGCACGGGGAGAACATGCAAACTCCATGCAGAATGACCCTGGGCTGGGATACGAACCCACAACCTTCTCGGGGGCGACTGTGGCTCAGTGGTAGAGTAGTTGGCTTGCAATCGGAGGGTCGTAGGTTCAATTCCAGCTTCCTCACATGTCAATGTGCCCCTGGGCAAGGCACTAACCCCACAAATTCTACATCGTCCCCGGCTATCGGTGTATGAGTGTGAATGGGTGAATGTGGCTTCAATGTAAAGCGCTTTGAGTGCTCAGTATGACTAGAAAAGCGTTATATAAGTTCAGTCACCATTCTCGCGGGGGCCAGTCACATATAGCTGGAACGGAAAAAAATTTCAAAAAAAGAGGAAGAATCTCTGCAAGTGACGGGAATCAGAGTTCACGGGTTCGAATCCAGCTCAATGCAGCCATATTCCTTGTTGCTGTTTAAATTTCATATATGTCCACACAGATTGGTAGATATCATGGAAGAGTATTTCTTCAAATAGTAATTATTTTGTGAAAATATTACTTAATAACTAACTGTTGGATCACAATATCCACTAATCTCTCATAATTATGCGACCATTTTGCAAAAAATTAAAACTATGCTGGTCTTTAAAAAATCAAATAAACCCAGTTATTAAAAATAAGCTATATCTTTATAAAATTAATTTATAATTATTTTTTTTCTTGTTACCATGTCTAATCTTGGTTTGGGCCCTAAATAAGCCACTGCTTCAGACCTCTCAACTGCTGCAGTTATATTATACAAACATAAACATTTTAGATTGTTAGAGACACTAAGTAAAGTAATTAATCAAGTGTTTAATGCAGCAGATGTACATTTTTCTTTGTGATCTACTGAAAACTGTAAATGAAACAACATATTTCCACCGTGAAGTGTTTTTACAGTCTTTTCTTTTTTTTTAAACCTGCAAACATACCTGAATGAGTGTTTTTGAGGGAGATATGATGGGAAAGCAAACATAAACACCAAAAAATTATGTAAATTATGTCTTTCCACACCCCTGGTCGTTGGACCATCAGGGGTCGGAGCCCGGGTAGAACATCAGGCCGTCTGGTCGGGGTTCTGGGCTGGTGGGCTGCTCTTGCCGGTGTGGGGGCCTTGGCGGTCTGCTTGTCCCCATCCTGGTGGGCAAAGGGGTCTGTCTCCCGGGTGCAGGGGCAGGGTGCTCTATTGGGGCGTCTGTCCCTGGGCCTGGGAGTATGGAGTATAGTGTATGTATGGGGGGTATAAATGAGTGTATAGCATCCTTTTTTCATATGTCCTGTATTTGTAAGAATGTGTACGCATGAGAGGGAGGGTACGTATGAGTGTCTCTGTCTGTCTATGTCTACCTGTCAAGTTGGGTGTTTGATGCTTCAGCAGCAAGGCATCGATGGCTGCAACCACTGCGTGTGGTCCAGGACAAATACACGCCCACCTGTCTTAATGGGACCCACTCGGGCACTCCTGGGCGATGACTGCAGCGGGAGACGCAGGGGATGCAAAGTTTCTTGTGCAGGAAGAAAAGAGGGAGGATTTATAAGATGTAAACAACATAACATAACCCTGTTTTCTCCCAAAGGACTAGGAGCAGGAGGACCAGGAGCAGGAGGAGCAGGAGGACCAGGAGCAGGAGGACTAGGAGGAGGAAGAGGACCAGGATCATGAGGGGTGAGTGATACAGGGCCTGCTTCGTCGTGTCTCCTCTGTTTCCGGTGCTTTTCCCAGTCCAGAGGGATGGGACGGCAGCCTGGCTCACAATATTCCAGCCCGAACCTCTCACCCGTGTCCCTGGCTGAGAGGAGAAGGGCTGGATACTTTGCCTGTCCGTTCACTGCCTCGAGGCAGAGTAGCTCCACTATCAGAGCCGGGTCGAAGACATCCGGCAGGACCAGGGACGACTGCTTCAGGTCCACCATTCTCTGATAGTTCCACCGAGCGACTCCAGTCATCCCCTGCGCCTGGAATAGCTCAGGAGAGACCTGGGTGCCAGTGATCCATTGTGCCTGGTAGAAATGGTAGCCCTCCTGCTGTGAGGTGCCTCGTACTGGGATCCAAACAGGCACTCTGGCGCCCTCACCAGGCACATGGTTGAGCTGTAGCGTTCCACCACTCCTGTACATAATGCCCTCTGACAGCTCTGGGTCACTCAGGCAGCCGCGGAGAATATGGACCCTCTGGATGCGCCAGGTCTTCAGCATCGACGGCCTAAACAGAGGGAAGTTGTCGGGATCTGTGGTCAGGTCAAAATGCCTCAAGACCTTCTCCACTCTCTCTCGAGCTCTGTCGGAGGTGGGATCCGTGTCCTAAAATGCTCCCGGATGTGCTGCTTTGTAGGAACAGCCGGCTGGATCCCACAGAACCGGTACGCATCCTGGAGCCTCTTCAGATCCTCCTGGTCCACTATGCTGAATGCCGCAGAGAGCATCTGGCAGAATGTCGCGTACAGGGGGTGGGGCTCCGAGGTGCAGGATCTAGAAAATCTCTTCATACAGTGGAACAGGTCAAGCTTCACAACGATGTTGGAGTTGTAATGGGAGCGGGAGGCACCACTGTTCTGGAGAACTCCAGAAGTGGCCCAGGCCACGATGGAGGGAGTGGTCCTCCATGCATCCCAGCTCACGTGTTCACCATGGAGGGAGTCCTGGATCTGGAACGCAGCACAACAGTCCCTGCGGAACAAAGTGAAAATAGAACAAATCACATATTATGTGTGCATCCTATTGTACGGTATGGCAGGACTTTGTGAGGAAAGGTAAATATGTTTGCACATTAAATTTCATGTACAACAGAATTTAAAGTGTTTCACATTAATACAAAAAAGAAGATAAGATAAACCTTGTCTCACAATGGGGAAATTCTCAGTATTGCAGCAGCACAGTGGATAGTTAAAAAGACTAAATAGTTACAATAACAATAATATATACTATATACAATATATAGTATGAAAAATATTAAACTGAGTCCTTACCGTGTGTGTGTGGTTAAAAAAAAGAAGCTTTATATAAATAAAAAGAAACTAGAGAAAAAACAAAATACATCTTATGTTAAAAGACTGGGGGGGGTGTCCTCACCTGTCCTCCCAGTGATGACTAGCCTTGTCCAGGCCGGCACTGGTGTACCTGTTGGCCAAACCCTGGTACATTGTCTGCAGGGACTTCTCAGTCTCGGACTGCACCATCACCCAGGACACGATCATACAGTTCTCATTCATGGCAGCGTAACAGGACATGACACCAGACGCGAGGGTGACCTTGCGGGCCACTTTCCTGGTGTGGTCTGACCTCAGCACTCTGCCAAACGTGCCCTAGAAGAGCTTGTTGATGGCAGGTTGCTGGCGCCTGAACTCATCCAGCATGCAGTCCGTCAGGTAGTGACCCGACACGGAGACGCCACGCCAGCCGTTGGGGTCATCAAAGGACCCAAAGTCCCTCGGTGCCTGCTCCTTCCTGATAAATTGGCTGATGGTCCTCTGCTGCCCATACCGGCCTGCTTCACCGTCCCAGACAGTCTCTATGGTGCGCAGGTAAGAAAGGTGAGCTCGCTCGTACCTCAGATGCATCAGCTCGTTCACCTGGTTCGCCATATCTGTGGGCGACTTCCCGGTCCGCCGCAGCTCATCCATCACACTCTTACAGATAGCCTTTTTATATGTGATGAAGGCTGGCAGGATGTCGGTAAGCGGCTTGGCAGCTTCTCCAGCCAGCGCGGGCTGTCGGCAAACCAGCGCCTCTGACACGCTCTGCAACACAGCCGTGAAGCCAGGACATAATATTGGCCGCTGGTGCCCACGATCACCCGCGGTCTCCCCACACCCGACGATACCACCTGGGGATGTGCACACTCACGGAGGCAGGGTAATTAGTAATTGTTGCGCAGCCTTGACATGATGGCACACTCCGGCTTCCAAATGAAAAAGGGGTGTCACTGGAAAAAGTTGGGTGAGGGTAGGTCAACCACCGTCTAAATGAGCTCCGGTTGTGGAGGGAGACGCCACAGAGAGATGGTGTTGGCTGGGTTCCGCACTGGGCAGGACCCAGGCCACAACCCGAGGTCCTGGAGCTCCATCTTCATCCACCGCTTCTGCTGCGGTGAACAGGTCCAGTTGGCTATGTCCTGGTCAGGCTTGGACACAGGAGCAGCTGGCAGTGCTGGGACACAGGAGCAGATCAGTATGTACACAGGTGTGTATTTTATTCCCACATCAGGCATGCATATATAAACTTACCAGCTGTGCCACGGTGATCTTTGGTAACTGTGGGATGAGCCACACTAGCACTGGGTCCACAAGGTCCTGAAACAGAACAGAGACTAAGTGTTCAGGCTTCTTTTACAGACAGGAAACTGGTATAATATGCTTGTGACAATGTGCATAAATGCAGCTCAGCAGGATTGATCATCAGACTACATGTGACCAGAGAGAGAGGGAAACGTACTCTGAGCGGACTCCGGCCTCATGCTTCTGACAGGTTCCTCATCCTCCTTCTTCAACAGGAAGGCCAGCTCTGGCGGCAGCGGGATCTGCAACATAAATATTGGTGTCAGTTACTAAAAAATACGCTAAGCATGCAAGTGTTAGTATGAACTCAGAACTCTTGTGCTTCTACTACTGCTTCTCACAGCCCTCCAATTCGAGTTTCATCCTTCCATTTACACTCTGTCACACACACACAGAACTGTTTTATTAATTCTACTGTTTTAGTAGTTAAAGCCAACATGCAAGGCCGAGAAAAAAAACACATTCTTACCCTTGTTTCAGTTGGAATCAGTTCATCATGACATGGGTCAATTCATAGAATCATAAAAGTCAGAGGAACATGCCAAAACAAGGCCAGAACACAGATGATTATAAAATATAAACAGCTCCTTTAGGAGAACAGTTCAATTCATCAGCTCCTGTCCTGAACCCTGTCATAGAGAAACCTGTGTTTGCTCCTGGGGACACTCGTACTGCATCTGCCGGCACAGCAACTGTCCAGAAAAAACACAGAATGAGTAACATATCAATACATGAGAGTAGAAAACATCAGATAATATAGATATTACATAACATTGAGATTACTAACTGCTCTCCTCCTGAGGCTCTGAGGGCGAGATGCTCAGCATTGCCTTCTCCAGCTCTGCGTCCTCATCCATCACTGCAGCAGACATGAGATCATTTAGAGGGAAAACTGGATGGACATACACGTCAACAGGAAGTAACACACACCCAGGGGTTGAGCTTGAGGCTGGCTGCTCTGATCAGCTGAGGTCGGAGGAGCGGTAGACTGCTTCTTCTTCTGCAGATACTGCTGTACCTTGAACATTCTTGTCCCTGGTGCACAGTTCTTGCGTAGAATGAAGTCTGCATATCCATCTCCTCGGCTCTCCCAGATCTCCCTCCATGTGCTCTTTGCACGAGCGCCGAAGCCAACCAGCTGCTCGTCCTCCATTGTGGGTGGAGCATGAGGCACCGCACTGCCCTCGTACTCCAGCAGAGCCTGGATCTCAGGGAACCTGCAGGCATAATCCAGCAGAACCAGTAAAACTGTCCTTGCTGGACCCCTCAGCCATGAAGACGCCGGACAACTCCTCCTTCTGCTGGCTCTTGATTAGGTACATTATGTAACCCACATCATTCTATAGCAGCCAACTGAAACATTTCCCCTTATATTTCCCAAACTGCAGGATGCAGTCTCCAAACACCTCCATCTTGTCCGACGCATCCCCTCCTCTCAGCCGGACCACTGCCAGGGCGTTCTGCCACACCAAGTCGGCCCTCATGGAAGCAGACCTGTCCTGCATAGCAGGGTCATCTTTAATTCGACGGGCCTCCTCAGTCGGGTTCTGCAGAAGGAACCCAAGTGGCCCCTTGCGGAACGCAACTTGGATTTTCCCGGGGAAAAACATATTTTTCTGCATCTTCACCTCTTAAAAGCTAGAGATAAAAAAAGATATCCATTAGTTTATAAGAGCTCGGTTATTTATTAATTTTTTTACTTTTCTAGTTAAAATGCTGAAGTGAAGGATGGTCTGGGTGTGTGTGGGTTGGTGGTGTCAAAAGAATGGAAAATCCCTGACAGTTTGTGAGAAACGCTGAGGGTCAGAAACAGGCCAATTGATGTCTATCAAGGTGTGTGTGTTCAAAGTTGAAGGGGGGAGCAGAAGTTTTTGAGAGGAAGGGAGTCGTTGAGAGAGGCAGGGAAGGTGCTCTGTCTTTCATCTATTCAGATGCAGATGAAGATAGGGAGAGATGGGGGGGGGTGTATGGATTAATACTTTATAGATAATTTGGGGACTCAGCAGCATAAAATGACAAAAAATATGTGCTGTGTAGTAAAGTGATAGGTTATGTAAACAACAGTATAGAAAATAAAACATTAAACATGAAGATGAGATAAACCAGACTTTATACGAGAGAGGAAGAAAGTGTATGTAAACGTGTATTTATATACATACATGTAACTGTTTAAAACCACACATACACACACACTGGAAATAGTTGTACAGAAGTCAGAATCATACAAACTTTGATCATAAACCAAGTAATACCGTCCTATTAAACAATATTATCATTGTTCAGCTCTCTCTTTTTTTGTGCATGAAACGTCATAAGCAGGCTGCGTTCTGTGCACCTTGGTTGTCAAGGAAACGAAGCGAATATAAGGATCTAAGACGACCTGATACTGTAATATGTAATACAACAGACGGGACGTTAACAGATGATTTTTAAAAATGATGGTTACTTTTTGCAAGTAATTCAATTTTCATCTCGTATATCATTCATTCCACGTCTGGCTCGTGCGTTTTGATGTGCTGATACGCGCCAACACATGGCTGTATGTGGTGTCCTAAAAACAGTATTTCCATTTATACCATGGAA